>CM053622.1:334644573-334677393 GCA_028646595.1 Phalanger gymnotis
TTTGTCTGCCTCAGTTCCTCATCTGTTTAAATGGGAATAACCATAGTACCTGCCTTGCAGGGTTGTTGTGTGGATCAAATGAGATAATATTTTTAAGCACTTTGCCAAACTCAAGTGCAATATAAATGCTAGTTATTACTAATTTATTACTAATTTATGCAACTTACTACCGAATATAATAGGCACAAACTAGATGAAGAATAGACAGACATAGAGTCCAAAGGTGGGTGTAGTGGCATTGCATGAACATCACATTATTTGAATCAGACAAAGGAAGATTGAACAAACACAAGACTCTTACCAAGGAAATAGATGATAAAGGTAGATGCGTGAAGAAGAATATAAGGAGGAAGGCAAAATAGGTGAGAGAGTAATAAATTACAAGCAAAATGTATCCTGAAGTCACAGGGCAGAACATTAAGGGGCACTAAAAGGAAATAAAATCCCGTGATCAGATCTGAACTTCAGGGTAGGAGAACTCTGAAAGTGGAACAGAAACAGATTTCATTTATGTCTCAGTTGTTTTCAGCACACCTCCTTCACCACCTTCTTTATAAAGAAGGGAATGTGAGGGCAAAGAGAAGGAAAAGTATAGGAGGATGGGATAGAGGGAAATACAAAATGAATAATTATAATCATGATGGTGAATGGGATGAGCCTACTTATAATTGAGAATAGGATTACAGAATGGCTTAGAAAGAATTAACAATATGCTATTTACAGTAAACATGTTTGAAACATCAAGATTTACACAGTTTAAATAAGGAAGTTGAACAAAATAATACCCCATACTTTAGGCAAATTCCAAAAGAGAAGAAGTGATCATCATTTCAGAAAAGGTGAAAAGCAGATACAATTAAGAGATAAACAGGGAACCTTCATTATGCTTTAAGGTACCATAATTGCATCAGTATCAAAACTTAAATATGTGTGCACTGAACTGTATAGCACCTAAATACTTAAAGGATAAATGTAGCTGAATTACAAGGAGAAATCCACAGTAAAACTATAATAATAGAGGACTTTAAGGTATCCCTTTAAAGTATCCCTAGATAAATCTTATAGAAAGACAGATAAGGTGAAGTTAAGGATATGAGTAGGATTTTAGAAAAGTCAGAGATGATAGAACTGGTAACTAAATGAGAAAAGGAAACAGTTGTTAAATTTTTCAATCGCCCAACAACTCTACAAAAATTGATCATGTATTAGGATATTAAAAACTTGAGATCCTGATTATCAGAAATTTTAACTATTTAATTTGTTCACTACAATGCCATTAAAAATGTAGTCAATAAGAGGTTTTGGTAGAAGGGATTAATATTGATCCTAGCCCATGTTATATTGAAATTTCTTGTCAACTGCAAATCATATGATCATTCCCATTTCAAAATTCTATATATACTTCATCACTGTATTTCTCTTTCCTTTGCCGGGGGCGGGGCAAATCTGAGCACTTATGAGCCAAGAGAAAGGAGAAATCTATGAAGAGTCTTTGAGTAAAGAAATAACTGTCTAGTTTCATTAGAATGTTGGATAGGCCTGAAACCTTCCCTAGAATCTAAGACCACGCCCCCAAACTCACTGCTTGCTTATGTTTGAAAACAGACCCATTCCTTTCATTGCTTCTTTTTAAGAGGAGGTAACGGCTGCTGAGGTAGATATTAGTGTCCTAACTATTTGCCACTTCATTGATGGCTGTCTTTTAGTTGCATTCCTGTTCCACTACCTGTTTTGTTAACAGTAGCACTAGGATGCCAAACAATTTTTCTTATTTGCCAATTCAGCCATGTGAGCTTTGTTTCTTTATTTAGGGAAAAAAATTCGTTGTTATTTTAATTTCAGATATGCATTTCCTCCGCTCCTCATTGAGAGAACAAGAAAAACAACTTTTTACCAAGATACATAGTCAAACAAAATAAATTACTACATTGTCTACCCTCATTAAAAAACAAAAAGCAAACACATAGAAGAATTTATAGCATCTTTAGATACAGTTTCTAAAATTTATCTTGTCTGCCAAGATTTCTTCCTGCTTGCTGAATTTGCATAATCCTTGAACCCACCGTGAAAATTTCTCTCAGACTGGGCACCAAAACACATATTTAGCAAGCACACGGAGACAGCTGAGCTTGAGCTGTTAGAGAACATAGAGTTCTTCCTGATAGAGAACATTGAGTTCTTCCTGATTCTCTAAACATTTCTGACCTGTTGATGTGGAAGTAACTACATAATCTGAGCAGTTTGTCACCTGATATCCTTGTTTGTGGCATGCTTTATCTTCTAGAAAATGTGAGAGGGAAAAAGAATCTAAAGATTAGATAGTGTAAAAAAAAAAAAAACTTCCTCAAACTCTCAAGCCAGGCATATTTAATCCTTGAATGACAGAGAATATTAATTTTCAAAATGTCAGGTAGGGTGTCACCTACTCTAAGGAAATTAGAAACAATATGTAAGGCTTACATTTAAAAAGTAATGGTGAGTCATTTTTCTTTTGAGAGACAGAATTCATGGATTTCTAGCCTAGTTTTAGTAAATACTTGTTTATTGAAAGCATTTCCATTTTGTGCCCAAGTTTCAGGGGGGAAAACACACCTTACTTTATTCATCCATATATTAATGTCACAGAGGTACTTTTGGAGGCATCTAGATATGCCTACTTATTTTATAGTTATAGTTATACAGAGGCATAATTATGTGTCATTTATGTAGTTATAATTTTAAGTTAGGGACTTGTATGAAGGTTAAATGACTTCTCAAGGTCACGTGATGAATAGCTGATTGAAACTCAGGGTCTCAGATTTTAAACTCAGGACTCTTTCCAGGACACTGTTCTGACAGTAAACGAAAAAAGGACAGTTGTCCAATTTTAAGTCCTGCAGTACAGAGCATGGATGTGGGACAGTTATTAAAATTTCTGAAGGCATTTGTCTGAGCTCTTGGTTCCAGTGCGATAAAGCGTTACAGTTAGCTTATAGTTTTCGTTTCTTTTTTTCATTTTAAACATTGATTTCATCAAGGTAGAGTAAGCAATTATTTTGAGTTATTACAAGCATATATGTTTTATGGAGTACAATCAGTTTTCTCTCCTCACTATCCAAGGTGCATTCATAATTCTGGCAGTCGATTTAATTCTGCCAATTGCTCTGCACTCTCTCCATGTTGCGAGGCTACAGCGCCAAAGCTGATGACTGCAAAGGCTCCATCTGGGCAAACTGTAATCACGCTTTGTAACATCTCAGCATGAACGTGAAATTACTGGCATTATATGAAAATGGTATTCACAATGGAAATAGTTTTGCATATATACAATGCTATTTGTGAATTCTTTGAAGTGTTGAATAAAAACAAAAAATGATGTAACTATTTACAGATCTACACCTGCAGAATCTAGTTAATTGCAGACCTTGGAAGGTCTTTGCCTCTTTACAATGCTGCAGGCATTCTACCGTATCCAGCAATAGAACACTTTTATCTACTTATTCTCTTGAGTTGTAAAGGAAGTAAATGGGGGAGGGGGTTAGAAAGATAAATAATGAAGAAGAAAATATTTAAGAAAGCATTTAAGATGTACCTGTTTATTGAAAGGTCTAAATGAAAGGTGTTTCCGTGTTGGGAGTTTCTTAAAAGATCATTAGGCAGTGTTTTCACATGGTTGGCAAATTTATTTAAAGAGAAAGTACATGAGTACTTACTGATGTTTGTTCCTTATGTACAGGATTGGGTCAGTGAGTCTTTTATATCTTGGGAAAGTCAGAAAGAATGTTTCAGTTTTTGTGTTTTGAATTTATAGACCTAGCATTGTATAATGCCTGTTATAAGCGGTTAATAAATGTTAAATCAAATTGAAATGTAAATATAGAATATTAGACCCATTTAACCTTATATTTTAAATGTCTTTCTATGCTGAGTTTTCCTGCTAATTCACTGGACAGATGACATTCTTGACAGCCTTAGAATAGGGAAAAAATTACTGTTTCTTTTTCGTTACTGATTAATACCATTTCACACAAAAGAGAGCCAGACAATGCCACATTCAAGTAGTCTTGCCATTCTGAGGGTTTGTATTCTAATTGACCTGTGGTAGAGAAGTTTCATAGTACACTCTAGCTTGTTCCTGTTAAAGGGAGATGAAGATGGAAATATCTCTTTTGTCTCTTTATGTCTTGCACTTACTAGGCAACTAATAAATATAGGTTGAGTTTGCTGCATTTTTTGAAATTTTTCCTTTTAGCAATGGAGGAACAGGGAGATGGGGAAAGGGAAAACTGAAGAAGGTAAATTTTGTTATTTTATTTTGCTGAATTAGGAGAATATGAAGTAAATTGCCTTCCAAATTTGTATTGAATCTTGACTCTGGCTTCAGCTTCCCATTGGCATGTTTTTGTTTTTTTATTTTTTACTCGTAATGTTAGTACAAGCGACTTTTGGCCTTGCTGGTCTTCCACATCATTTCTTACACTCTTTACTATTTTCTGTCTGTACTTTGCTGATCTCTAGACACTTTTTGCTCTCACACACTGCCAAAAATTCCCTTCCCTATGACTTTCCAAAGTAGCCTACCCATGGAGAGGTATGTTCTCATTTTAAAATGTCCTCTTTCTACTATCATCAGTTAGAATTTCCATTTCTTAAGGCTCTCTGGCTAGTACAGCTAGGTGGAACAGTAGGTAGAGCTCTGAGAGAACCCGAGGTCAAATGTGGTCTTAGACACTCACTAGCTGAGGTTAGTTCACTTAACCTCTGACTGCTTGTTTCCTCATCTGTAAAATGGGGATAATAGTACCTACATCTTAGGGTTGTTGTGATGGTCAAATAAAATAAGAATTGTAATGTGCTTAGCATACTATCTGAAACATAGTAATAAGCATATATAAATGTTGGCTATTATTATTTATACAGTTCTAATTATTATTACCGGTCTGATTATCTAATCAAAGTAATTCCTAGTGATGCTTACCGCTTAGAGTAGACATTTATACTTTTTTCCCCCTGCTAACTTTTAAGTCAATTACTAGTGGATAGCATGCCTCTGGAGATGCTTCTGAAATGACAGGTTTTATTTTTTTTTAAGCATCTTATCTACTTCAGCTGATTTGTGTAGTAATAAAATACTTTTGGCATTAAAATAGCATGCTTTTTACCTACCCTACTTTCGGAGTTCACAGTGTTCACTCTTACAGAGCCTTCACTAGAAAAATAGCTTGACATGTCAGGTTTAAAAGAAAAACTGTCGATATTTGAAATTTCAAATCAGAAATCTTTCAATGTGGCAAACATCTTTTGTATTTAGATTTGTCTATAAAATATTTAATTTACATGTACAAATAGCTGTATAAAGAAATTAGTAAGTGAAGAAATAAAAAATATATGTTTACTCTTTATTAAGCTCTCAGGATACCAGTACAAAGATTAGAGCTTATAATCTTATAGAGAGGAGACCTTCTAATTTTAACTACTCAAGAAGGATCAAAGTTTTGGGAAGGCCGAGCAATTTATATTTATCTTTGTTTCCAGGGAATATGGAGCAATTGATGATGTAGATATCGATCTGCATATTGATGTTAGCTTTCTTGATGTAAGTATCTGTAATAGGTTTGGCAAACTTTAAAGTATCTTATTTGTTACTTTTTTGGAGCTTTGATTTTAGCTGGTTACCCTGTTCACTGACATTCCTTCCTCATATATTATGTTGTATTTTAAGATTTTTAAAATATGTACTTTATTCCATTACATAGGTTATATGGCATTTGCTTTATCTTTCCTTGTTAAAGTGTCTTGTGGAGAAAAAACATCCACTGGCCAGTTTGAGTAATGAAAACCGATGCTTTTTTGCGTGGAGAAAAAACATCCACTGGCTGGTTTGAGTAATGAAAATCTATACTTTTTTTGTGTGGAGAAAAAACATCCACTGGCTGGTTTGAGTAATGAAAATCTATACGTTTTGCTTTGGTACCTTTTTACAATTTTTGAAATTTATAATAATTGCAGCATTTTTGTGTATCTTAGTCTTTTGCTGTTTCACTGTGTAAGTGAAAAAGCAAAGATTAAGAATTTGTTTTTTCCTTGTCAACATAGTAGACTTTAATGTTATTTGTACTCTCTTGGGATTTTTATACCTCTCACCATATAGAATAAATACAGTTTTTTGAAAGGTAAAACCGAAACAATATTCAAGGACTCTATTAGAAGGCTACTAATTAATTTTTTTAAATCTTATTTCAGGAAGAGATTGCAGTGGCTTGGGATGTGATTCGAACGGAGCCTATAATAGTCCGACTGCACTGTTCACTTACACAGTATTTAAATGGCCCAGGTTAGTCTTATTTCTTTGCCTGTTTACTTTTTTGAAGTGTGAATGAGTAGTTTATGGGACGAGCAAATCCTACTCTGATTCAGTCTCTAAATTCTGGGTAACCACCTCAGTAATGTTGTTGATAAGTATTATGAGGCCTAAAGGTAGAAGCTTAATCTACCAAAGGGTCATTGGACTCAGATGTTTGTGTACTTCATGGTCTGGATTTTTGGAAGCCTCAGGGTTCTGCCATGAAACAGTTACTGTAATGCTTAATCATTTTGCTCGCTTTGATGTTTTGGTTAGCCAAGGTTGTGTGTTTGGTCTTATTTTCCAGTAAGTGTTCATAGTAAGATGCAAAGAATTCTTGTGACATTGAATCATGGCAGGGCATTGGGGTGGGGGCAGGGGTGTGTGGTAGAGTGAAGTGTTCCAGAATACTGCAAAGGTTGCTGTGGCCTGCGTTGTGAAAGGCTTTGAATTCCAAACAGTGGATTTAATATTTGGTCCTGTAAGTGTTAGAGTGCCATTGGAATTTATCAAATAGGAGCAGTGACTTGGTCAATAATTTCCTAGTCATAGTCTGATTTTTTTCCTATAAAATGAAGGGGTTCTAAATCCTGCTATCCTCTGCCATATTCTCCCCCAGAAAACTTCCTTGGTTCCTTATTGTCTTTAAGATAGTAACTATAAGCCTGGAAATCACGGTCTTTCCTAGTCCAGCTCCAGAGTACCTTTTCCTCCCCTAACCTTCGTTCACTGAACATATTTACCAATATTCATAAGTAAAAATCTCTGTGATCCCTTCAAGTAAATGAGTGCTTTGATTCTATTAGCATTTTTAGGTTAATGGACATTTGAACAATATGTAGATAAACTCCTGTTCATCTCTTCATTAAAACAAAAATCCTGTTTGTCTTTGGGTAATATATAAATTATTTTTATTTGGCATATACTACTATATATTCGTGCTACATACTCTTCATAAATACAGAAATTATAGGTATTAGATTGATAGAGTAACTATCATTCTGTAAATGATGATAAAGAATTAGTCTCATTTTCTTTGAAATAACTAAACAAAGGAAAATTAGGTTAAATGATAGATTAGTACATATCTTATAAAATTAAAAATACTTGGGAAAAATTCCTTAAGAACACTATGAAGATAGGTACTAATGCAATGGATTGTCTTCATCTAGAATTAGGACCTGAGATTTCTTTGAGACTTAGTTGCCATTTCTAATGTAACTCTTCACAATCTGGTGTTGGCTGCTATGTGACTTTGGGGAAATTACTTTTTTTTTTCCTCAGTTTCATGATCTAGAAAAAGAGGTATTGGATTAGATAGTCTGTAAAGTCCATTTTAAGTTAAAATTTTATTATTCTTCCATGAATCACACCTGTAATTGTAATCTATGTTCTTCTTAGGGCAATGTATTCTATAGATATATAGATGTTACTTATGAAATTTTTCTTCCTAATTTGTTTTCTATTTGTTCCTTAAAGGTTAGGGATTGGGATTGGATTTCTCAGTTTCTTTTTTATTTCCTTCCTCATCCCTTAAACTAGGCATAATAGCATGCATATATGTATGTATGTGTGTGTGTGTGTGTGTGTGTGTGTGTGTATGTATATGTATATGTATGTGTATATATGTATATATATAGCATGTTCAGTAAATATTTATTGCTTTAACATGGTTAGTGCTTTCAATATAAAGTCATATTTTGTTTCATTTGTCCAAAAATTTCAACTTTCAGATTGTCCCTATTCCTGGAGTCAATACTATATGATGAACAATTCCATCTCTACCCTGTTGTGCTTTGAAACATTCTTGATCATATTCACTCTCAGTCTTTGTTCTTCCAGACTAGGAGGTCTTATTCTGAGGCCATTAACTAGGATTTTGGTTTTTATTTTTAATATTTTGGTAACTATTAAATGTAATATATAATCTATAATATAGATTATAAATATAAATACATATAAATATAAATATAATCTATAGTTTCTGTTTTATGCATTTTAATAAAATGCCCTCAGCCGCCAGTGAAATGGTTTATATACAAAAGTTTAAGAACTTTGCTCTTAGTAAAGAAAATGCTTTTGACAAAATTCCAGACCAGTTTTTATTAAAAACTCTAGAAATCAATTAATTTGTTTTTCTTAATATAGTAATATCTTACTATATCTTAATATAGTAATAAACATGTATCTAAATTCAAGAACAATTTTTATATATAACAGATTTAAAAACTGTTCTAAATCATTAAGAGTAAAGCAAGGATGCCCATTATCACCACTATCCTTTAAATATAATGTAATAAAACAAAAAGAAAAATTGAGGGAATAAACATAGGCAGAGGAAATAAAATGAATTAACTTTTTGCAGATCTGATGATGTACTTGGAGAACCTTAATTATTAAACTGAAATTAATTGAAATATTAATAAAGGAAACATTAATCACTCTTAGGTAGATCAAACCAGTATAATAAACACGACATCTTAATTAATTTACTTACTCACTTCTCTACAAATTAAATTTCTGAAGAAATATTTTATAGAGCTAAAAACATAATGTAATTCATATGGATGAACAAAAGTTCAAGAATCTCAAGGGTAATAATGAAACAAGTGAGAAAGAAAGGTGTCTATTATGATCATATCTCAAACTGTAATGCAGAGCAGTAACCATTGATTTAACTTGGTGAGAGATAGAGAATCAGATATACTACATCCAGAAACAGAGAAGCATTATGTTCATAAACCCAAACATTCTAGCTCCTGGAAGAAGGACTGATTATCTGAGCAAAATCTTTTGGGAAAACTGGCCAGGCTTCTGGGAAAAAAAAAATGATTAAAGGCCTACCCCTTACACCATAAACCAAGATAAATTCTAAATGGTTATCCGCCCTAGATGTAAAAGATGACATTATAAGAAAATTAGATGTTTAGAGGAAAATTTGCCTTATGGATCTATAGATTAGAGAAGATTTTATGACTAAACAAGGAATGGAGAGGATTACTTACAATTGTCCAATTGATTAAATAAAATTTCAAAAAAATTTGTGCAAATCTCATGCAGTAAAAATTAGATTATCGGGGAAAATAAGTGTGACTTTCTCTTAGAAACATCTCCTTTCCTCGATTAATCAAGAACAGATTCAAATTTACATGACTATGAGACATCAAAGAAAGTAATCCAAGCTGTCAACAACCACATGAAAAAAATGTTCTAAATCGTTAATAATTAGATCAGGGCAAACTAAAGCAACATTGAGGTCTGAGGTTTTGAGACTAGTAAAGAGGAAAGAAAAAATGACAAATGTTAGGCTGTGGGGAAAACTGGGACACTTGTACACTATTGCTAAAGATGTCAATTGGTCCAGCCATTCCAGAAAACATTTTGAACTATATCCTCAAATTTACTAAAACGTATGTGTCTTTTGACCTAGCTATATCACAAGTGAGGTTATACCTTCAAAGAAATCAAAGAAAGAGAACTTTTATCTGTATATACAAGTATTTTAGTAGTTCTGTTTTGTAAAAGTAGCTAAAAATTTAAAACAACAGATGTGTTCTTCTATTGGGTAATGGCTAATTGTGGTATATGAATGTAATGGTATATTATTGCACTGTAGGTAACAAAATGATAAATAGAAGTTTTCAAGGAAACTGAGAATTACTTTATGAATCAAAGCAGAGCAGATTGAGGAGAAATACAACAATTTTACAATGATAACATCTTTGTTTTTGAAAGATTTTAAAACTGATTTATGTAACGATAAACTATGAGTCCTAAAGAATGAGGATGAAAGGCATTGCTCACCTTACATTTAAAATGCAGAAAGAAACAGACATTTTGTGACATGGCCAATATAGAATTGCATTTTTTCTTCTGGAATATGCAAGTACATGTCACATGCTTTTTTTTTCTATTTTTGCTTGCTCAATAATAGAAGAGGATGTGTAGTGAGATAAACAGATTTTTTTAAGGAGAAAAAAGATCCCGTTTCCTAAATTTAAAGGTTCTGTTGTTTCTTATTATCCCAAAAGCCACTCCCAAGTCCAATTCTATTCCTGGGGAAGCTAACAGGGTTAATTGAGTGCTTTATTCCTTACATGTTTACTTTATAGTCTTGAGTGTATTTATACGTTTTCAGTATTCATGGTTAACCAAAAGCCTATACGTCAGTTGAAGACCTAGTCACCTGCTGTTGGGGAGAACTGGATACAAACTATTCTTAAGGTTTATTTTAGATGTTTACCTTGATTACGTCCAGGTCAGGAAAAGAATCAGATAGTGAAAATAACATTTCAGTATATATGCCCCCAGGATCCAGACCCAGTTTATCTGAGCCTGTCCATTCAAAAACAAAAGAAAACATTTGACATCTCTTTTGGGCATGTCTCTTGGATTGAGCTGTTGGCACCAGAGCAGAACAGATTTTTGACCTGCCAATTCAATTAAGCAAACACTTATTAAGTAGCTACTGTGTTCAGATTGAGTGCCCTGCTAGACTACAGTGACCCTGTGCTCATGGAGTATATATACAATGGTAGTGGTTGGAGAGTATTCGGGTCTGAAGGGGATAGTTCTCAGAACCTCATCTCACTCTGGCTCTATCTTTTATCTTCTTATTTCGTTCTTGTATGATTTCCATTTGGGTCAGATTCTCCAATGCCTTACTTTGAACTTGAGCCTGGGATTGGTCCTTGGGGCCTCTCTGGTCCAGGTCAGTGTTAAGAAGTCTGTTCTGTGTTTTGGTCGTTAAAATGGAAGAGAATAAAGTTTATGTTTTGCCTCCAAAATTTAGAGCACAAAGATTTTGATCTTGGTCCTTTTCTTTTTCAGTGCCAACCGTGGATGTATTTCAGATTTCCACAAAAGAAAGATTTGGATTGGGACATCAATTAAAAAAGTAAGTTTATAAAAGAAACAAAACTAACCTTTATCCGAAGGGATTTTATTAATGCTCATTTTCCTTCTTGAAAGCAGTGAAAGTTTCTTGTATGTGGAAGATTTCTGTCATAAGGTCATCACTGTAGAAGAACCCCAAGAACATATGTGCACAGACACGTTCACTAACACTCTTATACATGACAGCATATCATTTCATATTTACGGAAAATGTGGTCCTTTAATAAATGTTCGTGTATGTGTACACACACAAACATACATACATACATACATACATACATACATACATACATATGTATACCTTTCCTTCCATCTCTAAGAATTTCCTTCTCAAGGCTTCGCTAAAACAGCTCTCTCTTGGTTCCCCTTCACTTTCAATATCTTGGTTTCTAAACTAGCACCTAGTTTTATATAAACTCATCCACCAGTACTCTGTGCCTCAGTCAAAAGCAACTTCTTACCACTTTCATTCCAGTTCATTTTTTTATCGAGGTCTTGTTATACTTATTCCACATTCTCTGCCTGGTTGATAAAATACATGTGTTGATACCTTGTTTGGATCTCTGATATGATTTGGTCAGGGTGTGTTCTCAATTGATATAGGTACAAGAGCATAGGGTAATTGATGCATTAATTCAATGAGCCTACCCTTATACTTTTATCAGTATAGGGAATTCTTGATATGAAAGCTCCTTTAAATAATGCACAAAAATTGCACAAAACTCATCTGCAATATACAATCTTAACAATTTATCTAGGGCAGTGGTGTCAAACATCTCCCTGAAACAGATTAAATTATAATTGGAAAAGTATACAAAAAAATCAAGTTAATTTGTGGCTTTTTAAGTCAATATGCAGTCTTCATGGATTTCTTTCTCTTTCAATTTGATACCACATACTTAGGGCATGCAGTAAGAGGGCATGAACCCAGTTTTTCCTGATTCTGAGGCTCACTCACTGGGCCACATTGCCTTTCAGCCCATATTTAATGTATCAGTAACAATCAGTATATAATAATGTATAATAATGTATCAGTAACATCTGTAAAACAGAAACCATGGAAGCAAGGAGGGAGAACCTTCTGAGTTGAAGAAATTGCTATTAAAGTCATTGCTATTATTTTGTAGAGAGATTTTAAATGACAGTCTATGAACTCTTGTACTGTCACATCTAGCAAGTTTTATTTCAAACACCAATGAAATAAAAGTAACAGAGGTAGGCAGATTAATAGAGTAGGTACTTTTGAGAGATTGATAGCAAAACTATATTTATGGAAACACCAGAGAACAATAATTGTGTAGTAGCCGTTGGCTATTTAGTGTAAATACCATTAGCCTTATAAATCTTCAGATACAAAGAACATTGTTTTACATCTGACATAGTACAAGAGTTGATGTGAATAATAGTGACTTTGAGTCATCACTGAAGTCTGTCCTATATATATTGTTTACAAAAGCAAAAAAAAAATTGTGACTCTGGAACTCAAAATCTTGTAAAAGTGAATGTTGAAAACTTTAATTTGAAAAAATTAAATACATTAAATGAAAAAAAAAGACTCAAGAAGGTTTAATGACTCCCCCAGAATCATGGAAATAGTAAGGGACAGGATTTGAACTCAGGTTCTCCAGTGTCTATGCCTTAAAATGCCATAAATAAAAATAAATTACTCTTTAAGATATTAAGAAAAAAAGTGTGCTGTTTTGCAAAGATTCTTATCTAAATGGTTGAACATTTTTTTTCCCCATAGAGGCATAAACATCATTGGGTCTTTGTGGTTTTTCGTTTGTTTTTGCTGTTCGCACATAGGCCATTTTGCTGATGCCAGAAAAGATTGGATAGCATTCTCTTTGAATTATTTATGGCACAAATATTATATATTTACTGCTTCACATTCACATACTGTTCCAAAGTGTTCTGAGGTCTTGTAGTGATGTGGAAAGAAGAATCACTGAACCCTGAAGTCCTAAATCCTGAGCTCTAACCAGGCTTTGCCAGTAATCATTGTGATCCTAGACAGTCCCCTCACTACTCTGTGGTGAAGTTTCCTTACTGGTAAAATGAATGTTGGACTACATCTTTTCAAGTCCTTCCAATTCTTAAATTATATGATTTTTCCCTTCATTTAATCTTTGTAATATTAAACAGGAGGAAACAACAATGCATAAAAGGTTAATTAAATTTTCATGTATCATGTAGGACATTAATGACTAGAGCAGCACGAAAACTCAGGAATCCGTTCTTGTTTGCAACTATGTGATTGTTATATCCTCTTTATAAACCTACCATTTTAGAATGTGGAGTCTATAGAAGATATCTAATAATTCTATGCTATCTTTAGCATTGGTCCTCTGTATAGGCGGAATAGGTAACCACATATTTTGATTCAAAATTTGCAGAAATGTTCTTCCTTTCAACATGTTTACCTCAGTTACCTGCCAAGATGCCTGAAATTTTTTCCATTAGTTACACTTTTGGGTTAAAAAGGCTTTGCAGCCCTCTATTAATATGCAAATGTTACCTAGGAGTAGGGAACATATTAAGCTGTTATCACTCCTTTACACTTTAGTTTATATTCATTTGTCAGTTAACAGTTTTTGTAACTTGGCCCTCAAGAAAAAAATGGAACCCAAGACAGGCAAGGTTGGATGGGAAAGTGATATTTAAAAAAGTCATGGAAATGAGAGGAGTCCATTAAGACTCTATATGAAGGCAAGGAGCTTTTCAATTCTTGAGGTGAGGAAGAATATAAATTCTGGCTGGTGGGTAGAAGGGAAATAAAGGAAACTTTTGACCACTTCCAGCTCTTCATGTATTATTTTCAAATCAAATCTTCTAAAATAATTTTCATGAAGGAAAATATAATAGAATTTGGCATTTACTCTCATATCATTATTGAAATGGGATTGATTCATTTCTTAGGCAATAAAACAAAGAAATTAGTAACAAATTAAATCATATTCTCTAGTTTTTTAAAAGTTAATTAGATTTGTTAAAAATATGTCTTTTCTAAGAAAGTTGTGCAACTTCTGTTGATCCTCAGGGCTGTTCTGAAAGACCTTTATACAGTTGATTTGTGGGATACTTGCTATCCTTAATCTTTTCTTTTTTCTTTCTTTATCTCCCTTCATAACTTCCTTCCTCCCTTCCTCAGTCCGTTCCTTCTTTCTTCCATTCCTCCATCCCTTCCTTCCATCCTTCCTTCTTCCATTCCTCCCTTTCCTCCCTTTCTTCAGTTCCTTCCTGCCTCCCTTCCTTCTTTTCTCCCTCCCTCCCTCCCTTCCTTCTTTCCTTCCACCTGATATGTCATAGCCATATCTATAGAGAGCTTTTGCCACATAACTGACTTCAAAAATACAACATGTGGTTCTTAAGTAACAACACTCTGATGATTGTGTTGCCCTTCCATCAGTGTATAGCTGTTCTATCCAAATGAAAATCTTACCTTAAATTATGTTGGATCTATGATGACAGAACTTCTTTCAATTGACAGGATCATGCAGACATATGTTACGCAACAGTGGAAACAGAGCAAAGAAAAATCTAACTGCACACACAATAAAAAGCTTTCTGAGAAGAAAGTGAAATCCCCTCTTCACCTATTTTCTACCTTGCGCAGGTAACAGCCTACCCCTATCATTGCCTTGTTAAGTTACAAAGATTATAATAATGCCAGTTTCCTATTTCTAATGGAAATCTTTTTAAGTTGTTCATTTCTCTCTTAAAATCTGTCATTAACTTTGCAATGAATCTCGTTCTTTTTCCCTTTCAACTTCATATCACTGACTCTGATAATCTCCAACTTTTAAAAGTACCTTTTTTGAAGTTTTTTTGTTGCAAGTGCAGTTTATTGCCACTTCTCAGAGTGTGTACATGTAACATTAAAATATTTACCTTTAATTTGGGCCTGGATACATATTGGTTTTTTTTACGTGACAGTTTATTTATCAGGAAAAGTTCTTTCATGTTCTTGTGAACACAAAACTCCCAATTTAAATGTTCTGGTTTATTAGAAAACATATCACATGGCAATGTTGAAAATACTCATTCATCTCTGTATTACCTTTATTAAGCCTCCTCCCCGCCTTTTTTTTTTTTTTTTTGGTGAGCTGAACTCTGACCATGCAAGTAGTATCTGAATGGTTTTTATATCAGTCATATCCTGTAAAAATTCTTATTTTTCCCCCTCTAAGGTCGCCAAGTTATCCTCCCCCAGGTTGTGGTAAAAACAAATCCAAACTGAAACCGGAGCAAGACGGCATCTCCAAGACTCACAAACTGCTGCGGAGGACTTGTTCCAGCACAGTCAAGGCTGAGGATGTGTGTGGGACCAAGTCCCACAGGACCTTTGGCCGCTCCCTGTCCAGCGACCCCCGAGCTGAGCAGGCTGTGACTATTAAATCGCACAAGCTGCTGAGCCGTCCTTGTGCTGCAGCTGTCAAACCGGAGGAGTGCATCACTCTGAAGCCACATAAATTATTGACTCGATCTTGTTCTGGGGACCCTCGATGTGAGCACAACAGTACTTTGAAGCCCCACAAACTGCTAAGTAGGTCTTACTCCAGTAACCTGAGAATGGAGGAGCTAGATGGGCTGAAGAACCACAAGTTACTGAGCAAGTCTCACCCCAGTGCCCCCAAGTCATCCAAAACGGAGCTTTTCAAGGAACCTATTGCAGAGGGCAGGAGACTCTCTCTTACCTCAGGGCTTATTGGTATCTTAACACCATCTACATCTTCATCGCTCCAGACAGCTGTGCGTAAATCTTTTTCATTTTAGACCTTTAAGTAAAATGGTAGCCAAGCGTTTGTGAGAAGTAGAGTGTCAGAGTGATTAAAGAGCTAGTCTCAGAATTAGAAAAACTTAGGTTCATTGCCCTACCTCTGACACTGAGTGGTAAACTTGGATAAAGTTATTTAAGATCTCACTGCCCCCTGGTAACTTTTAAAAAAAATAAGTTGCATAAAAAGTTCATCTTGGCATTGGTAAAGTAGGGTGATCATCTAGAGCCTCCTACAACTGATAAAATCATTGGTCCAATGCCTCTCTCTTCCCACCCTTCAACAAATAAAAAGTTGCTAGAAGGTTACAGGCATTTGTGGCAACTATAGGCAGTAGGGTTGGGCGTTCCTACAACACTGGTAAATATTTTGAATCTGGTTTCAAAGAAAAAAGTGCAACTATTCATTTGAGTTTTATAAACAATGCATCTGTCATGGAAATGTGTGAAAAGGAACTGAATTAATACTCATCATGGTAATGTTATCATGGTAAAAGAAAGCTTTCCCATATTAAAATGCATATTCTTTTAATATTATAGCTTATAAATTTATTTAACCTCTAATCCTTTCTTATGACTTTTGTTTTATGGTTAAATTTTAGAGCCAGATCCCTTCTTTGCAAACTAAATAGTGAAAGGCTGTATCTGAATAGTATTACGTAGGTAGATAGGCAATATTTAAATTTTCACTGTAAAGCTATGGGGTCATGAAGAGTCAGACACGACTGAAACAACACAGTGATATAAAACCCATTTGTCTTACTCGTATCCAGTTGTAATGAAACGAGGATGTTTTACTCTTACTCGGCCAAATAAGTTTACTTTAACACTAGTTGTTGGTATCATTGATCTCTTTTAGCACTGACCTTCTCAGATGCTGTGGATCTCTTTTATAAGTAATTTTAGAAACTCAAAATGCCAAAATGTGTAGCTGATGCGAGAGAATACTTGTTTTCAGCTACTTGTTTTTCAGTAGTTTTATAAATGTAATGCATGCACACTTCCAACTGCAAAGTCAAAAGCAGTGTTTAATTCTTGTTATTTGTGAAAACTTCCTTCTGTCCATTGTACAGTTTATGCCAGTGTTCTTAAAGGATGCATCTTATATAAAAATGTGCTTGGGGTGAGATGGGCAAAGTTATTTTGGAGATAGTCAACAATAATCCTTTTTCATATATAAGTAAGATATTTCCAGGGACACAGAAGGGAAGGGAGTGTGAAAGACAACATTCAAAGAGAAGTAATGCCATTCTCAGCATCTACACAATCTGTTTTTTATAAGTAGATTCATAGATTTCAGTGAGAATCTTAACAAATAGTTTGGAGCAAGATGTCTAGTTACAGTCATCTAACTAGAGTGAGAAGTTGAATCGGGATACCATAATAAGGGAGACACATCATTATGCTAGCCTTTCTACTAAAAGATATTTAGAAACTGAGCAAGCTGACTTTTTGTTTGGGAAATGAGAGAAATGATGGCAGAGACAATGAGGAATTGGAAAACCAGAGAATGAATGAAGAAATATCAAAATCTTGTTTTTGTGCTTTTTGGTTTAAAAGCTGTAATTCAGGAAAGCATAGGAAGCTATCTTCAGGTTCATGGTTTTCAAGAAAATTTCAGTTTTTTCATCAGTACTATCCCTCTTTTCTCTTCATAGCCAAATTATAATGCAAAATGCGTTCCAGTACGAGACCGAGGTTTTCTTATTCAGGTATGATAGAAAATTCCATGTATTATTGAAATAGTTTAGCTCTGTATCTGCCCTTTAATCATTTGTAAATAGAACTTATTATTTTCCTTTCCATTATCCTTAGACAATTGAGTTTGCTGAGCAGCGGATACCTGTATTAAATGAATACTGTGTAGTATGTGATGAACCCCATGTATTTCAAAATGGCCCCATGTTAAGGGTAAGTTTTCATTTCTAGAAATTTTAGTCTTAAATAAGCAGAGGAAAAAAGAGTTTAAAACAGAAGATGATTTCTTTTAGTATATGAACAGCATATATTCCCAATTATATGTTGCCTTTCGTAAAGAGAATGGTAATGCCCTAAAAAATTATGTCTCGGTACCCAACAATCAGAGAGTAGATTAGATAGCAATGAAAGTATTGTTTTTGGATCTAACACACAGTAACTTCCTACAAATACAAACCCTTAGGGTGAAAAGAAAGGACTGAAGAGGTACAGGATGTATAACTTAAGGATTAAGAATATGGTATTGATAAATTTCTGGCATTTTGGTAGATAAACAGTGCTAGATATTTTCAGACATGAAAGGCACATTTGTGGGAATAATTTTACTGTGTTCTTCTTCCAACACATACCAATATGTATGTGTGGTATTTTGATATTATATATATCTATAATCCTTTATCCTTTTCATTAAATCAATATGTCAATAAATATTATTAAGCAAAGCAATAATTCTATAAGCATTTATTTATTGCCATTTACTGTGCTAGACCCTGGGGATGCTAAAAGAGGCTAAAAACGTCCTCTGCCCTCAAGGAGCTCACAATTTAATGGGTAGGGGTTGAGGGTGGGGGGTGGCAATAAAAAATATGTACCCACAGCTATATGCAATATAAATAGGAAATGATTAACGGGGGAAGACACTAGAATTGAGAGTTGGGGAAAGCATCTTGTGGAAGATATAATTTTTGTTGGCATTTAAAAGAAGCCAGGAAGAGATGAGCATTCCAGAAACAGCCAGAAAAAATTCCTGAATCCAAAAAAATGGATGTCTGCCTGTCTCTTTTCCTAGAGGTCAAAGTGTATCTCATTGTGGACAATAGTGTCCTAGCCACTTTGTATTAATTTTTGGGAGTGTTACATTTAACAGGGGTCATTTTGTAATGGGGACTGCTAGTCTGATATTCAGTTTAAATTGACTTTAGATCTGGGAGGAGTAATTTTTCTAGTGAAGTGACCACCCCACCCCCCCAAGAAAAAAAAAAAAAACAAAAAACAAACAAACCCTATAGGAAATTGAACTCAGCTCCCTTAAAGGAGCGACCTTCCAGGATCAAAATATGTGAGATATAGGGGCTTTATCTGTTTGGCACCATACAGTTGCTGCTTTTTAATTTTCACTCCAAGATGACAAGAGTGATAAATTAGTTTGAGGCCTCTAAACTGGAAAAAAACTGGTGGTGAATTTTTTTGAGGTTTATTACTTGACAAGCAAATGAAATTTCATCCCCTAGTTGCAGATTAAAATCTCTGATGTGAAATAAATCTTTTACTTTCTTCACAAACACTCTAGACTCTATCTGTATCTGAGGGCTCTATTTTTCTTTTGGTTTCTGTACTTTCATCCTGTCTCTTCTATGCTGTTACTGCTCATTTTAAGCCTTTTAGGTTAACCAGGTGCCTGTGGTTCTGAGACAGTGGAAGGATTTAGAGTCAGTGCGGATGTCACAGCAAACAAGAATTTATTGATAGCATCTCCTTGTGCCTCATGCTTAGAGTAGGGCATTTCTCCCCTTCCACCCTCCCACCCCCATTCATACCCACACCCACCCTTCCCCCCCGCCTTGCTCCCCTACTCATATCAAGGCCAGTGTTCTAAGCTTTCGATATAAATACATTTCATCCACATTATGTCATTCAAACAGAAATCCTGTAACCTGAGTATTGTCCCATCTCCATCTCTGCACTAATCTCTGTTAAAGTAAGAATCCCCAAATAATCAGGCATCCTATATTTGGGGTAGCCTCCTGAGAAATGCATGTCAGCCTGGTAGGAACAGTACAGACTTTAACCTTAGCTTGAGGCTGCGGAATATGTAAAACCAGCCTTTAGTCCACTCTCAATCTGTTTTGAGAGTAGGGGTGAGACTCAGGGCCTTTCTGAAAATCAATTAGAGGTAGCAGTTGGCCAAAAAAAAAAAGGTTCCTTCTAGGCGCTATTCTCATTTCCCAGAAATAGACTGTTTCCTAGAGCCAAACTGCTGTTTCATTTTCATTTCTTATTTTTTTCTTTACATCCTCCAAAAGGTTCTAATACTTAAAACAATGAGTTTCTGTTTCATCAACAGCTTATTTTGTGCACTAGTCAAGCAAATCAGTTCCCTAGAATTTGGAAAGCAGATCTTTGTTCATCTACACAATAAGCTTAGGTTTTTCCATGATGAACTCAAATTGTAAAATTAGTTTTAATGTTTTCACATATACTTTGAATCTTTATTACAGCTGACATATAACCAGTGTGACTGTTCAGAACTTTTAGAGTTGTTTCTTTTTTTTTTTCATTTCATTTTGGAGCAGTGTTTTTTGGTTGAAGGTTGGGGAGGAACAACGAAGGATCAGAACATCCTTCAAAATGGTTTCTTTGGAGAGGGAGTGACTAATGCAGAATGCAAAGCTCAGGTTCTAATAAATATATTGTGAGCTTTTGCTCATTTAATTATTTACATACAGTTTCAAATGTCTATAAGATGGATGCATGACTGTCGTTAGAGAATCAAGAAGGAGAATTGGGAGGATAAGATTTTTTCTATTGGCAATTTTTATTTTTCTGTGAGGTGGCTTCCCATCATTTGACAGACCTTAATTCCATATTCTCGCTTGGACATAGGCAAGAGTCACGCGAGATTGTACAGAAAAGTTATGAGGCAATATCCACATGGATAAGAGCACAGATCTGTTAGGTTAATGGAATATTATTTTATGACATTATTCCTTATGTCCACAGCAACCCATACCGGTCACTTAACCATTGCTATTGCCAATGATGAATAAGTTGTTTCAGAATCCTGCCTCAGGCATTTACTAGCTGTTTGAACCTGGGGAATCTACCTGCTCTGGGTTTCAGTGTCTTCGATCTGTAAAGTGAGTGTTGGAGTAGAACACTAGATAGGTCCCTTCTAATTCTATAGTTATGATCTATATATCTATGTTTTCTTTTTTCTTCTAGAACTGAACCTCTTTTTACATTAAGAATGACAAATAAAGCTATGTTTTTCTAGCTGTATGATTTGCCAAAGCAAAACTAGGATTTTAGATTAAATGAAAACGTGCAAAGATTTTCTTGAGACACACAAAATATACATATAACACAGGTGTATGTATGTGTAATAGTGTGTGTGTATCTATAAATACAAACATGTTTATTTACATAAGAATTTATCTATATACATATTAATATATAATTTGAAAAACCTTTTCAAGTAGCCATATTTTTTAATGGACAGTTTATAGAAATAAATTTTCTGCTCATATATGGTTTATTGATCTAGACTTCTAGCCAATGAGCCAGGTGTAATTAAGGAAGATCAGCAATAAATGTGAACTTAGGTTGTATGTGACAAAAGTTTTTGATTGAGCTCTCATAATTCTTTCCCAACTATCAAATTTTTAAATTGGCAAAAGTGTTCTAAGAAATTTTGTGATAGTCTTGTACTTTCAATAATTCTTCCTTATCCTCTGTACTGATGATTTCCCTTCTGAATAGGTAGTAACAGGGTGAGGGACCTTCAGCCTTGGGTGTGCCTTTGGACTGAATCTGTTTTACAGAACAAATCCTTAAGAGGATTTGTTCTATGAAGTGTGGATTCAGGCAGAGGGCTGCACTTGAGGACCTAGTGGGCCACAGGTGGTATGTTGTCTTGCCTAGTGGTAATAGAGGGTGATATTTCAAGGGCTTCATTGAAACTTTGAAATATTGTCCAATGTCATAATCCAAATGAACTCAATTTGGATTACCATTGTGCCTGTGTTAACAAGTTGGCCTATAGGTCAGTGAGGCATATTAGGACAGTAAGTAGAATCCCTGTTGGTAATCATTTTATTTCTTAAATGTTCTGATTTTCCAAAATTTCAATTTATTTTCTAAATATCTAATATTATATATCTAAAATCTAAATAATTCTGAAAATCTAGAAAAAGAATAAAACAGATTCTATGAACTATAGGCCACTGAACTAGGCTTTGATTCCTGAAGAAATTCTGGAATGTATAATTAAATGATTACTGCATATATATATATATATCTATATATGTATATATATAGATATATATATATATACACACACACACACATATATATATATATATATAGGAAAGGAAGAAAGGAAGCAAGGAACTCCAAAGAGGCGGCGCGGCTTCAAGAACACTTCATGTCAAATTAACCTTATTTCCTATTGTGAAATTACTAGGTCAGAATTCTTTTCTAGCTATGGTTTATCAAAATTTTAGCATCTCATAATACTGTTGTACAAAAGATGTAGAGATACACCTACACGATTTAGGAACTAAGTGAATTGCCAGACTCAAAGCACAATAATTGATGTTTCTTTGGCGGGGTGGGGGAGAGAGATTTAGGAAACGTACTCCCCAGTGATCTTTGCTGGGTTCTCTGCTGTTTAATATATTGAGGTAGATGACCCATATATACAAGAATATTTATAGAAGCACTGTTTGTTGTTGGAAAACAAACAAACAGAAGCCAAATATGTACCCTGCAGTTTTGAAGTGGCTGAATAAATTTTGGCATATGAATGAAATATAATTTTATTATGCCATAAGAAATGAAGAATATGAATAATTTTGAGAAATTGGAAACACTATCTGCCTATCGTCTTTCTATCATCTGTCTCTGTATGTCTCTATCTTCAATGTTGTAAGAGAAACAAGAGTTAACTTGACTTATGAAGGGCTGAAGAGAAGTTGAGATGGAAGTCTTTGGTGTTATGCTCCAAAACTCTTGAGGGGTTAGTACTAAAATCGTCCTACCTTACCCTTTTCCCCCTTGTGACTAAGAAAATAGCTCAATTTTATTTTTCTCATTTCAATGTTCCATGTCCAGACTGATGGTATCAGGTTGTTGATGTCAATTTTGTTATTCACTGCAGGAATCATCATAAAGGCTCAATGATTTTAGGGAATTTTAAAATGAAAAGACTTGATCAGTTTCTCCTAGCACTTCATTTCCTTTGTTTGGGAAGCACAAAATTTTTTGTCCAAAATAAATTTACCAAAGGATATTAGGCACATCTGGCTGGAGATGAACATCGGATACTGTTGTCCTCTGTCTGTGTCCTTGTTTGAGAAGCAGTATGGCAGATCTTTAGATTTTAGATCTGCATGCCCCTACTACACCAATTTTTCACCTTTCCCTTTTTATGTAGGTACCATCTTTGATGTATATTAGAGATGATCTCACCTTTCTAGAGGTTCCAAGTCTTGGTGAGGACAAGGCACAATTCGTTACCTCCTCCTTTACATTGTTGCTTGGGAATCTACCATAACTGGAAGAGAGTGATGAGAAAATATGGGACTGAAACATCCTCTCATTTACTCAGGGTTAGCTGAAAAGGGAGATAAAGAGGATCTTTTCTGTGACACCAAGTGCAATGGGACAATATGGATTTAAACAGAATTTATATGTGAGATTACTATTGGGAAAAGATTGAAAGTTTCTTTGCCTAAGAGGTAAGAGGAAAAAGAAGAGTACAATTGATATGTAATACATTCCCATTGTCTGGCAAGTGACAAGAGTGGTCCTATAGTGAGAAAGAGGAGGTATAAACTTGTAATACACAAAGATTTTTTTTTAGAGGGGCAGTTAAGGCCTTAGTCATTAATGTAGGTCACTATAGATGTGTGTATTCTTGCATGTATCCTATTAAATTATGTTCCTCACAGTGAGAAAGGATAGCATTTGGAGTCACAAGATTCTCAGAAGCAACATTTTTTTTATACATCATAACAACTGGGGGTATGGAACTCTAGAGACTAGCCATTGTGTAAATCACTGCAGGAAATAGTTTTGTCCCTATAGCCATCATTTATGCTATCATAGCTGAGAAAATCAAGCCTAGAACTCATACACAAGAGTGAATTCTTAAGTTTTTCCTATTAATTTTTTTTAGTGACTTTTGCTATTGCTTCTGCTAGATGCATGGAACTCATAAGATTCTGTGCTATGACCTTCCATTCACCATTCTCTTAACCCTCTTATTTCTTCTTTAGATAGTTTTGACTATTAAATTATAAGCTCCTTGAGGACCTGGACCGTCTTTTGAGTTTTTCTTTTTATCTCTGGTACTTAGCCTTTTGCCTGGCACATACCAGGTGCTTGATAAATCTTTAGTGATTTACTGACTGACCTTCTCCAACAGGAGCATTATTCTTCTTTTCCAACTCTTATAGAGACTCAGCTTTTCATTTGATCTTAGAAGAGTGATCAGTGTCTATCCAGAGAAAGTGAATTTAAACCAACCAATTACCAAAAGGACCCTGAGTATGTCACCGACAATATATAAACTCCCTATTGCCAGGCAGCTGCTATTTCTCTTCCAAATAGAGTTATAGCCACTTCTGTCTAGTATTAGACAGTTTTTACCTTTGTCTTGAGAATCATCTCACCAGCCAAGGTCTGTTGCTTCCTCATTATCTTATAGTTTATCCTTAAGCTCCAACTTTGAAACTCCATGTGATCCAATGAGAAACAGAAACCCAGCAGAAGATAACAAATCATGAAAATTCAGATCTAATTAAGTAATGGTAGAGCCTCTGCAAATTGCTTTGTAAACATTAAGGCATGATATAAATATAAGCCAATATTTATTTATATATATTTATATATATTTATATGTATATATAATAGTCCATGATTATGTATATTATAAACCATAACATTTTATATATATGCTTAAATGTTGGCTGTTATTATGCTGAATTTGAATTCTAACTTTAATACTCTTTGCATTACCCCACATGTGAGATTAAAAATCAGGTTGTCATTTATCACCTATCTGTCTCTGTCTTTCTTTTGTTTGTTTGTTGATTGTGTCTCTCAAGAGCTGTGTTAAGCTTCAGGTTATTAAAAATATTGTATCTAGTGTATAAGATTCTCGATAAAGATTTTTAAAAAGTAATGTTATGCCTTAAGTATATGTACTCAAATATTCATCACATATTTATTAGAGTAGTTATCTCCATCTAAATTGAGTTCAGCCATTCTGTAGACAGCATATGTAATTTTGGGTAAAGTTGCACATGATTTGTAAAGAGATTATTTTGAATTATATTGATAAAGAAAAAATATTTAATTTTTGTCATTCTTCTTATATTTTTAGTAACATAAAGAGGAGTTTGTAATATCCTTCCTAAAGCTTAAATACTGTTTCCTTACAATTGCTTTTTTAAAGTCATGCTTCAATTTATTTTACTCTAATAAAAACATTTTTAAGGCCCCCCATATATTCTACTAGGAGTAGACGGGAAGCAGGGGAGGAAAAAACAACAAGACAAAAAAAACGTCGTAACTGAAAAGTCAAAATGAAATATATAGAGTAATTGGTATTGGTACGTAGAATAGTTCAGCTGTATAATGCTGACCACTGGTGGGATCAGTATTGAATTCTGGCTAAAATAAGAAGAAGCATGATACACTGGGTAGAGCCCAGGATCTATACAGAAGGCCTGCCTTAGGAACACTTTACAACTTTTTTTAAAAAATATTTCTGGCCTTCAGCTTTCTTATCAAAGATTTTTGCCTACAGAGAGATATTAACAAAACAAAACAAACCATGCTGTTTTGTGATAAGTTATTTCATTATACATTCAGTGTGTGACAATAGTCAGGAGGATCTACCCATATTCAGAAAAAAGTATTAACCAGAGTCTATGAAACTCAGTCTTGAATTTTATGTATTAATGGTTGGAAGGCAAGGTCAAATACTTTAATAATGTAACATTAAGGATGGAGTATTTAAGAAATGTCAAGATAGTATAATTGCTTTGTTGAAAATTTTTAAAATGAATTAATGAATAATTTACAAAATTGCATGTGGTACTTAAGCACTGTATTAAATTCTGTGTAATAAAATGTGTTGTTTGCATATTTGGTTTGCTTGTAAGGGCCATTAAAGTAACTGCCCTCTTTTCAATAGCTTCTGTGGTTTCCCTAGAGATAATCAAAGTTCACAGAGGGAGAAGGCAGAGGGAAATCTATGAAATTAATTACAGTGGTTCAGTAAGGAAGATTAATCCCTAAGAACTTCCCGTATTGTCCTCAAAGAGATATCTAGTATTGACCATCTAAAATGAATATGTTGAAGTTGAGAAATTTCTACTACAGTGCCATCTTGTGTTGCAATTTTGAACATCTGCCCATTTTCATTAATGAACAATAACAGGTTGATACGGTAGCTAAAAAAAAAAAAACTAGAGATGCTTTACCTCAAATGTATGCAATTCAGACTCTGATAAGTCTGTTTGTAATTAGTACTTAAGAACAGGACATGCAGTGTGTTTTATCAGAGAATCCCATTTGTAATGAGTTGATAATAATGATACATTTAAAGGATACCAAGTTCATGTGAAAGATTTTTGTACATTAAAAAAAAATTGTTCAGTGAGATGACACAAGGGCTTTTGTTGAAAAAAAAGACCTTTATACATTGGAGGGAGATAATTTATGTTAGAGGACTTGGATTCAAATCTGGGGTTTTAAACAACTTAGACAACTAAAGAAATAAAAGTAATATTGTATTACAGCATGAAATATATTACAAAATATAGAACTGTGGAGGAAAGAAAAAAAGGAAAGGAAACTAACAATTGAGTTTGACTTAAAAGAATGAAGCAAAATTATGTAGTAAGGGAGCAAAAGGGTAAAAAAAATGTTATAGTAAACCTTTGGGAAAGAATTTTTTTACAAAAATGTAGAATTTGGTCAACATAAGCAAGACAACAGTCTCCTGAAATTAGGTAAGAATGGATGCTTATGATTGGAGCAAAATTGAAGAGGCCATATATATATAAGGCTGGATTTCATGACTGCTTTAAGGTTTAGTTTGAGATGTTTCATAAATTTATATGTTGAAATACAATTTGATAATTAAATTCTTATGCTAATTCACTAAAGGCATCCATGTGTTGTCAAATCTTTTCTTCATCTTCTCTCTATATAAACAGTATTCTCACGTAAGTTTGTGTATGCTGTGGATTAGAACATGCCCTCTGAATGATCAGTGTAAATACTAAGCCTAATGTTACAATTACCTAAATAACGGGTTATTTACCACAGTGATAAAAAGGATGTGTGTGTCTGTATGTGTTTACATGCATGCAATATATCTAATTATGAACTTTAGTTATATAGCTCTATTTTATTCATTTTCATAGTCCTTTCAGGAAGATAGTTAAAACTTTGTGTTCACATTGTAGTTATTTTGTAATGTGAGTTGAATTACAGCTATGACCCCTTTGGTATATCACTTAGGATTCTGGGAATATTCTATGAAATTTACTTTTCCAATAGCTGTTTTCATAAAACTTAAAAACCAATGAAGATCAATCAGAGGTGGATATTATGGTAATTGAGTTGTTACTGAGCTGAATTTTGTTACTTGGATACAAAATTAAATGTCAAAAGTAAAAGTAGAAATTTATTTCAGTTCACTTATTTTACTCTTTTATTGAAAACAGAATGTGGCCCAGGGGCCAAATTGGTTTTTGGCCCTGGAATTAAGAATGTGTGTTTGTTTGTTTTTTACATTTTAATGACAAATTTTATTTAAAAATATCAAAAACATTCTTAGCTCGTGGATGTGGGAGGGATGGCTGGGAAGGGTTGGCAGGGGGGGCCATAATTTTTCAACCTCTGACCTAAAGCAAGAATTTATATGTAACATAGTTGTTGTTATTGTTTTGAGTATTCATTCATACACACACAGACACAGACACACACACACAGACACACACACACACACACAGAGATATATATGCATTCATATATGTGTAAAAATAAAGTATGAAAGGAAATGTAATTGAGTTATCCAAACTCTTATAATACTGTCCACTCAATCTTCGTGAACGTTATATTTGTGTTTATGGTCTTAACCTCTTAAACAGCAACGCTTTTGATTTCATTGCATTTTAGAATTGATAAACTTTGGCAATAGCATAAGGAACACTCCACCCCTATCACAGAATTACTAATGTTTTCCTGACCAATGACTATTCTGCTTTATGTCTTAAACAATTGAAATAATAATGTCTCATACAAGTAATGATTTTCAGAGTCCGCCTTCTGATTATTCTGGCATTTCTATAGTCTATATTAGGCACAAGGTAAATTAAGGAAAAGAGAAAAAAATGAAGCTACTATCATTGGGGTAATTGATGGGTGGTTAGAGAAATGTTTACATTAAGTTAGGGAGGAAGAAAGATAAGATGGTGGTTGTTGGTAAAGGAAGGCAGGGGAAGTAGCACGACCTACTGGCATCGAGAATGTTGAAACATTTATATGGTGATTCTCCTTATATTAAAAATACTTCTTATGTCTAGATGATAAATTTATTCTCTTTACTTAATTTCAAGTGTGTATATGTGTGTGTTTTTCCCTTCAGAAACTTCTTGTACTGAAACAAAGAATAGCTCCAGAGGGAGAGGGGACACATTTTTTTTTTTTAAATGCTTCAGACTGAAAGAAAGCCAGGAGTCTTGATAATTGGTGAGCTAGTATTGAGGATAGGAATGTTTCCATAATTTCCCACTGTTTAAGTGAATGAGTAAGTCATCCTCTGAAACAAGTAAGCATAAGAACATTGGCAATAACTAATGCCTTTTGTCTGGGGTGCAGTGGCTCAGGGAATTGGATTATGTCAGGCTTCATCTGCTGCCTAATGCAATGTAACTTAGGGGATGAGATAAATCACATGGGTGACACTGTATTAGGCTTGAAAGATGATCACTCTTCCAAAGTAATCACAAAGTGAATATTTCAATGTTGTAGATTTCAGGAGGTTATTGAAGTACAAATTTGTTGCAGCAAAATCAGTCTGCTTTCACAAGTAATGTAAAAAGTTATTGGGTGCATGCCCATTCTTTGCAGATAAAGTTGTTTTCTTAATGATGGCACTCCTATTTTAAAAAAATAAAGTTTGTTGCATTAAAAAAATTATAATAGGTGTATTTCTTTTGTTTTTAGTTGTTGAGTTTTTGTATAGTTAACAAGTATGAAAAAAGGAAAACCCAAGGAACTCAGTGTGTTTTAGGAAGGAGGGGCACATCTGTCAGGTTTGGATTTCTTTAAATTTGTTGATAAAATCAGCTCATTTCTACAAATTATAAGTGTTAAAATCTGATTTATGTTCAGCTCCCTATCATGTTATTTAAAACCTTAGTAGTCACTGTTTAGTTGACGATTCAAAAAATCAAATTTGTACAAGTTTCATAGCGTTGCAAAAAAAAAAAAAAATAGAAGAAATAAAATTAAAAATTAAAGAAATGGTGAAACTCCAGAAGTTTATATTTTACATTGTGTGGAGCAATGCAAAATGAGCTTAACTTTTCAAAAAATCAAGAATGTTGTGATTTGTTATATTCTGTTCTGTTTTGTAGCCTACTGTATGTGAACGTGAGCTCTGTGTATTTGCTTTCCAAACTCTTGGCGTAATGAATGAAGCTGCTGATGAAATAGCGACTGGGGCTCAGGTAGGGCCATGTGATGTTGATTATGTTCTTAATTTGGTATTAGTAATTTATACTAGTCTACAATTTCAGAATAAATAGCTTATTTTTTATGTCTAAAAATGTCAGAAAAGATAGGTTGTTCAGGGTCTCAACATTTTCGACTGAAGGTATATCCTTTTTTTCTTCATTCCTTACAATAAAGGACAAAATCGTCAGCTTCTCATAATGTAAAGATTAAATGAAATAAGCCATTCCCTAAAGGAAGAGAAAATGCGGTATATCTGTCTATTGCTAAAAGTTACCCTTTTATCAGAGAAATTAAGATAGCCTTAATGGGTTTACTAATTACTTTTATCGTATCACCTTCTCAAATGTACATCCAACAAATAATATCATAGGACAGAAACAGAAGACTTCAGTCATTACTAAAGGAGTTTAACGAAAAAGCCTTCCAATTTCCTGTACTGTTTTAAGAAGTGATGCTGTAAAGGGTTGGAACTCATAAAACAGTAGCCACTGCTATTCGATACCTATATTCTAGTAGATTCAAATAAACCACTGCCTGGTTACCTAAACAAAGAAGGTAACAATCATTCATATTTCCACAAGTAGCCCAAGGACGTTTTCCTACTCACTGATCCCAGTCCTGAAAATGCAGAATAAGTTCATTTATAGATGGTTTAAAAACAACAAGAACAGCTCAGTTATTTTTGATAGTAAAGTACGGTTTTATTTTTAAAACTACTAACAGTAATCTTTTGAAGTGTTATCATTTTTGAGTTTGACACATTTGGAACCTTTTGAAAATCGTACCAGCTATCTTCTTCACCTGTGCCACGCTTCACTTGTGGTGTTCATCCCTAAATCACTGCCCAAGGCTTTTCTCCTTTCTACCTTTAAAATAGCCAGGCCACGTGATCTTATGATGTCCCTTCCTAAAACATATACAAATCTCTTGATAACTCATGACCCTAATTAGAAGCAGTGTTGTACAGAAACACATTCAGTGATCAGAGACTCCGGAGACCTGGACTGTAACCTCTACTCTGCCCTTACCTTGCTTTGGTACCTTAATAAAGTAACTCAGCCATCATCTCAGGGTCTCAGTTTTCTCTTCTGTAAAATGGTGGGGTTGGACTAAATGTCCTCTAAAATTTCTTCCAGCTCTATCATCCTGTGAGCAAGGTAGTCTCTAAGTTTCTTGCCCACTCTTAATCACTTGTGAATTGAAATACATGTATTTCCTTTGCCAATATATGGATTTGGTACATGTCCAAGGTTTCATCTAGTCCTCAGTAACACATTTCTTAGTTTGTAATGTTCTAGGAAGTAAGACATATTTACTTTTATTTGTGTGGTGCCTCTCATGTAGATAAACACTAGTCATGAGATAAAACATTTTAGTGAAGGGAAAAAATGTGATTTGAGTGGCAAAAATATTGTATCTTCCTCATTTTTATTTTAAATTTTACTTTTAAATTTTCCTCTTTTTAAAGAACAAACTGAAAAATTTACTCCATGAATTCTTGGAATGTTGGTGAATAAAACTAGCACATAAAAATAAATAACATTCATCTTTTTAGATCATTTCATCAATTTTGATTCAGTATATCTGCATTTATATAAAATGAGAAACAGGCATATTTTGGGTGGGCAAGGGGAGGAGGCAAGGCAATTGGGGTTAAGTGACTTGCCCAAGGTCACACATGTGTCTGAAGTGAAATTTGAACTCAGGTCCTCCTGACTCCAGGGCTGGTGCTCTACTCATTGCGCCACCTAATTGCCCCAGGCACATTTTTTAAAATGTTTTTTCAAAAAAAGTACTAGTAGGTGAATGAAACACGTTAGTATAAAAATTGCTCCCTTCCCTTTCTCTTCTTAGTACATTATAATATATTTTAAAGCACCATTAAGCAAGTATGTTAATATATCATTGTTTTGTTGTTGTGGTTGCTACCATTACATGATGACATAGACATGATTTTGACTTTTATTTTAAGATCATGCCCCCCCTTTTTTAATCCATATATTTTTTGGTGGGGGAATTTATTTATCCTCCCTTCCATCTCAACTCAGTGATGTTAGTTTCACATTCATAATGAGATTAGGAAACACTGAAAATATTTTAGATTGCGATGAAGCTTTTTATCCCCCCAACTGGGAGTGGTAGGAGTGCAGTTGGAAAACAAAAAAAATCACAGCTAGGGTTTTGAAAATCGCATGCCTGCTTTTGAAATTTAACTTATTTAATTGTTCCAAACTGCTATAATTCAAAAAAAAGAACAAAAAAAATCTACCTGACCCAAATGTGGCCATTTTAATTATTATACTTTTTAAAATGTCTTTTATTTTTGCTTTGTTATCTGTTATATTTAGTTTTCATGCCTGCCGCCTTGCAAATTAATTCAGCTAGATTTTCGAATTCTGAATGTTTTGCTAAAATCTCAAAAAGTTTAGGTTCATGAATATCACATGAACTCATAGACACATACTTTTAGAGGCCAGACTCTTATTAAATATCACCATTTCACATCACTCTAACTACCCCTACTACAGCTACATTAATTTTTAAAAAAATATTTAAACAGGAATTTTAATTAGTTTTTTTGAGGTTAAATTTGCTTTGTAGAATTTTTTTTGTCATTTATGTGGGTCCATATAAATCTAAGCTTATGATATTAGCATCATTTCATGCAATCTGCTGTCTTTTGATGGTGGAATGAGTTGTAGCACAGAGGATTTTGTCAAATGAAAAGGAACTTGGAGTTCTAGTGAAAGCAGATGAGGACACTAGTATCAAAGAGATTAAGTGATGTGCCCAAGGTCACAAAAGTACTAAGTGGCTGCGCTTGATGTTTTGAAGTTTTTGAAGTTTTCCTCACTTTAAATCGACCATTCTTTCCCTACTAGCTGAAACTGTCTTGACTTACCTGTAAGTTGCAAAAATGGCTTTGCTGAAATTTTCACCTTTAAAAAACCAAAAATACTTTGTCAATGACTTTAATTGTTTTTGTTTTTCAGTTTTATCCTTAAATATATTACCACTGAGATCCTTGCAAACATTTGTTACTTATTTTTATTCTGTTATGTGGTACAGTGGATAGAGTGCCAGGCCTTCAAGTCAGGAAGAGTTACCTTTCCTGAGTTCAGATGTGGCCTCTGACACTTATTAGCTCTGAGACCCTGGGCAAGTCACTTACTTGTTTTCCTCAGTTTCCTCATCAATAAAATGAGATGAAGAAGGAAAGGCAAAAAACTCCAGTAAGTTTGCCAAGGAAACCGCAAAAAAAGGTCACACAGAATCAGACTGAAAATGACTGAACAACAATTTATTTTTAAATTTGGGCATAGTTTTTGCCTCTTGAACCCTCCTTTCCAGATGTGGGCCCTATATA
>CM053622.1:334677893-334776179 GCA_028646595.1 Phalanger gymnotis
TTTTGAGATGCCTAAGAAAGTTTTATCATATGTGAGGCAAAGAAAAATTGATATCTAACTAGGTCATGCTCCTGTTAAGATTACTTAAGTTTTAAGAACTTTTTCTATTCCAGTTTATGACACCATTTTGACAATATTTTACTTATTTATTCATGGATTATGTATGTGATTTCATTTGTAGTATGATCTCCCAATTGAAATAAACTGGACCAATGCTGATCAGCACTGGCTTTGTAACTTACAGTTTTAGAGTTGTCTTGTGCCTTGAGAAACTTACAACTTGCTTAGGGTCTGTCTCTGTCTGGCTTTCTCTCTCACGCTCTCTGTCTCACTTTCTCTTTCTATCTCTGTCCCTCTCTGTATCTCTCTCTTTCTCTCTTCTCTCTCATTTTTTATCTCCTCCCTCTCTTTTTTTTTCTCCTTTCTCTTTTCTCTCTGTCTCTCATGCACACACACACCTCAGAAGTATGATTTTAACTCATGTCTTCTTGACTCTGGGGTGGGGGGTCTGATCACTGTGTGTTATACTACGGCTGCAATTTAATGTATTTTTTTTATGATAGGAATATATGTATGTGTGTGTGTTCATTTCTATCATTATTTAACTCATGTAAGGCTAAAGCTGCCACATTTCTAGTACTAAATAGAATAGCTAAAGTTCTCCTTTATAACCTGAGCTGCCACTATTACCCCTAATCCCTTGAAGCATCTAGCTCTAAGCTAATGTTAGAATTATATCTCTCCATGGAATTTGACAAAAAAGGTCAGTCATATGTTGAGCTTGCATCATCTAGTCCCTGAAATGATGGTTTGGTATTCTTTGTTTCTATTTTGTTTCGTTTGGGTATTTTTAGGGATGAACAAGAAACAGAAGGTGTCAGCCAAGGATGAACCGGCCTCCAGCAGTAAAGGCAGTAACACTTTACAGGTAATGCAATTAATCATGTAACTCTTTTTGGCTGGTGACCCATGGATTTGTTAGCTAGGAGGAAGCTAATGTTTGTGGTTTTAAGCCAAAAAAATGATTATTTTGAGTGGTCAGCAGAATTAAAGAACAAAGATCAAATAAGAGCATGGAAACTTAAATGCTTTCTCCAGCAAATATTCACAGCTATAGGCTGATAAATACATCCTTTGATGAATTGTGCAATTTAACAGGGTGCGGCTGGGACGGGGGGAGAGTAAAAGAAATAAACATATAAGCAAAAGCCTTCATGCCATAAGACTTTTTACCCTAGTGCCTTCTGTATTCTATGTGCCTTAGTAAATTTTACTTGTAAAAATGAAACCATTAATGCTAGTTCTTACGTAACTTTTTAATTTCTCTTGATCTTCGTGTTTATAAAGAGTAGTGGCACATGCTTTGCCAATTATATGGTTTACATTGGACTGTTTATATACACATATTTACATGTATGTTTATATTATATATATTTATGTACATATACAAATATGTGTTTGTGTATATCGTTATATATGTGTTTGCATGTCTTATATCCATCATATCAATAGCTGTGTCTATAGATACATAGCAGTCATATAGGTATGCATACATATACACACATGGACCCATACAGATAGATAGATAAATAGATAGATACATAGATATCTCATTGGTTCCTTGCCCAATATGCTGGGTAGTAAAAGACTTCATTTTATCTAAGAGCAAATTAAGCATCAAAGAGACTGAGCATTTTGCCCATAGTCAGAAGGAGCTGGTGGTATATCCCAGTTCCAGTCTTCTGTAAAGCCATCCCTTATCTTATTCACTCCTCAGATTTTCCTGTATCACCTTGTTTGCATCACCCATTTCGAGGAAAGAAAATGAGAATTCAGAAAGTGCCCATTTTTATTCCTGGCAAGTATTGTCAAAGAGTAATTATATTTTCCTTAGGGAGGAATGGCTTCTTTTGTAGAGATGCCAAACTCTTCCCAGGGCTGTTACCTAATGTATGCTATATTCAAAAAAGCCAGAAGAGGTATGTTGATATGACTAGATTCAATAAAAATATTAACAACGAAGAATCACCAGGATCCTCCCTCTATATCAGAGGAAGCGGGCTAGTACAGTGGATGGAGCACTGGGCCTGGAGTCAGGAAGCCCCAAGTTTAGATGTGGCCTCTCACCTTCACTTTTTCTCTCTTACTACTCTTTTCCCTTTCTCTCTCTTCCCCTCCTCCCACCCCCAATCATGATTTTAGAGTATGTGCCCCAGTATTTGATTCAAATATGTACTTATATACTTTAAAGGAGAAATTTTTGGTAAGGTCTAGCCCCTTTTTCTTCTTATACCTGGGGGCGGGGGCAGCTAGATAGTACAGTGGACAGAATGCTGGACCTGGAATCAGGAAAACCTGAATTCAAATACTACCTCAGACCCTTACTACCTTGGTGAGCCCAGACAAGTTTTTTTTAACCTCTCTGGGCCTCAGTTTCCTCATCTCTAAAATAGGGATACTAATAATATCCCTCTCCCAGGCTTTATGTGAGGATCAAACAAGAATATGGTTGTAAACCACTTCATAAATCTTAAAGCATACACCAGCTATTGTTATGATTTTTTTTCACTGTGACACTTTAATTCCTTCATATTGTTGTGTGTCTTGTTATAAAAAGAACCAGATTATATCAGTCAGATGAGACTAAGTCAGTTTCATGATATATCGTGAGATGGCTAAGTGACAATATCAGAGAATTTGTAACAAATTTATCTTGATGGATAATGTAGTGACACTGGCATACTTTGCTGCTTACAACTTTAATTCTTAATTGTTTTCTTCTGGAAACTGTTTCAATTGTAAATACTTCTTGAAGTTGACTTTCTTCTTATGCATATGATTTCCTAATTTTTGTTGTAATATCTCAACTTCTCTTTTTATTCTTTAGTCTCAGAAAAAAGGACAGCAATCTCAGTTCTTGCAAAGTCGTAACTTAAAATGCATAGCCTTATGTGAAGGTAAGTTGAAAGGATTCCCAAACCTTAGTTTGATCTTTCTTCACACTCAGGCTTCCTGAATGACTATCTGTAGAGATAACTTTACATCACTACTTAAATGATCATCTTTAGAAATGAACTTACATGTACATATTTGTTTATTAGTATTGAAAAAAAAAGGTTCCTTATTTTATTACCTTATATTATAATCCAAATACTCCCATTTTCTAGCTGCCTCACTCCATTTAAACTTGTTCCCATAGCCTCCGATTCCTGGATCCTTCTTCATTCTTAAGAGTTCATCACTTATATTTTTGCTTAACTTTCTTCTCTAGGGGGAAATCTGGAATCTATAACTATTTCAACAAAGAATATTCTCTACCTGGAGTCCCTTGCCCCACTCACTGTTCTTTCTTGGTGCTTGTCTCATTAAATTCCAGTCTGGTTCACTCACTGTCACCTGTCCTGCTCTTACTCCTGGGTCTCTTAGTATTGTCGGAGCGAGTCTTGGACTGTACTAACTAGGTCCACTAGACATTTATCCTGTCAAAGTTGAACTACATCCTGTCTGCTATGTCGCAATCCTCTTTCCATCTCTGTTTTTGATTCTGCCTCTCATATTTTAGCACTTGTTCCATAGCTTCTCCATCTTCACACCCCACCTCCTCTCATCTCTCAGTAGTTGATCTTGTATTTTATTTTCTTGGTGAAATTGAGAGCCACCTGGGGGAAAAAAAAAACAAACAAAACAACTTTCTTTTCCATCTCAAAACATCTTCTTTTTAATTGTTCCATTTCTCTTACACTCCTCTCTTGGCAGGTTAACCTTCGCCTTGCCAAGTTAAAATCCTCCACAAGAGCCCTTAAACTCCTCGCTTTCCATTTAGTTTATTCAAATAAGTATTTATTAGAGACCTACCATATGCAAGACTCTGCTAGGCACTGGACATACAAAGACAGAAACTAAAAAGCCCTTCTCCTCAAGAAGCCCATGTTTACTGGGAGATTCCACACACAAACAAGCTCAAGATAAAGTTTTATCTTGACATCAAGATAAAGTATCAGGATGACGATAAAAGGAGAGGGAAAGCATCTAAGGGTGCTTGGAACCAGCAGTGAGAGATAGCCTGAAGTTGGAAAAAAGGAGGACATGATTGGTGAAGACATGAAGTGGTTTTGAAGTATGGAGGAGGGCTGATGAGAAATCTCTATAGATAAGCCTTAATTTTCTCAGTAGAGTGGGAAGCCATGTCATCTGCTGAGAGATGGGTAGGAGTGGAGGTGGGGCTCAAGGAGATTTATAACAGCTGCTCTGGGGAATGTGAGAATGGGAGAGAAAGAGTATACCATGGCCCTATTTCTCTCCTCCCCTTCTCCTCCAAAGAATAAGCTATACTTAACTGTATGTACTTCCCCAACACTCATTTATTCTTTAACTCTATTCAGTCTGGTTTCTGTAACTAATTGTCTACTGAAATTATTTTCTCTGAAGGTACCAGTTGTTAAAGCCAGTAGACTTTTCTCAGTCTTCATCCTGTTTGGACTTTCTGTATTAGTTGGTGCTGTTGGCTCCCTCCTCCCACAACCAATGCACCCCCACTGCTACCTTGTTTTACCTTTTTTTACCTTTTTTATTTGCGTTCTGTGGAAATGCTCTATCTTGCTTCTCTGCCTTCTTGGTTCCTTTACTGGTTCATCTTCTTGTTTTCCTCTTAAGTGTGAGTGGCCTCTATGTTCTCTTTTGGACCATTTTTATTTACTCCCCTCCCCTCCAGTCCCATGGTATCAGTTCTTGTCTCTGCTGTTCTAGACCTGAACTCTTTCCTGAGCTCCACTGTCCTGATGGTTGCTCTATAAACACTTCAGACTCATCTTTCCAAAAGTGAATTCACTGTCTTCTTTTCCCCTCTCCCCTGTCACTCCTTCTTCTCACAGATTTCCTATTTTTATCAATGGAAGTAGCCTCTAGATATTGCCGGGTTCAGATCCTCAGAAACATCACTGATTTTTCCATCTCTCTTATCATGTGCATCTCTTTCAGTTGTTATGTGTTCCAAATTCTTCATCCATGGTGTCCATGTTTCTCATAGTCCTCTCATCTTGTCCAGTCACACAACCATTGCCACCCTTCTTCATATTCTCAGTATCTCTAGCCAGATAATTGTAATGACTTCCTTATCCTTCCTTATTGATCTCTGTCTTTCTAGTCTTTCCTTTTTCTAATCCTCTTCCCAGAGCTACCAAATTAACCTTTCTGTTTCATAGATCTGTCACTTTCCCGCTCAACAACCTTTAGGGCCCGTTGGATAAAATACAAACAGCTCAGTATGACATTTAAGATATTATACAGTTTGTGTCTGACCTATTTTCCCAGACTAATCTCACATTGTTTCCCTTCATACATTCTATGCTTCAACCAAACTGAACTATTAGCTGGCTCTCTAATTCCCTGCACTTACATAGGCCATAATTCAGAGTTGGATAGCACTTCTTCCATTCATCTACTTTTTAAATTATTTTTTAAAATCCTCTTTCTTCAGAACTCCACTTAAGTATTACCTTTTCCATCGAGCCTTCCCCAATTTACTCACTCTGCAAATTTTCTTATGGTACCTTGTCTGTATCTTTTCTTTGCCTTTATTATGCTCAACCTTGCAACATAACTATTTTGTCTATGTCTGATGATCCCTGTTATAAGACTGTTATCGCCTTGAGGGTAGAGAACAATCCTGGATTTCTTAAATGTCCTGTAGGGATAGTAAGACCTAATATGTAATATCTCTCCCTCTCCTTTCTCTCTTCTAATCTTTTTTCTTCCCTCCCAAATTATAATTGTAGAGTTTTACCTTTAGGATTTAGTTCAAATATATTGTGTGCATGTATATATACACACATGTGTATGTATGTTTATGCACATTTATACTTCCAGGATGAGGGAGAGAAAAAGAAGCTTTTTGTGAACCAAAAGGTAGATTTAGGGATTGTGCCTCTGCATTCTATTCTTACCCTTCTATATGTGTATATATTCACAACTGAAAACTACACACATTTTAAGTAAAGAAAATAAGAATTTAGAAAATGCCCCTTTTTATTCTTGGCAAACTCTTTCAAAGAGTAATTATACTTTTCTGAAAGAGGAATGATTGTCTCTTTGTAGAGATGCCAACCTAGTCCTTCAGCTGTTATTCAATGTGTTATGTTAAAAGAAGCCAGAAAATATGTTAATATAACTAGATTTGATAATAATATTTGCCTATGCAATGAGAAACCAGCAGAGTCCTCCCTTTAAATTGTCTTTCTACATGTATTCCCCACCTTCCTTAAAAAATAGAAATTTGGTGGTAAAAGTAATCTTAATCATTATTTAGCCCAATTCCCACATTTTAAGAGAAGTTATGTATATGGGTCAAAAAAATTAAAAAAAAAACAGAAACAAAAACAAAAAATATGCAAAAACTGGCCTTCCATCCACTGATTGATTCTGTAAATTTCTTGAACACAGACCTTGCCCCTGGTGTTAGCAGACTTGATTTCTACTTTTAAATGCAATTCTTTTTCCAAGAGTGTTGGAGTAGTGCTGTAACAAAGACTTTTTCCATTATGTATTCTTTCATTAGGGTTTTTCTAGGATGTAGAAGTAAACTCATAGATTGATCCCTTTAGAGAAAAATAGTGCCTTCATTTCATCTGTTTATATTATATAGTTTATATTTCATTGCAGTGATAACATCACCAGATCTGCACAAGCATGGAGAAATATGGGTTGTTCCAAACACTGATCATGTCTGTACAAGATTCTTCTTTGTGTAAGTTACAGTATTTTTTCCTCAGTTTTGCTAAAAGAAAGTGTATATGTATGAGTGTGTTGGGGGTTGGGGGAGTGTTTTCAGGACATTTTTGCTTATTCCCATAGTAAAGCAAAATAGAGAAAATGTTTTGCCTTACCATCAACATACTGTTTTCATTATTTGAATAAGGAAATACTGCAACAATAGCCTGTTAATATTAATAATGTAGGGGACTGAAGAAAAACCAAAATATAAATCTTGATTAACACATTTTAAAATCAAAGCAGAAAATGGAAAATAAAAATGAAATCCTTTCCATATAGTTATTTTTCATTAACAAATAATGAGTTTTTAACACTGTTTTCCTGTACTTATTTTATTTTTGGTTTACATATTTGACTTTTTAGCTCACCTTATTGTTACCAGTTTGAAGGGCAGCAGTGTACTATGGAAAAATCACTGGCACCAAAGTCAGAAGACCTGTTTTCAAATTCCATTTCTAACTGTCTTCCTCTGTTACCCTGTGTAATTCATTTAACCTGCATGGGTCATCTGTAAAATGAGGGGTTTGGACCAGATTTTCACTAAGGTCAATCAGTCACCCCATATTTAGTAAGCACCAGTAGGTGCCAGGCACTGTGCTAAGTCCTTTCTGGTTCTCAGTCTGTTAGCTTATTTTTCTATGATCTGCTTTTTAGTTAACATAACCCATTTCATATTTAGCATTTAGTATGGATTATTACCACAGCCCTCTCCATGAAAAATGTAACACCTATAATTTTTCTTTTCTCAGTTGTCCAAAGGCAGTGAATTTCTTCTCATGCTTGTGTACACACACACGCACACACACACACACACACACTTAGATATAGATATATATTTTATAATTGTGAATAATACTTCTTGTTCATAGTTGGCAGCTTGCCTTTCTATAAGGAAGCTACAGTCACTAAGATAATATTATTGAACAAACCCAAGTAGTGTGTAGCCAGCCATTTCTAAAGGTCTCTCCTGCTCAACCATAGAAATTATATTTGACATTTTTCTGGAATTCATTCCAATTCATTTCGAGAACCATCCATTAACTCTGAAAATGCTGAAACTGAGGCATTGGTAGCAACCTAATTCTTAAGCTTTCAGTTCTCAGGCTTGTGTTCTTCTTTGAAATCCAGTAACTAAAAACATTTCCCATGTGTAGAAAATGTGGTGTTGGGCAGAAATCTTATCATACCTACTATAGACATTTAATAAATACCAGTTGAATGACTGAACAGTGACTTGTGGCTTTTATAGGGTGGGCCTTGTTACCTTCTGCTACTTTGGGTCCCCAAATAGTTCACAAGACGTTATTTTAAGATTGTAATTTTCATTTCTTTATTAACACAAATGAGGTTACATACTTTTACTTGGCACCTCAGGAGAGAATAGGCCAATTACATGAAATTGATAAGATTCCAATTATATAAAAAAGTAGAATTTGTTAACCAGTTATTGTACTTTCTAATTATGATCATAAGTTTCTTTCTTTGTAAAATATGGGATTGTATTGTTCCACTGATCATAAGGCTCCCTACTGAATGATAATTTCTTAGGAAGAGAGGACAAGGAAGAGAATGAAATACTTTATCACAGTTATATAATTATCAAACAAAAACTTAATTTCTCCTTTACTTTATATCCTGCTGTATTGAGCAGCTATGATCCCTGGTGACTAGAAATAGATTAATGTGCCTTTGTTCCTTACCTTTGTCATTAAATGAAAATAATAAATGTTAAAAATAGTTTTCATGTTAATCTGATTCTCGGAGTGTAACAAAGAATAAAAACCATTACTTACTGTTTTATTCATACTCCTTCAAGAGGGAAAAGTCATGTCCAAAGTGGCATTCCGAGAAATGAATCATTCAGCCAAGCTTTAGGTAAAAGGGCTGCTGTACCAGAAGGGCATGTGATAAACTTGGTGGAATGTCATTCCAAAAACAAGGTATTGTAAGATTACATGATCAGAGCCAACAATGAAAGTCCTAAAACGTGTGAATTTGTATTGACTCATAAAATAGACGTCAGATGACTCAATATAGATGAACTTACAGCCTCCTGACTAAATGCAGAAAAATATTGTTTAGTTAAATTCAATTAAATAACAGCACACTTTGATAGAAGTCTTATTAATAATGAAAATACTACTAGTACTTGAGACGAAAAGGATAAAATATTATTTTTTCAGTAAGCTTTTATGAAGTGTCTAGTAAGTATAAGGCACTGAGATGGGCACTAGGGGAATAGGTAGAAAGGATAAATATACCACAGTCCTTGTCCTCTGAAAGCTTTCTATTGGGGCTTGAATGCAGAAATGCCAAGAATATCAATAGAACTTGTTGCCATTTGTGCAATCTGTTTATCCTTAGTACAGTGGAAAAAAGAACTGGCTTTGGAGTCAGAGGACCTGAGTTCAGATCCCTTATCACCTACTTACTGCCTGTGTGATCTTGATCAAATCAGTTCTTGTCTAGGTGCCTCAGTCTCGTCAGCTGCAACTTGACTTCTAAGGTCTCTTTCATCTCTAAACCTTACGATTCTGTCATCCAACCTGAATACGAACCTCTCTCAGTGCTCTAGGCAACTCTCTAAGACCACGAAGTTCAGAGAATTTGCTGAGCCATACTGGGAGAAGTAGTTTCTTTATAGCGAAATAATAAAATCACAGACATAGCTATCATCATCATTGTCATCGTGGTCCCTATCTCTGTCTTTCTGTTTTCTTCTCTATTTGTGTCTCTTTGTCTCTATATCTTTGTATCTGTCCATCTTTGTCTCTGTCACATCTTTGTATACTAACTACTTCTCAGACTTAGAAATATAATGTGAACTGTGAGAATTAATGATAAAGATAGGAAACTGTCTGAAGGAAAGAGAACGAATGGGTAGTTTCAGGTATCTGGGTAGACAAAAATTAGAACATCACATACAATAAATTTCATTCCAAATTTCTTGTTAGATGTGACTAAATTCGAGGCATGCTTAATTTACAAAAGTTATTTATCACACTCAAAGGAAAATGAATGAGTGAATGAAAAGCATTTATTAAGCCTTTACTTTGTACCAGCACTATTTCAAGCATTGGGGTGACAAAGCGAGATAGTCCCTGCCTTCAAGAAGCTTACCTTCATTTTCATTTAATCAGCACTTATTTTCTCTTACCATATACCTCTCTACCATAAAAGAAAAAAAAAAGAGGAAAACAAAACCTCTGTAAGTAAAACAAATTTTCACATTGCCTTTGTCCAAAAATGGGTGTTTTATTTTGCTTCTTGAATTATCCACCTCTCTGTTCAGATTTTGAGTAGCATAGTTTATCATTAGTACTGTGGTATCTGGTTAGCCATTGCAGTGGTCAGAGTTTTGTTGTCTTTATTGTGTAAATTCTTCTCCTCATTTGGAAGGAGCTTACTTTCTAGTGGAGGAGACAGTACTCATAAGGGATTAGTGCTCAGGGAGGGGATTTTTGGTCTGGGAAATCACAAAGATGATGAGGGCAATGACAGAGAAATCAATTGTCATTCTCTTTCTGCTGGCAGTGGGAGTATCAATTTCTTAAAGCAAGAGTTGGAAACCTGTGAGGTAGGATGGAGAAGATCCAGATTGGATGGTTGAGAAGCAATAAGGCAGGGAAAATGGGTGGTATCAAGAGGGAGCTGTTTTGTTCCAGGAAGTACAGAGTCATTTGACTTTGCCAAGGCTTGGCTCCTGGTGGTCTAGTTCAGAGGATGAAGAAACAGTTCAGCAAATTCCTATGTCTTGGCAAAAGATTCCTTGAAATTTAATCAGGAATTTGTCAATACAAAGTTCATTAGATGATATAGTAAAAAAACAAAACAAAAAAAACTACCATATTTTAAAAAAAGATACAGAAATGCTGTTCAATGATTTATTAATTTTTCTGTAACAATCGTAGAATATTAGATCTGGGGGGGACCTCAGCTACCAGGGGTCCTCAACCTTTTTTTTTTTTTTTAAAACCATGGACACCTTTCACAATATGATGATGCCTGTGGACCTCTAATCAGAATAATGTTTTTAAATACCCAAAATAAAATAGAGGATTACAAAGGAAATAAATTTTATTGAATTGGAATAGTTGTTAAAATTTTTTTCAAAATTAAAAAAAAAATTTCATGAATCTCAAGTTAAGAATCTGATTTCCAGTCCAACTCCTTCCTCAGAAGGAATCCCAACTATAATATAAACATCAATTGACCATTTGTCTCCAGTTGAAAACTTCCGGTGAGGGAGATATTTGTCTTTCTGATGAGGCATTCCGTTCTTTCTATGGTAGTAGGTAAGGGGCATTATTGTACCTCAATGAAGGCATTTTTTCATGGGGGGTAATAGAATGTTGCCAAGGCTATCTTCTTAATCATCTCTGTGTAACTAATTCTCATATATGTGCTTAACCCCTAAACACATCTCTCTTCTGAAGTTTCGTATATTTCTGTATGCACGCTCACTATTTACTCCTGAATGATCTTGTCAGCCCAAATGCTACCTGTCTAAAATGATTCCATTATCTTCATTTTCAAATCAGATACTTCTTATAATGTCCTCACTTTTGAATTCTAGGTGCTACCACTCCCCCAGTATCCCAATTGTAAAATCCATTATATCTCTACTACAATAGACTTTTATTTCAAAGGATCATAGATTTAGAAGAGGAAATACTCCCCCAAGATCTATCATGTCCAGCCCCATCATTTTGCAGATGAGGAAACTGATGCTCAAAGAGATTAAGTGAATATCCTGGGGCCTCACAAATAATAAATGTCATGTCTTTTTTATCTAATCGGTACTGAACATCACTGTCATATTGATCTTAACTCATTGTTTTGATTGTTTTCATTCTCTGAATGAAAAACACCCAGCAGTTCTCCATTGCAGAGCAAATATAGTCTAACCTTCTTAAAATAACTTTCATGCTGCCCTGTAATTTGGGCCTAAATTACCTACCTAAACTCGTTCCCAGATTATCTATCCACTTTGCTCCAACCATATTTACTGATGTAGTTGTTGTAACTAGTTTCTCTTTTCCCTTTGACTCTCTCAAAATCCTCTAATGCCTACCAAAATATGGTCAAAGGCCCAATTAACATGCCTCTTTATTTGTGAAATCTTCCCAGATTATTATAGCTATACGCGATCTCTAACTCTTCTGAATTACTATAGCACATTCTTTTCTACAACTCATATGGTACTTAGTATGTGTGTCATGATGAGTATCCCTGGAGAAATGATAAATTTTTAGAGAGGAAAGACTACATCACATTTTTTTTTGTATCACACACAATGCTTTTTATAGAGTAAGTACTTCATAAATGTTTGGTGAATCAAAAAAAATAAAAGCCTTCCCAGTGAAGTATAAGGTCTGTCATGTTTACAAACCTAGAAAGGCTTCAGGTATGTGTCTAGACTAACATAGCTTCAAGCTGAGGACATTTGGCTATTAGCTGATGTATTTTTTTTTTTTGATGCTTCCTCTGTCCTTTGGTGCCCTTTATTTCTCCAGGGCAGATGTCAAAATAGTGAAAAAGTTAGTAGCCAAGACTGGACGACAGGAAATATTTTTTTGTTGTTGTTTGTTTCTGCGAAATGAAGGGTGCTTTATTCATAGAAGGGGATGAAAGAAGTGACAGAGTTGCTCTTGTGCACTCAAGTGCTACAAAATGATCCTCTCTAAATTTTCTCTCCTCGCTTCTCCCCCTTAGCCTCCAAGGCAGCATGTAATCTGATATAGGTTCTACATATATCTTTGCACTAAACTTATTTACATAATTGTCAAGTTGTAAAGAATTATGACCAGTGGAATGAATCATGACAAAGAAGAGGGAAAAAAAAGTAAATAGTTTGCCTCAATCTGTGTTCAGACTCCATAGTTCTTTCTCTGGATGTGCATAGCTTTTTCCATCATGAGTCTTTTGGAGCTGTCTTTGAACCTTGCATTGATGAGAAGAACCAAGTCTATCAGTTAGTCCTTACAGATACTATGTGTCTGTAATTGTGGATAACATTCTCCTGGTTCTGCTCCCCTCAGCATCAGTTCATATGTGTTTTTCCAGGTTATAATGAAGTCTGTCTGCTCTTCATTTCTTGTAGTACGGTAGTGTTCCATTATATTTATATACCGCAGCTGGTTTAGTCATTCTCCAATTGATGGACATCCCCTTGATTTCCAGTTCTTTACCACCACAAAAAGAGCTGCTATTAATATTTTTGTACATGCTGGTCCATTTCCCACTTGTATAACCTCTTTGGGATATAGCCCTAGAAGTGGTATTGCTGGGTCAAGGAGTATGCACATTTTTATAGTCCTTTGGGCAATTATTCTCCAGAATGGCTGGATCAGTTCACAACTCCACCAACAATGTAACAAGGTTCCAGTCTTCCCACATCCTCCCCAGCATTTGTCATTTTCCTGTTTTGTCATGTTAACCAATCTAACAGGAGAGATGTGGTATGTAAGAGTTGTTTTCATTTGCATTTCTCTAATAAATAGTGACTTGGAGCATTTTTTCATATGACTATAGATATCTTTAATTTCTTCCTCTGAAAACTGCCTGTTCATATCCTTTGACCATTTCTCAGTTGGGGAATGACTTATATTCCTATAAATTTGACTTAGTTCCCTGTATATTTTAGATATGAGGCATTTATCAGAGGCACTAGTTTATCACCACTTTCTTTGGGAAATGTGTTTGATGCAAATCAATCAGAACAACAAGGTGGATGAAAGAGCCCAGAAACTGTCTTGTAGAGTAAGCATTTGATCAAGCAGAGAATAAACAAGTAAACACTTTATCAAGCATATTGATACAGCTAGCAGAGCAGTTATAAATCATTATGGAGGTCAGTGCAAGGATAATAGAAGTCTTCCACAAAAGCAGAAAACAGTTCAATGGAAAACAAGCTCCAAGTGAATCTTGCTAAACCCAAATCATTGGTCCCAAGAACACTGGCAAGTAAAACTCAAAGGACAAGAAATATACATGAAATGGAACATATCAGCCAGCTTTTCTATAGTCAACTATGGTCATCAGTTATTGATAATTGAACTACCATTTCAATATCTGAATACCATGTAAGGAATGCCAATGGCACTTAAGAAAATTAATCTAGGACCTCATCAGATATATACAGAGAAAAAAAATCCATTCTAAAGGTACTAAGGGATGATTTTTCAAAATATCTTAAAGGGGTATAGTGAGTTCTGCTATAATAGTTGCTTGCAAAATAGGAAATTTATTCCAACACAATTGATATATTAGGGAACATTTTCAGCGTAACACAAATTTTGAATTTGCTCATAACTTAACATCCTGAGCAAGAAACAGTGAGAAAACACAGAAAACTCCAAACTTTCATAATAACTTACAAGCTACAACCTTTAGGATACCCACTTCCAAAAGAAAACTTTTGGTCTTTGTCAAGGCAGAGTCAAGTGTATATCTTTCTGGTGCAGTGGAAGTTGTGGGTGAAGGAAGGCTAACTCAAACCCTCCCTCCTACCCCACCTTTTGACACAGCCCAAGCGTCAGAGTTAAGATCCACAAAGGCAACATCTTCCAGGCTATTGTGTGAGAACCAGGCATAGGATGAGCAGCAGCCCAAGGTAGACCCTGCCATTATTTATTATGGTATTTATGTATTATATAAAATGATACTTCTGTTTTTTATTATGTTCCTATCTTTTTTTATGTGTCACTGATCTAATGTTTAAGCACTGCTTCCCTAGCTCCATTTTCCCCATAAACTTTATGTTTTTTATCATATGATTTTACATAGGGGTGGTGCTTTTGGGGAATGCATTATTAGTAGACCTGACTGTACTCCAAAAGAATAGAAAATATCACAGATGGTAGATCACTATGCTATATAAATATTAGTTACATAATACATTCTGAATTGAATTGAGTGATACAATTTCCTTCAAAAAAAAAAACCAATAACCCAATAAATACCAATGCTTATACTTTGCTTCATGTTTATTAAATCTTCATGAGAATGTTCTATATTTGCATGCAGAGTAATCTTGATGAATAATTGACAAAAGAACAAGAAGGCATTTGCAAACAATTTTCAGCAGATTGCATCTTCAACTGACCATGATGTAGAAAATATAAGATCTCCTGTGTTTGTCCCTTAGTTGAATACAAAGTAGGAATGTGAGTTAGTGAGTCAAAATTCATGCTTAAAGATGCTGTTCTAAGAGCAGTGTATATTTGTGCAAGTCATAAAGCTTGCCAAGCACTTAATGTGCTTTGTCTTCTTTCGTCATTGCATCAAAACTTGAGATAGGTGCTACTGTTTTCCACATTTTACAAATGAGGAAACAGCCTCAATTAAGTGACCTACCTAGGGTCATACAATTGATAAGTATCTGTGTTGAGATTGAAATCCAAATTTGTTTCCCATGCATATGTTAAAATCATACAGGATTTTCATTAAGTGCTTGCCTGTTAAATCACATAGGAGAAATAGAACGATGGAGAAAACTGTATTCATTTATGTGTTCACTAAACACTTAAAGTGTTTAGCAGTGTCACGCAGGGTGACCTGTGCAGAGTCCATATGCAAAGATTACTCAATTGATTGTGAGCATATCTAGGTGATCCTTATAACATAGAATATTGTAATATATCTCTCAGGCTCTACAGTTTCCCAAATCCTCAGAGCAATTCATGGTCATTGAAAAGAGTTAAGAGTGTGAATATGTATGTGCTGTGCCAACTGGGTAAGGGAATCAATCATGATAATCCATCAGTGCACACTAATCCTACATTTTGAGCCGAGATATATGACCCTACAGGTGAAATGGCTAAGTACACACATGTCAATTCTTCTTAGCCTTCATCTCCAAAGAAAACATATGAGCAGTCCTCCTGTTTAGTCAGAATAATCTTAGATCTTCTGTTTCATTCATGACTAGTATGTGTTGATTTCATTCAGTAATGTGTAGCCAGTTTCTACCCAGTGATTTCATACTTTAAATATTTATTGATGTTATTAACAGAGTAATTTCTGCAAACTTCTACCTCCTTCAAAGTTACTCTTGTCCACTACTCTCTGCTCACATAGTTACCACCCTCATTCCCTCTTCTCTGCATGTTTGGAAGTCTCCTGATTGACCTAAAAGCTGCCAGTCTCTGCTTTGTAAGCCATACACCACCATTCCAGTTGGAGATCCCTGTTAGTATCAATCATTTCCTTGCTCAAGAAACCTTGGGTGACTCTCCATCGACTCAAACTACAAATCCTCATATTTGTCATTTAAAGCTCTTAACCAATTGAGTTATTTCCAAATTATCCTTCCAGACTTATTTCACCTTGCCTAGCCAACATCATATATTTACTGTTCCTTATATACAATTTTTCTGGGCAGCTAGGTGACGCAGTAGATAGAGTGCCAGGCCTGGAGTCAGGAAGAGTTACCGTCCTGAATTCAAATCTGACCTTAGACACGTATTAGTTGTGCAACCATGGAAAAGTCACTTAACCCTGTTTGCCTCAGTTCCCTCATCTATAAATGAGCTGGAGAAGGAAATGGCAAACCCCTCCAGTATCTTTGCCAAGAAAATTCCAAAGGGGTCAGGAAGAGTCAGACACTACTGAAATGATTGAATAACAACAATACACAATGCACCTCTTTTCAGATTCCCCCAGTTGTTATTTCTCCCCCTCCTCAAATAACTGCATATACTTTGTATTTATTTATCTCAATACTTGTTTTCTTCCATTTATTCCTCCCACCTCCACCCTAGCCTAGTAGAATGTAAACTTCTTGAGCACAGAGGCTGTTTTATTTGTGCCTTTGTCTCCCCAGTGCCTGTCATGTACTGTACTAGGCACTTAATAAAGACTCTTTTTTTTTTTTTAATTCTCTGTTAGGAGCTTGGTGATATAAGTTCTAAATTTACTGAGATAAGTATATCAAATTAGTGATAAGCATATTGGACAACTGTTTTATACTATCGTTTGTCTTTATTTGAACTCAACATAAATGAAAAGTAATCACTCCCTTTATGAGTCCATTTCAAGTGTTACACATCTCATTGATTTTCATTGCCAGAATAGTACCATTTCTGAATCTCAACATTCCTGTAAAAGAATTCTTGACTATTTATTGTAAGAGGGACAAATTGTCTGTCTTTATAATTTACTACATTAAACCTTTTAGCACAGAAGGAGCTGAGACATGAAGGCCTAAGTTCAAGTCCAGCCTCAATACATGAAGAAGCAGCTAGAACCTTTATTTTAATAAGGTTCAGTCATGTATCTTTCTGTTTGTTTCCAAGGAAATTTGAGTAATCCGTGTAAATTTCTAGTGAATGAAAGGCAGTAGCAAAGTATGATGTATGTTCATGGAATAGAGAGGCCTTCAAAGGAAAACAAATCTAATGGAGATAAACTAAAGAGTGTGAGAGTGAGTGTGTGTGTATTCGCGTATATACATATACATATATATTATGTATATGTTGACAACTTTACATAGATTGGTCACAGCTAAAAGTAGGAGTACTAGCTCACATTCCAAATGAAGAAATACAGTGACAAATTTTGAACTATTTCTGTTTATAATTAAATTTTCACTTAATAAGTATTTGTTTAGGCAAACTGTTTTCACTATTAAGAGACTATATGAATTTCACAATCCTTAATTTCCACTAGCAATATTTTGGGCCCAGTTGACCTCTATAGCCAAGAAAGAAGTCCTTATAGAAAGGAATTTTTTTTAAATAAAAGGTCTTTATAGAAGAAATGTGCACATGAAGTTCAATTCATGATTTTTTTTCATTGTTCTTCCATATTTTGGATATTGTTTTATTTTTTGAGGAAATAAAACTGTCCAATTTAAATCTGGGAATGAGGACAGATTTATTTCTTGGAGAAAATCTTAGTGTGGACACGTTGACTAAGGAGAATTGGGGAGGGAAAATCCAGATATTTGAAGATAGTTACAGCAGTCTATTTTATTTTGTTGGTCTGCCTTGTCAGAAGTAGACAAATCAATGTAATCAATTCACAAAATAAAATAGTCTCTGAATTGGAAAGGACTTTGAATACTATCATCAATATACCTGCATGATGGTCATCACGGTTCTGGGAGGAACCTCACTCTCTCCAAGATAACCCATTCCATTTTGGGGCAGCTCTAAAAATCAGGAAATATTTCCTTAAAGTAAAGCCCGCTCAGTCAGTTTACTGGCAATATATTATCTTCTTCTGAGCTAGCATGGTTCTTACACCTGATCATATGGGATGATGTTTGGGAAGGAGAGCTGTAATGCATTGTAGATCATGTGTTAAATACTGTTTTTAGTTTTGGGTGCCACACTTTGGGGGAGGGTCTAGACAAACGGGAGCATTCAGAGGAGGGCATCCAGAATGGTGAAAATCCTTGAGGTGTGATGCTATATATGGATCAGGTAAAGAATCCAAGACTGTTTAGCCTGGGGAAGAAAAGACTTGGGGAATTGGGTGAATGTGGGCATTTATAACTATTCAGATATTTGTGGAAGAGGGATAAGATTTTTTTTTTCCCTGTTTGGCACCAGAGGGCAAAACTAGGAACAATGAATCCAAAGCTGTAGAATGCCAGAGATAATAGACTCTGTGTAAAGGAAAACTTCCTTTCCTAACAGAGCTATTAAAAAATGAATTGGACTATCTTGGGACTGGGATATGCTGGATATCCCTGGATAGTGAAGGTCTTCAAGCAAAGGCTGAATTACCTTTCTTAGGACATTTCATAAAGTGGAGTGGAGTGGATGATTAGATATTAGAATAAAATGGCCTTTGAGGTGCCTTCCAGTGCTGAGGTTCTGTGATTCATATCCTGTTTATCTGCCTTGAGTGAACTTCTGCCCCTTTGCCCTTCACTCTCCCATTCTTACCTGCTAGATATGCCCCATCATGTCTCAGTATTCCCTAATTTGACATTGTTTTGTGAATCAAATTCCAGACTTAGCAAGCCTTTGTGGTGAAACTATTACATAAAAGCATTTGTATTAATCAACAAAGTAAGTGAGATTGCATAAACGAAATGGCCTAGGCCATCGGAACAGGTCATTAGGTATTTAGATTTAATAGGAAGATAAGAGGATCACTCTAGATCATTGAGAAGAAATTCCATTTTCTGCTAATTTTAGTTTGATGCTGTCAAATTTGCCATACTCTGCAATTTATAGGACATTTAAAGGTAGTAAAGAAAAGATGGGGGCCTGTGTTAATCTGTGAAGCTCTCTGATTACATCCTTGATTCTCTGTTTTCAAGCTAATTACGAGACCTCTTTGAAGCTTCTATCCTGAAGTCATTTTTATGGGGAAGAATTAATTCACCACCTATTACTCACTGACTATTATCATGGGAGCTTAACAGATGTATTCAAAGTAAACTTCCTATTATCTTAGTGAGTTTATTTAAAGAAATGAACTATTCTGAAATAAAATTACCTCCAAATCAGATGATTCAGAAATTGTCTATTATAGAATTCTGTGTGAATTTTAGGGATTTTTTTTTTATGGCTTAAATTCAAAGAATTACTTGTACTTGAACTGTACCCTCATAATCTAGAAAGCATAGAGTAAGATCAGAAAAGACTGGATCAAATTTATAGTGAGAGCAAGATACAAAAAGAAACAAAATAGTAAGCACAGAAAGGTGTAAGTGTAGGGCTGAGGAGAGGAGGGAGAAAAGGCACAGAATTAATGGTGAAATGGTAAATAAGGTGAGAGCAAGTCAAGAAAAACAGAGAAGAAAGAGGGTAGTTAACTTAATTCCTATGATGTTGAGAAGCCCATTACTGGAATAAGATTGAAATTCAAAGTTAAGAGTGTGAATAAGTATGTGCTATGCTAACTGGGTAAAAGAGCTGGTGAATTTTGTGGTAGGGCAAAAGATACAGGGGTAGATGGTTGATACTCTCAAGTGGAATGAAGAACAGTTCTAATCAGTCTTTGAAAGTGGGGGTGGGGGGATCAAATGGCTGAGAAAATGGAAAAATGGTTTGTCTCTTTAGTGATTTGAACATGCATATCTGCTAACCATTCTGGAGAGCCATTTGGAATGATGCCCAGAGGGTTATAAAACTGTGCATATCCTTTGACCTAGCAGTACCATTACTAGGACTATACCCCAAAGAGATTAAAAGAAAAGGACTTAAATGAATAAAAATATTTATCGGAAATCTTTTTGTGGTGGCAAAGAATTAGAAATTGAGGGGATGCCCATCAGTTAGGGAATGGCTGAACATATTGTGCTATATGATAGTGATAAAATACTATGGTGCTGTAAGAAATGATAAGCAGGGTGATTTCAGGAAAAACCAGGGAAGATTTACATCAACTGATGCAAAGTGAAATGAACAGAACCAAGAATACATTGTGAACAGTGACAGCAATATTGTATGATGAGCAACGGTGAATGACTTAGTTATTTCTCAGCAATATAACAATCCAAAACAATTCTGAAAGGCTTCTGATGAAAAATGCTATCCACCCCCAGAGAAAGAACTGATGGTGTCTGAATACAGACCGAAGCACAATTTTTCTTTACATCATCATCATCATCATTTTGGTCTACATTTTCTTTTGCAACATAGCTCATGGAGAAATGTTTTGCGTGACTGCACATGTATAATCTATATAAAATTGCTTACCTTCTCAAGGAGGAATGAAGGAGTGAGGAAATTTGGAACTCAAAATTTTAAAAAATAATTTAAAATTTTTTTTGTTTAGTTGTAATCGAGAAAAAAATAAAGCAAAAATTAACATAAAATTAAAATAAAATGTATATCCCTGAAGTCTGGACACATAGGCAAAAATGCATATTTTGAAATATTTGGAATATTAACAGACTTTAGTCCCCTTGACTTCTTTTTCTGGTGTATGCTAAAGGAGAAGGTGTACTCAGTGAAAATCACAGATGCAACACACTTGATTGAACGCATAAAGAGATGGCAATGTGGAGTTATTGCATCAAGTTCATGTGAGTCTTGCAAAGCGCATCAACCTTTGCATCACAAATGATGGAAATCATATTGAAGATGTTATTTGTCAATATTCCAATTAAATAAAATGTTGTCGAAAATTTCATTCATTTCATTTCTTGAAAATATGCATTTTGCCTGTGTGTCTAGACTTTAGGAACACCCAGTATATCTGAGTGGAAAAGGTCCACTGAACATTTTAAAAATCTAAATTATCTTATTTTTCTCTGTGTGACATTCAATTACAAATAAGTTCCTATGCCATTAAAATACTTTCTTTAAATATTCATCTTTTCCTGGTTTCACTTTTTAGATATGAAGATGGTCAAGTAGGAGATACAAGCATCAACACTCAAGAAGGAGGCATTCATAAAGAGATTCTCCGGGTAATTGGTAACCAAACTGCGACTGGCTAAAAGACCACTGTGGTTTCACTATCATGATTTGAAAGCCTTCCTCGGTTTCAAAGCTGGATTTTGAACTGAAGAAGATGAAAAAAAAATTGTTATTATAAACCAAATTAACCCTTTGAATACTGATTTTTTCTTAGTCTTTCTAAGTCTCATTGAAATACCTAAAATGGTATGCAATTTACCAACTGTAGGGGTATGGAATCTAGTAATAAAATTCAACAGCACTTAAACAAAAGTTTGGGCTGCTCACAATAAAAAAGATTTAAAAAGGAGTTTTGTGCTGATATTTTTATATTAAACTCTTTAATTGGACATTTTGGTATTATATACCGGCATTTTAAATTTAGGTTAACCAAAATAGAATAAAGAGAGAATATTTTATAATGGAGCCTTCATCTATACAGGATACTTTGCAATAAGTATTATGTTTGTACATTCTAATGTACTATATTTATTAGTACTATGGAACATTAGAATGTCATGGAAGGGATGTTACTTATCCTAGTTGGGTTTTTTTTGTAATACAAAAAATAACTAGGATTTAGATGCAGTTCCTTGCCAAAAAAAAAGTGAGTATATATGTGTTTTGCATATATATGCATATATGTGTGTGTATATCAACATGACTATAAATATATCTATATGTGCACACACACATATGTGACTACACCGATGGTGCAAATGTAGGATCCTATCCTCATCCTGTACGAAGACATAAATGTCAATAATCAGTAAATCTAAATCTAAACAAGCTATGAGCCAACTCCTAGCCCCTTCATTGGAATCAAGGGTAACTTTTCATTGAAAATGTGCATGTGTACAATGTTTCTAGTTGCCTATGTTTTATACAGCAGGCTAAAGAAAATATTGTACACATTCAGCTCCCAGTATGTGAAAGTTCATCATTTAAATTTCACCACCATTTTGGGGGTATTAATAAATTTCTACATGAACAAAATATAATGTTTAATACTTAAAATTTGATGATCATTTGTTCAAAATCAATCCCTGAAAGTTTAAGCAGTATTTTTTTTTCATTTCCTACCATGGGAACAAAGGCAGTGTTGGTCAATGGAAAGAACACTAAACTGGATTTCAGGAGACTTGGTTTCTAGTCTTGGCCCCATCACTCATTACCTTTGTGACCTTGGGTGTCAGTTTCCTCCTCCAGAAAATGGGATTGGATGGAACTAAATGATCCCTAAGGTCCCTTCAAACTCTGATGTTATATGATTCTATTTTTTAAAATATTATAATACCTTTGTGTTATGTCAGAATTTTTACATTTTCCATCTAATACAACTTATTTTTTTCTTATTGAGAAAGAAGACATTAAAGCTTCTTTTATATTAAAAGAAAGCCAATAAGTTTATAAATTACAATATCTGTTCAAACACCAGCTTTTAAGAGTCATATGCTTATGAAATCATGCCTTTTCCCCTGTATCCCAAGGTTCATTGTGAAGTTTAATTGATAGTATTCCATTTAGCAAGGGATCTTTGTGGAATCAGTCTGTTCCTGTCAGTACTTACACTCATGGGACTGCTGTGCAATTCTGAACCTGGAAACAAGGTTTACATTTAATGTGATTTCATTAACATAAACATGAAAATACACCCATCTGTTCCTATACATCAGCTGTCAGTCATTTATACCTCTGATCCAACAAAGTCTCATGTGAAATAGCCTCTGTTGAGCAATCAACTGATTAGGAAAACTATCATACACACATGAATTCAAGCATACAAATTTTAATGATCCTAGTTTGGAAATATTGATCATAATGATGTCATCAGCTTGCACCTGATTACTGTTTATCTTTGCTATCTTATACCTTTGGACCCATGCCACATCTAGGAGAAAGAATTCACTGTGGGGGAAGCAGGTGAACAACCCCCCAATGTGAATGGGTTCATTTGGGGTGCTTCTGCAGAGTAAAGGAAGGCTCTGCATGTTTTTACCTAGCCTTTCCAAGTCATCAAGGAAGTCCACGCTTTACCTGCACAATTTCAGTGATATATAAAAAGGACGAAATTAGCACTGGAATAAGACATACATATTCTAAGCCCCTGGAAAAGAGAACCCATACAGCATAAATTTAATTACAAAGTTAACACGAAGAAAAACTAGTTGTTATTTTAATACTAAGTGACAATATAATGGAACAAAATCTTTCATCATGTTAAACTTAAAATACATTCTAATGAGAGAAAAAAAAAAGCCCTCTCCCATGATAGGGGACGACTTTAACAATATTATATTGTAGATATGACTAATTTTTAGGTGATGAGGTAGGAGAATTATTTAGCTGAATCTTCCTGGGCAAAGTATCTAGGCAGAACTGATTTTTAATGATCAATTTATAAACTATATATTTGATGCCATTACGATCCAGTGGTAAAGAGAGTGTCACATCAAATTATCTTACTCTAATTTTATTTGCCAAACCATAACGATTTAGGAAATACTGTTATTCAGAAACCCAGGGGGTTATTTATCGACTTTAATATTCAAGGGGTTAAATATTATGGTTATTTCTCAATGCAGTAGCCCAATTTTAAAATATTTCTTGAGTACTGAGACTTGTTCAATGATTCTAGGTTTTAATACTGTACTAGTGTTTTTTCTTAATCACTTGAAAATTGTTTACTGATGCTGTATAATAATTATATTAATTTTGTACACATTGATACTAAAGCAGAATCCACTGAACAAGCTAATTTATTTTCATTCATGAGGATGTGGTCAGGTACAGGAAGTGGAATAGAAAGGACAAAGAGAGGAGCTGGTTTAAAGAATCTACTTTCTCTTTAACTTCATTTGTAAACATTTTACTACTTAGATGAATGTCCTTTTTTGACATTATTTCAAGGAAAGAAATCTGTTCATACTGTATTTGAAAAGCTTAAAAAGTAATGATGTACTTAAAGCCTGTTCAATTAGAATTGGGCAATTATATTTTAATGGAAAGGGTCTTTGTTTTTGTTTTGGTGGTGGTGGGCTTTGGTAAATTTTTAAACAAGTTAAGCGTTTTTTAAATTAAAATTTGAGATAAATACATACAACTTTACATCCTTATTTATTGTCAAATAACTTTTAATCGCTGAGATCAATCCTAACATCCTCATTTCACACAGTAGATATTTGTCGTAAGAAATTTTTAAAACTTAAGAGTAAATTCTTCAATTTTCTTCTCCTCTGGCAAAAGTACCAGCACTAAACGTGCACAGTTTTCATCATCCAATGAAAATAGGTGAATGGATTTTAGAAGTTTTAAATGCAATTAATATGATGGTTGTTGAATATAGTATATAGGCCAGGGGGACAGAAGATTTTAAGGGGCAACATTCACAATCCTTGTTGAGGAATTTGGTTGATTTTATTTGTCCATAATTTGGTGTATAATAAATTTTAACTTGACCCTATGGCTTCATTCCCCTGAATGGATATTAATGTCAAGTTTCTACTCTGAGCATTTTGGAACTACTGACTCTAAAACAAAATTATGGTGTAAATCTGTCTTGACTGAATATTTCATTACAAATACTACCTCAGGATAAAAGAGAGGCCAGTGTTTTGCAGGAAAACATTTCTCCCATATGAGGAGCAAGAAGAAAATCACAAACTGGAGAAAATCATCAATTGCTTTGTATTGCAGCCATTCCTGAGCAAAGGGATCATCAACATTGCCCCTCTTAAACTCTTGAAAATACAGTATGTCCAAGTTGAAATTCAAAACTAATGATTCCCTAGTTCCACTAGCTTTCTATATTGACTGGTTTTCCATACCCTTGGTAAAACCTTAATCCCCATGGAAGAAAATTAGGAGGAGAAAAATGAACAAACAACTTGTTTCAGTTGGCCAACTGAAGTTTCAAACTTTTGGGGCAGTTGATTCCTAGTGTTTTTTATTTTTTTTTGTCAGAGCGTAGAATTGATGTATATTATTACCCAGCCAATATTTCTTTGAAGTTTTGTATACAGTATGATATATTAGGCATAAGTTTTTGTAGGTCAAAAGAATTTAAGTAGCTTTTAGACAAAACATATCTAGAGTGTGAAAAAGCTGTGTTGAAGCATAGATGACTTAAACATTTACCAGCAAGTCAGTAAAAGTAATTCTGGTACCTTCAACATAATTTGATGTTCTAAAATTATTTTCAATTTGCCCAATATTTACTGTATCTTTTGAAAAAATACAGTCATTCCTTTATGTAAACATTAAGATATGCCTCTGTTTCTTTAACTATACAGCCTTCTTGACAAATTTCTTGAATTTTGTGCACAAAATAGTATTGCAGCCTGCTATTTAGCCTCTGGTGCCTTAGAGTTATTATAAATATTTAACAATATGTACATAATGTAAATACTGCCAAAAGATCACTAAGGCCAAATATTTTCTCTATCACTTTTTATGGCACTTGCTTTCTATTGCTACTCTAGCCTCTTTTATCCAGCTTTGTAACAGTTACAACATTGTAGCCAATGTAAATGTTTACTTTCAATAAATCTGAATTTGTTCAACAAGTACTGTATATGTGGGCACTATTCTGAGAACTCGAGTAGAGCTTGGCCTCCTCTTTTACTGAATCTTGCCTCTGGGTTTTGCTATTTTTTGGACCGTCTAAATGAAATCCAAAACAAATAGATATGATGCATTTTTCCCCTTCTGCTGACAGTCAGATGAAAACATTCTTGTCTTGATATTCGGAGTGGTTTGAGAGAGGCCCCAGGAAATAATTGATTATGGATGTCAGTGCTATTTCAGTTTTTAACTATAGACTATAATGTTGGATTCAAAAATAGTATAACTTAGATTTACACACTTTCAAATATGTAGTGCCATTTGAAATCTGTAGGCATGATATCTGAAGAGGCATTTTAAATGAACCATTTTGGATTTTTGAAGAATTTCTTGCCTAGAAATATGATGTACCTTTCAAGACAATATAATATGCTTTAAAAATTTTTTGTTACATTTTGTTTTTATCACTTCAATATATTCTTTGTCTTCCCTGAGAGACTGCCTTTATAACAAAGAACAAAAGGGGGGTGGGAGTGGGAGTGGGGAAATAGTTCAATAAAAGCATGACCATGTCGAGTAAAGTACAGTGTTATCTCTAGTTGTATCCAGTTTATCACATCTGTAGCTCCCCACTTCAGAGAAGGAAGAAAGTTAGAATCTTAAAGTTCTTTTTCAGGGCCAAGCTTGGTCGTTATAATTTCATACCCCTCAGTTTAGTTTGTCTCCTTGTTTCCTTGTTCTTTTCATTTATATCACTGAAGTCATTATGTATGTTGTTTCTTTAATTATGCTTAGTTCACTTTACATCCATGTAGACATACATATGTGTGTATATATATATATCTGTAGGTATCTATAGATATCTATATATGCGATTTATCTTCCTAGGTTTCTATATCTATGAAGAGAAATGTCTTCTCATGCTTCTCTTTTCCTTATATTCATTGCTTTTATTTCAAAGTAATAGCTCCTTTACATGTACATACGAAAAAGTCTCCCAATACTTTTTTAAACCCTAGCTTTTAAAATGATATATCTAAATGACAATGACTAAATAATCATCTCAAGAAATTAGTTCACTTTGTAGTTATCTAAGGAAATGGAATTTGCTAAATAGGGTTACAGAATAGACCTGTGATTTCGTTAACAAAGGGATAGATGAAGAAACTTCCTCTACCGATGCAAGTCAATGTCTTCTCTGTAGCTTACAGACTTGAAGAATTGCCCAAAGCATTGAAAGGTTTAGTGACTTTTCCAGGGTCATGCAGCTTTCTACCTATTATGCTATGCTGCTTCTCCAAATTTACTAAAAACACACATATTAATTGTGTTTTATTATTATATTATGTGATTAATTTCATATTTCTAGGACTTAATTATATCAATATTAATATATTATTATGTGATTAATTTCATATTTCTATGACTTAAAATATATTAATTTATGGGAAAGAAACCATAGACTAAAATATAGTCTAGAATAGAAAAAGTTACATTTGATTTAAGGAAGTGTAATATTTATTTAATTTTTAATATCTGCCCTGAGATAAATGTAAGGCACTGTTCCTGCCATATAATGTATTTGGGGAGAAAACATCCTTTATAAAAGAACTAGACAACAACAGCAAGCAATCAAGTTTGAAATGTTATAAGAGAGCCTACAAATGTTATGAAAAACATAACAAACAGTCCCTGTAGGGAAGGTTTCATGGATGGGGTGGGACCTGAAAAAATCTTGGAGTATATGGTTCAAGGAGGACAGTCAAGGCTGATGGGACAGCATGAGCAAAGGCGTATATATCAAGAATTGGCAACAGATCTGATTGCTTGAAGTCATGAGTTTGCATTAAACCATATTGGGAAGTAAGGTTGGCTTGCTATGGTGTAAACCTAGAAAGCAAAGGATTTTAGACTTGTTTGAGTAGCTTTCAGTTCTTAACCAAGAACTGACCTAAAGAGGAGTCTGGTAGCAGTGTGCCGAAAAGATTTAAGGGCACATTGTGAAGGCGAGGAGTCCTAAGTAGGTATGGTGATTCAGACATAAAATTATGACAACCTAGATGAAAATCCCATATATGTTTGAAGCATTTCAAAGACAACTGCTTAAACAAAATGTGGGAATTAGCCTGAAAAATGCTAGCAGAGACAGAACAATTACCCCCCTTTTCAACCTGTGACCTTGGACAAGCAGCTTAATCTTTCAAGGCCTCAGTTTCCTCATCTGTAAAATGAGGGGACTGGAAACAGGCAAAGAGAAGGAAGAGTCCCATGTTTCACTGGGTTAGGAAGTTTAAACATTACATCCACTTTATAGAGGGGAGAAAACAAAATCATATTACAGGTTGTAGAGATAGGAATTAAATCCAGGTATCCTCATCGTAAGATCAATACCCTTCTATATCTCATGCCTCGTGTTGAACTTGAGGTGAAAAAGTCCACATCACATTCTGAATACAGTTGGACTGGGGATTAATCTTTGTAAGTGATAGCTGAAGCCATGAGTGACCTTTGTAAGAGACAACAGAGAGAAGTGAAAAGATCAGTATAAAACCGTGAGGAGTAATCCACATTTAGGAACTAGAGATAAAAAAGCCGTTGAAAGAGAAGAGGAGTTACCAAAGAAATAGAATATTGATAGGAGTCAGTGTCATGGGAGCCAAAAGAAGAGAATGAAAATGATCTTGAAAGCTACATGGGTTTATCGTTGTGAATATTCTCTCTAATGACACAAATTTCAAGCTCTCCATGCCCTAGTAAAAACTTGAATGGTTCCCTTGGACGTTATTATGACATGGTCCTCAGCATTCTGGTGATGAGTCTTTTAAATGATACTCAAAAGGGAAAATGTGGCTGATAATAGGGACTATGCCTACCTAATTTGCTTCTGGCTTTCCCAGAGGGAGTGAGTTAAACTTTCTACTTGCCTGCCATAAATCAGAGAAAATAAAAAGCAACTAACCGGCCAGAAGTGCCCCAGCTATACTCCTTGTAATCCAGAAGCCCATAAGCAGCTTCTTAGCCATCACACATGAGAAGAGGAAGGGCTATGTTCAGCTTGTGACAGTGATAAACATACATACATGCATATGTACATACATATATACACACTTGCATGTATATATGCACATACATGGCTTGTTTATTTGAATTATAAAGTACAAATAACAAGTACCCTGTTATGTCATTATGACTAATGTAGAAATTGCAAATATATTCAAGAAAATAGAATGCAGAGAATTAGAACAGTGGTGGGGGAAGTGAGGACATTCTTTAGAACTCAGACATTTGCAAGAACTTTGCACCAATAAGCAATAAAAATTTATAAAGCACCTAGTATATGCTAGGCACTGGGGATACAAATATAAAAAACAGAAGTCATTGCCCTCGAGGAGTTTACAGTCTAGTGGATAGAGGCAGCATACAATAAGAAGCTGAAAAAGGAGAGAAGGGTGTCCAACTGATAATTTGGTGGAGAAGTCATTGTAGTCTCAAATCAGTGCAGTCAGGGGAGAAATTTGGAGATGTCTGAGTTGAATTCCTTCCTTAAATGGAGGTTGGGGAGTTCATCACTCCACTCTCCAATCATAGGGGCAGAAGTTAATGAGGAGGTAAAGAAATGAGGAAACCTCCATTAAGAAGAGAATTCAGCACAGATATTTCATTTCCCACCAGTTGCATTACCCTGGGACTTCCCTGACTTCTCTGTCATGCCCCATTTAGTTTATTAATGATAAAACCTCAGTATCCTGTAATGTTCCATCAGCCTTGAAGACTTGTGTTTAAAAGCGTAGTCAAGTAATATCATTTGAAACACAATGGGTTTTTTTGAAGCCTGTTTTTTTCAGAGCTGTATTTCAAGAAATCATAAATGAAAACTGCACAGGATAAAAGCAAAATGTCCCAGCTTTTTGAAAAAAAAATTAATTAAAAAAATTAAATGCCCAATAATATTCTCTAGCCAAAGCCTGTGTAGCTCTTTTTTTTTCTTTTCTTTTCTTTCTTTTTTTTTTTTTTTTAAGGTTTTGATGGCTTAGAATGAGCATAAATAGCAATTGTTTTCTGTTCTGGCCAGAATCTCTAAGGGTCTTGATCTCCCAGACTGATATTTTTGTGATACTAAATTGGGCCATCTTTTGCCTCAATTCTTACCTCACCCTTAAGTCATTGCATGGGCATTGTCTCAAACAAACTGTGACCTGGAAAAGGCCCTAATTTAGAAAGGCCAAAGTCAGCCACTACATCCTGGCCATCCTCAGTTTTATTGACTTCTCTCTTACCACTGGACTTGAATGCCTCTGGTGGAGAGACTGAGGTTGATGACTTTGTGCAGCTCTGCCTCACTTAAATGCAATTCATGTGATTTCATTGGTCCTCTTTGAGGATGAAGAGCAAACAACAACAATCAGCCTTGGTACTCTACCTCAGCACTACCCTCTTTGTGCCTGTGATTGGAGGGTGGGGCCATGTGCACAGAAAGGAGAAAAAGAAGTAGCTGTCAGAAGTACTTAATTGATCCTCTTTCAAGCCTCAGTGTGGCTTTGAATTTTTTTAAATAGCCTTTAATCTTTTACAGTTGTTTTCTTTATCTACTTCTTTCCTGGACCTACCTCTTTGTATGCATATCCCTGATGTACAGCATTATTTTCCACATCCTGCCTGACCATTCCTTCCATTTCTACTGTATTCGAGTGGAATTTCTGGAATTTAAGATAATCTAATGCTTTATTAACTCAGGTTACTCTATTTTATGACTTTTTAATGGAAGCTAGGGTTTGTAGTTTATAGATCACCCTAGGTCTATGAAAATAAAAAAAAGATGCTACTAAGCAAATTAACAATGCAAGCTAAAGCAGCAAGGAGTTAAGTTACCAACTAATGGGGAAGTCTTATTTCTAAGCACTTTAGAAGCATGCATTTACTTACAAATAATTCATATGCTAATTAAATTCTGTACCTTTTTTTATTGAAGGAAGTCCACAATGTCCATTTTCCCCATCACTTTGCTAGCCTCACTTCAGCAACTCTATTGAAGGAATAAATCCATCAACCAACATGTATTTATTAAGCTCTTACTATATACCAGGCACCATATCTGGTGATACATAGAACAGCAAAAAAAAAAAATTTCTCTTCTCAAGCATAGTACATTCTAATAAGGAGGCATATAATATGTAAATAACAAGGTATATACAACTCATATATATAATATGCATTCATACTTACATTCAATAGATGAAAGTAATCTGAAAGAGGAGAGCCTTAGTAGATGAAGGGAATGGGAAAGACCTCCTGCAGAATGTACAATTTGAGCTGAGTCTAGAAAGAAGCCAAGGAAAATAAGAAGTAGAAGTGAAAGGGGAGAACATTCCAAACATGACAGAAAATCAGAGAAAAGTCATGGACATAAGGAAGTGGCTCATTGAGTTCAAGGACTGGCAAGTAGGCTAATGTAACTGGATAAAATGCATGGAGGAAAGTAAGATATGGGAAGACTGAAAAGTTTAGAAGGGGCCATATCATTTAGAACTCTAAATATTCTTTCTCTGGGTTGGAGAATTATTTCCTGAGGGCTAAATTTTTGTTCTGTCTTTGAACTAAGAATGGTCTTGACATTTTTAAAATGCAATAATACTTTCTGTAACCATCCTTAGCTCAGTGTACATCAATAGGGCTGGATTTTGCCTCTGGAAAGCATTTTACTGACTTTTTTTTTATTAGATTTTACATAAGGTCATGGAGGTAATAGAAAACCATTGGGACTCATCCTTCAGAGGGGTGGGCTGGTCAGACCAACTCTTTAAAAAATGACATGGAGGCCAAGTAGAGAATGCATTGGAGTGGGGAGAGACTTGAGGCAAATAGTCAAGTTAGAAGGCAACTGAAGTAGTCCAGGCCAAAGGACATAAGGACCTGAAGTAAGTTCATGTCTGTAAGGGAGAAAGAGTAGAGCGTATTAGGACAGATATTATAGTATTAAAAATTACAAGATTTAGAAACAGATTGGATATGTGGGGTGAGTGAAAATGAGGTGTCATCAATGACACTTAGGTTGTGAACCAGAATGAATGGGAAGATGGTGATTCCTTCAAAAGTAACAAGGAAATTTGAAGTGGTGATGGTTTCAGGGAACATATAATGATTGTATTTTAGAAATGTTGAGTTTGAGATGGCTGTAGGATGTCAAGTTCTAGATGTCTAAAAGGCAGTTGGGAGATAGACAGAAGCTGACTATATAGACATGGTACTAAGCTGCACAGAGTTGATTATTGAACCCATGGGAGTTGGTGATTTGTGGGGGTGCAGGGCTGGAGCTCTGAAGACAATTCCAAAAATGGAGCTGCAAAAAAATTTGATTGACAGGTAGTCAGAGCCAAGATGGTGGATTAGAGGCAACCCAGCTGAATTCTCTCCACATTCCTCTCCAAGAAACTTTAAAATAATACTTCAAATCAAATTTTGCAGTGGTAAAGCCAACAAAAGGTCAAAGTAAGAGGTTAGCAGGAGGAGTTTGTGACCTGTCTAGAGCCCACACATGTAAGGGCAGCAACAGCAGCTGAAGCAGGAGCAACAGCTTTGGGAGCTTTCAGCCCTGAGATGATAAGTGGGTCAGACAACTGGTCAGAAAGAGAATACGGGGGACCTTTTGTTCTCACTGGGTATGGCTGGTTCTGACTGGCAACTCTATTGCCCATACTTAGTTCCAGGGTTATAGTTCCATGGCAGGTAGGAATGCTGGGAGGTCTTTTAGAAGGAAGCAGGGATGCTGATCACAGTTTCAAAGCAAAGAGAACACTACCACATGTGGCTGCAGGGTGCGGGACCCTTCCTGGGTAAAGACCAGAGTTCAGACAGGGAGAGTAGTGTTCATACCTCTCCCAGGATCACATCACCTTGTAAGCAACAAAAGCTTGCAGACCCCCAGAACTAGTTCTGAAAAGAACAAAATTAAAAAGCCTGACACTTATGACAATGTCTCCCCAACCACAAGTGAGCTGAACCCAACTTTAACAGTTCATTTAAGAAATAGACGAAAAATGAGCAAAAAAGAAAAATAATTTGACTATAAACAATTTTAAAACCTACTATGGTATCAGAGAAGACCAAGACATAAATTCAGAAGATGATAACAATGTGAAAACAGCTACAAATAAAGCCTCAAAGCTTGGATTCATGTTAAATGAATCCAAGCCCAATAAGAATTTCTGGAAGACTTATAGAAAGAGGTAAGAGTGGTAGAAGAATAACTAGGAAAAGAAATGAGAACGATGCAAGAAAATTATGAAAAGAGAATTAATAACTTGGTAAAAGACACACACACAAAAATACTGAAGAAAATAATACCTTAAAAAACAGAAATGGAAAAAGAGGTACAAAATCACACTGAAGAAAGTCATTCCTAAAAATTGGAATCAGGCAAGTGAAAGCTAATGACTCCATGAGACATCAAGAAGCAATAAAACAAAGTCAGAAGAATTAAAAAAAAAAACCACCAAAAATGTGAAATATCTCATTGGCAAAAAATGACCTGAAAATAGATTTAAAAAGAGATAACTTAAGAATTATCAGACTACTTGAAAACCATGATAAAGAAAGAGCCTGGACATCATATTTCAACAAATCATCAAGAGAAAATGCCTCAATATCTTAGATCCAGATTGTAAAATAGAAATTCAAAGACTCTACCAGTCACCTCCTGAATGACACTCTAAAATGAAAACTCCCAGGGATATCATAACCAAATTCTAGAGCTCATAGGTCAAAGAGAAAATACTTTAAGCTGCTAGAAAGAAACAATTTAAATATCATAGAACCAGTCAGGATCACAGAAGATTTAGAAGCTTCTGTGTAAAAGGAGCTTGGAATATGATACTCTGGAAGTCAAGGGAGCTAGGATTACATCCAAGAATAACCTATCCAGCAAAACTGAGTATGATACTTCAGGAAGGAAATGAATATTTAATAAAATAGAAGCATTCCTGATGAAAGGACCAAAGCTGATAGAAAATTTGACATTAAAAGGCAAGATTCAAGAGAATCATAAAAAGGTAAATATGAAAGAGTGATCATAAGGATCTTGATAAAATTAAACTGTTTACGTTGCTGCGTGTAAAGATGATACATGCAACTCCTAAGAACTTTATCATTAGGGCAGTTAGGAGTTTACATAGACAGAAGGCATGGATGCAAGTTGATTATGTTGTAATGATCTCCCCCCCCCAAAAAAAAATAAATAAAGGAATGAGAAAAAGGGATGCACTAGGAGAAGGGTGAAAGGGAGGTAGAATGGGAAAAATTTTCTCATATACAAGGAAGAATTTTTACAACGGAGGGAGAAATGGTAGGGTTGCTAATAGGTAACACTAGAATTTTGCTCTCATCAGGTTCAAAAAGGGAAGAATATGTATGTATATATGCACTCAGTTTTATATAGAAATATTACTTACCCAGTAGAGAAACATGAGGGGAAAAAGATAAGAGGAAAATGAGGGGAGATAATAAAAGAGAAGACAGATTAAGGAGGGCAGTGGTTAGAAGCAAAATAGCCTTTTTAGGAAGGACAGGATAAAAAGAGAGAGGAAGAAATAGAAGAAAACTGGATAGAGGGAAATACATAGTAATTATAATTGTGAATGGAATGAGCTCACCAATAAAATGGAAGTGGATAGCAAAATGGATTAGAAACCAGAATCCCAAAATAAGCAGTTTATAAGAAACACACATGAAACAGAAAGACATACAGAATTAAAATAAAGGACTGAAATAGAATCTAATATGCTTTAAACAAAAAAAGTCAAGGGTAGGAATCATGGTCTCAGACAAAGCAAAAGCAAAAATAGACCTAATTAAAAGGGATAATCAGGGAAGCTGCCATAGACAATGAATATCAGACTTTTTTAAGAGCAAGTTTCTGTGATAAAACCTTATTTCTCAAATGTATACTGAGCATAGAATTGAGTTAAATTTATAAAAAATAAGAGCCATTCTCCAACTGATAGTGAAAAGATATAAACAGGAAGTTTTCAGAAGAAGAAATCAAAGCTATTTATATTGATATGAAAAAGTGCTCTAAATCATTATTGATTAGAGAAAGGTAAATTAAAATAACTTTGAGGTACCACTTTATACCTATCAGGAGGGAAGATAGGTATGCTAATGAATTGTTGGTAGAGTAGTGAACTGGTCTAACCATTTTGGAGAATAATTTGGAACTAGGCCCAAAGGGCTTTAAAACTATGCATACCCTTTGACTCAGCAATAACACTACTGGGTCTGTATTCCAAAGAGATCAAAGAAAAAGGAAAAGGGCTTATGTGTACAAAAATATTTAAAGAAGCTCTTTTAGTGGTAACAAAGAATTGAAAATCGAGGGGATGCCAATCAATTGGGGAATGGCTGAACAAGGTGTTGTATGTGATTGTGATGGAGCACTGTTGTGCTATGGAAAATGACAAGATGGGTGATTTGGGGGGGGGGGTGAGAAGGAAGGACCTATATGAACTGGTGCAAAGTGAAGTGAGAAGAACCAGAACATGCACAATAACAACAATGTTGTAAATGATCAACTGTGAAAGATTTGACTACTCTGATTAATATTATGATCTAAGACAGTTCCAGAGGATTCATGATGAAAAAAATGCTATCTACCTCCAGGAAGAGAACCGATGAACTCTGAGTGCAAATTGAAATATAATTTTCTCACTTTCTTTATTTTTCTTTCTTTTTTTGAAATATGGAAATGTTTTGCGTGATTTCACATGCATTATGGATATCATGTTGCTTGCCTTCTCAATGAGTAAAGGAGGAGTAGGAGAGAGAGAATTTGGAACTCAAATTTAAGAAGAAAAGAATGTTAAAAACATTTTTTAAACAAAATTTTGATTAATGGCACCATTGTTAAAATACTGTTTAGTCTCCTAAAATGAGTATTTTGAAGAATGTTATGCATTTGTTTGTTTAAAATTCTCATGTTTAATTTTGAAAATTCCTCTATTTCTACTTCATGGTCACTGCTCATATACAAGAAAATTAATGAAAAATAAATATGCCAATTTGTGCTCTACTAATTCATGCTGGTCTTCCTTTTAGTAAATTTGAGTTCATGAATTTTCCCTTCTTTTAGTCACAAAGGCATGTACATTTCCCAGTGGGGAAACAGGCAGGAAAACAGATCACAAAGGAGATTTTTTGATTTTATGCAGAAAAGCTTTTCATCATCTTTCAGAGAAAAAATAGAAGTGGATTCTGTTCTGTATAAGTGAAATATAGCTAAGTGAAATATGAATCCATTTCATCTCTAAAAATAGTATTCTAAATTGACATCATCAGAATGCCTGTCCCTCCTGGGTGGAATATTATAAATCTGTTGATATCTTTTACTTTGATATAATTTCCGACCATACCCTATAAAAAGTACTTTCCCCTAGAAAGCCAGGGAGTGGAAGAGAGAATTTCAGGCACTAGGGTTAGCCAATGAAAAAGCACAGTCCAAGGAAGAGTGTCGTGTGTGAGAACAGCAAGAAGGCCAGTATCATTGGATCATAAAGGAAGTAGAGGAGAATAAAGTATGAGAAACCTGGAAAAGTAGGAAGCATCCTACAACCAGATTATGAAGGGCTTTAAGAGCCCAATGGAACATTCTTTACTTGATCCTGGACATAATAGGGAACCACAGGAGTTACTGAGTGGGAGGTGGGGCAATGTGGTCAGACCTGTACATTGGCAGTTATATGGGGGATTACCTGGAATGGGGAGACCAACTAGCAGCCTATTGTAATAGTGCAAGCATGAGGTGGTGAGGCCAATACCAAAGTGGAGGCCTGTCCATTAAGGCAGACTGTCAAGTGATGATAGCAACAGCTAGCATTTATATTAACACCTACTCTGTGCGAGGCACTATGCTAAACACTTTAGAAATATTATCTTATTTGATCCTTACAACCTTGTGATGTAGGCACTGTTATTATTTCCATTTTATAACTGAGGAAATTGAGACAAATAGAAGTTAAGTGACTTGCCCAGGAGCATACAGCTAGTAAGTGTTTGAGGTTTGATTTGTATTCAGGTCTTCCTGACTCCAAGCCCAGTGCTCTTATCTACTGCATCATCAGGCTGTCTAAGTGATCAAAAGAACCTGCTTTGAGACTCAGTTCTTACAGCCCGTAAGAATAAGATATAGAATAAGCCCATAAGAATAAGAATAAGATAAGAATCTTTGGTTCCTAATTGACTGGAAAGATGTTTTTTTGGAAGGAAATTGATAGGCATATGTACTGGCATAGAAAAATGCCTCTATTACTTGTTTACACTGCTGAGCATAGTGTTCATGATACTGATGTCACTTCATTTTGTAAGGGAATAGACTTAGCCAGAGTTCCTGGGACTGATGACGCCACGTGTGTTTGAATTATTTGTATTTGTCATTCTTTATGGCATAGTAACTTTCCATTATGTTCACATACCACACTTTGTTTAACCATTCCCTCACCACTACTGGTTTTGTTTCAGGTTTTTTGTTATTACACATCCTGCTTCTAGGAACATTTTTGTCCGTATAGATCTTTTCTTGCATTAATATACAGCTTTAGGATATAACCTTAGTAGTAGAAACTACATCAAATGGCGTTTTCAATTTAGTAAGCTTTGTTGTATAATTAATTATTATTAAATAATAATAATTATAAATTATAATATTTATAATTTATATATAATATTTATAATAAAATACAAATTATAAATATATAATATAAATATGTAAATTATATAAAATTATTAAATTATTAAATAATAAAAAATTCAGTATAATAAATTTTCAAGAAAAGTTGAACTAGTTCAGTAAATTGTTTTTCCTCAGTTCATCCTTTGCTATCTTTGCTATCTCAACACATGCAAAGTTATAACTTGGGGTGTTTTAAGTTACATTTCTGTGATTATGAGTAATTTTGAACACATGTCAGATGGTTATGAATAATTTGTATTTCTTCTTTTGAAAATTGGATGATAGCCAGGAGGACAAGCTAAATTTGCAGGCCTGCAAAGAGCACCACTTCAACCTACTTGCTCCTAAAAATCCCTCTTTTCCATGTATTCAGGTGTGTGTGTGTGTGTGTGTGTGTGTGTGTGTGTGTGTGTGTGTGTGTGTGTGTGTGTGTGTGTGAAAGCATCTTCTATTGTGGCCTCCCAGACTCCTCATGGGTCTATTTGGATTATGACCAGTTAATGATAGTAGATAAAATAATCAAAGAATAAATTTAAATTTCTAGATGCCTTTACTAAAGGAAAGTCATCATCTTTGACAACAAAAATCAACAAAGGTATTTTGTAACTGTTCATCTTTATGTACCCAATAGAAACTTTCAAAGATTGCTGGAAAAATTAGGTAGAAATTTTCCTTGACTGTTCATATCGGAATTCTGTAACTTCCTTACCCCTTACACACACACACACACACACACACACACACACACACACACACACACACACAATCCATCAGAGTCAGCATCATGAAACATTTATTAAGCACCTACTATGTGCTAGACACTTTGCTAAGTGCTGGGAATTAAAAGAAAAACATGACAGTCCCTACCCTCAAGGACCTTACAATCTGGCAGGGGAGGACAACACATAAAAAGAAGCTGAAAAGGGGAGGGGTAGTGCCCAGTGCCCTGTGCATGAAGTCCTGTAGCCAGGATGGGAAATGAGAGATGTGAGGCACAGAGGTGATTTCATCTTGCAGAATTATGAGTTTCTAGAGATCCTAAGAGGTCAGCCAGGGGGAAATGATGAGGTGAATTCCTTTCTTGCCCTCATTAAAGGGTGGAGATTAGGGAGGATCTCTCCAATGTCCAATTTCTACCCTTTCTGAACAGAGGAAGAGAAGAAGCAGCAAGGACAAGGGGTGCTAAGGAGGATGAATTTCAGAGTTGACTTCATCTCAAGAATGATAAATTTCTGAAGATCATGAAATCCAGGAGGTCAGCCAGATGAAAAATGTACATCATCTGTGAATAAGAAGGAAAACCATAGCCTTTGTATATACCTGAATATTTTGTCATGAAAATTTAGCTATACTGTTATATTGCCCCTGGGTCTAGGCTCATGGAGTATGAGCAATAAATATGAATTATGGATATTATTGTGGATTCTTTTCTTTCTTCTTTCCCCCTTAAGTTCTTAGCACAATGGACAGAGCCCTACAGTTGAAGGTAGAGGCCCAGGGATCAAACACTATTTCTGTTACTATGTGTATGACCTAAATGAGTCATTTACCATTTCTGGGCATCAGTTACCTTATCTATAAAATGAGTGGGTTGGATTAGGTGACTTCTTAGGTCCCTTATGGTTCTACATCTAGGACTTATGATCCCACATTTTTTTTTTTGTGAGCCGTGCTGTGACTATTTTTCTCTTTTGTTCATTTGCTTTCTCAAGCTATTATTTGTGGTTTAAATATCTGTCTGTCTATCTATTTATCTATCTGTCACCTATTTGTCTATCTCACTTTCTATCCATCGATTTAGCTACATATCTACCAACTCTCTATATATAGACATATTGGTTTTAATATTTATATAAGCCTGCATTTTTCCTCCAGTTTATCTTTAACAAAAGGCAGATTTGTTGACACATTTTCAAGCATGTCAGTAAAGAATGTGACCCAGGGTAAGGTTGATACGTACTAGGTCCTAGGTGGTGACATTGCTGACAGGGTGTTATTGTCTAGGGTGCCACAAACAAAAGGGAGAAGATCCCCAAGACAACCCTGGAATCTGAGTGACCAGCACAGGGTTCTACTTGACATCCCACAGGAGTCATGAGAGAGCTAGATCAAAGTGAAAATTGCTTTTAAAAATGATAAAAACAAAAAAAAAACCAGATAGTTAATACAGGTGGGAATCAGCAAGTTAAACATGAAGATAGGAAAATAGCAACCTCAAAGTCTACCCCCACCCCCACCAAATAGACCTGTATCTGTGATAGCTTTGTAAAAGAAAACTTCTCTCTGTAGCCTATTCATTAACCCTTTGGTTTGCTGTGTTTTGGAGAGAATGATGGGTCACTGGTTTCTCAAGAAATACTTGTTTTCTACCTAATCTTTTAGACCCAGGGTGCTACACAATCTATCTAGCTTTATCCTGACAAATACCCACTCGGTCGTTGCAGCCCTTTTCACTGTCCCACAAACAACTACACCATTCTTGTTCTCAGGATTTTGCTCTGTTCCCTCCCCACCTCCACTGGGCTGCTACTTGCTACTCTGGAAGCCTTTGAGATTTTACCCACTCTTCAAGGCTCAGGTTTCTTCCCTGAAAACTTTCCTGACTATGAGATCCCTCATTGATTTCTCTTTTCTATCAATCAATAAGTAAACATTTATTAAGCACCGAGGCGTTGTGCTAAGCAGTGAGGTTGTAAAAAGAAACAAAAGATAATCCCTGCCCTCAAGAAACTTGCAATCTAATGGGGAGGGACAACATACAAACAAATATATACAAAGGAAACTATTTACAAAATAAGAAGGAAATAGTTTCAACTGAGAGAAAGCCTAGAAATTAAGAGGGGTTAGGAAAGGCTTCTTGTAGAAGGTGATATTTTTTTGGGACTTAAAGGAAGCCAGAAAGGTCAGGGAGAGAATTCAAGGCATGGTGGATCACCAGAGAGAATGCCCAGAACCAAGAGTTGGAGTGCCTTGTGCTGCACTCTTATCTTCTTCATTCTATATAATGTCCCCGACAGTTGGCTAACTGTTATTTCTTGTATATTTTCACAGCATCAGAATTGTAAAATCAGAAAATCTTATAGTTGGAAGGATTTTTAGGGAACATATGGTCCAAGCAATTTCTGAAAATAATCCCCTCCACAAGAGATCAGACAGTCACCTAGCCTTTGACATAAGATTTCTCCTCAGGGAGAAACATCATCATCATCAGCAGCAGCAGCAGCAGCATCACTAGATTCGCATAGTGCTTTAAGGTTTCTAAAATGATTTACAAGTATCACTTCATTTTATCTTCACAACAACCCTGAGAGGTAGGTGCTATTATTTCCCTCATTTTACAGATTAAAAAAAAAAAACTGAAGCAAACAGAGGTTAAGGGACTTGCAGCAGGTCACAGAGTTAATAAGTGTCTGAGGCTGGATTTCACTCAGGTCTTCCAGACTCCAGTTCCAGGACTCTCCCTCCTCACCCCCCACCACACCATCTAAGCATCATACTCCATCCTGGAGTAGATTATTATCCTTTTATTTAGTTCTAATTGTTAAGAAATTCTTTTCTCGACACCAAACCTAATGCAGCCTTTTACCGTTGGTCCTTGTTCTGCCTTCTACATCCAAGCAAAGCTAATCCAATCTAAAACTAATCTTCCATATGAAAGCCCTTCCCAAAGACCACTACTATGCCCCTTCTAAGTCTTCTCTAAGCTAAACTTCTGTAGTTCCTTTAGTTATTTCTCATATAGTACACTCACAAGGTACTTCACCACTCCATCTTTGTAGCTTGTGATTGTTCTTCCCAAAATGTGGTTCCCGGAAAAGAACACAATACTCCATATATAGTCTGATCAGGGCAGAGTGCAGTGGCACTCTCACCTTCCTAAACCTAGGTACCACGTTTCTCTTTATGCTAGGAGCAAACTGGAATTTTTGACCACCATAATACATAATTGCTTCTTTGCACTCACTATCCAGAAAGCCCCATTTAGTCAGATATGCTGCTACCTAGTTAATATTTGTTGATAAATTACTGATTTATTAGTTAATAGGTGCTATAGATCAGAGGAGAGGGAAGAGGTGTCAGGGAATACTTCAGAGAACAGGTGGCATTTGAATTGGGCTCTGAAGGATCCATAGGAATGTAAGGGAGAGAGTGGGAAACTGCAGAATGTGTGAGCAAAGGGCTAGAAAGTGCAAGGTGTTTTCAAAGGCAAACCAGTGCAATCAGTGTTTATTTTAATATGAGGTAAGTTTAGAAAATAAGGAGAGGATTAGATTAAGGAGCGCTTTGAATTGATTTTATTTTGAGGTTGACTTAGATGAAAACCAAGATAGAATGCTTATCTTATTTGCAGATATCACAAAGATAAACATTTGATATCTGACTCAGGTTCCAAAAATATTTCATTAGGTTAGAACCTTGGGCCAACTAAATGCAATTAGATTTTTTTGAAGCTGAATGTAAAAAGAGGCAGCAGGGCATAGTAGAGGAGAGCCTCCAAGTCAGGATCTCCTGGGTTCAAGTTCTACTTCTGACACATACTGGTTGTGTGACCCTGGCCAAGTCAATTAACCTTTAAGTGCCCCAGGCAGCTTGCAAAAACCCTAAGTTTCAACGTAAATGCTGATTTATATTGGGATCAGAGATATGTATGTATGTGTGTATGTATATATGCATATATACACATACACACAAACCTCTGCTTTAAATTTTCATTCTTTTTGAAGGCCTTATCTATCTTTGCCAGCTACTAGTTCCTTCTCTCATCTAAAATTAATTTATATTTATTTTTCATTTACATATACATATACCTAATTTTTGTCCCCTAAGGATATTTTTTGAGAGAGTAATTATTTCATTTTTTGTTTCATATCTCCTGGGCCATGCATAATATCTGGTACATAGTAGCCACATATACGTATATACATATGTGTATACACATACTTATATGTAATAAGCTAGTAGGTGGTAAGCATATGCATTAAAATCCTGATGATTTTTGTGACTTTTTCAGAAAATGCAAAGTTAGGATTCAGGCATGTGCTCTCTAAATATCCAACATTTGAATTGATTTAACATGTTGGGAATTAATCCTTGAGCTAAGAGAGACTATTTTTCATTTTCTTATTGTATCCCAACTGCCTGTCCTCTGCACACTAAAGAAAACAATTATTAGTGAATTAATTGAATTGAAAAGGAGGTAAATAGTTAAACACTGAGGTGGGAATTGAGGGGACACAATCCCTTTCTTTTATTTGAACCTCCCCTTTATTCTATGCTTTCACCAATATGTGGAGGGTAGCAGTTGTTTCTTTCTTTGCATTAGTATTTACAGGACCTAGCTCTGGTTCTAGCACAATGTAGGTGTTTTAGAAATACTTATTCATTGATTGATGAAACAAAGGAAAGAAAAAAAATTCTAGACAGGATGATATTTTTCTTACTTTGCACCTTTCTACCAACGTATTCCAATTTGACATAGCTTCCTCTAGGAAACTCATGTAGCTTGGCCTTCACAGATTCTAATGGTCTCCCACAGCTCCCATTCTCAGCCCAGGACAAGGAAACAAATTAGTTTTATAGCCTTTTAGGAATAATTGCCAAGGGGGTTCCTTTCAGCCAAAAAAGCCCAATGCCTCTGGAATGCATGTTACAAAAGATAAGAGAAACTAGCAATCTCCAGGCACTTCAATTCAACAGCAACACATATTTCCTAACTAGAAAATAACAATCCAGGCAAGAAGTAGTGTGGAACAAGAGTGTATAAGAGAGCAGTCAAGGGGACAGATGCAAGACATGTCGTAGAGGTAGAATCAGGAACATGTTGTAACTGATTGGATATGGTAGGTGAGGGCAAGTGAGGAGTCAAAGGGGATAGTCCTGTTGCACACCTAGATGACTAGAAGGCTCATGGTGTCTTTGATAGAAACAGAGCAAATTGGAAGAGGGATGAGTTTGGAGGAAAAGACGAGTTTTGTGATTTTTGTTTTGACGTGGAGTTGCAGGAAGCCACAGGACAAATCCAGGCATAGAGAACTTTTATCAGGATGGCTAAATGAATGGGCACATTTAAGGCCAGTTCTATTTCACCACCATAAAATTCCCAGAAATGTGCAGAATAAACTGAAATGACAATTTCATTGTCATGTATTTCAAAATATAATAGGGAGGGAGAAATCCTCACAAAGAAAATCTCACTTCTTCGTTTACTGTTACTGAAATATTCATTGAGTTGAAATGAATGAAGAATTCTTGATATTCCAACAGTAATTTTCAAAGATCATCATTGCTCTGAACAAAAGATCTTTGACTTCCTAGTGATGAGTACAGGCTATGGTTATCTGTGTTATATGTATATGTGTGTTAGGGTTTGATTATGGGAAGGTGCAGAGAACAAGTCAGTCTGTGTTGTGGGATGTTTGAGGGGGAATTAGTTTTTTTTTTCCCCCTGAAAATGTATGGCACATGTAACTCTTTATGACTCCATATTTATTTTTATCTCTTCTTCAGTGTATTTGCCTTTGTCTAACTGGAGATGTCCACCCCCAGACACATGGACAAAGTCAAGCTGGCAGCCCATCTGTGCTGTGCCAGATATAGGAGGTCAGCAGCTGGAGCTGCTTTGTAGAACTCTGAACTTCACAATATTTCTTGAGACTTTCTTGCATCTGATTTCTACTTTATGACTTGTTACAATGTCCTTTCCTTCCCCTTTCTCCCTTTATTGTTCCCCTTCCTTTTTCTTTATCTTTGTACATCTGTTGTTGTGTATATTAGATTAGTTTGTGTTCAATTTTCAACCTGCTATCTAAGTGTATTATGTGGAGACTACAATGTCATTGCTTTATGGAATGATAAAATAAAGTCATGTGTACTACATTTTGTGGGGTGATTATATTAACTTCCATTTATACTTGTAGTTCAGCCATGTAGATGGCAGCTGCTTACTTACCCCCTCAGGAGTGAGAGTGTGTGTGTGTGTGTGTGGTTTTAAATTTTATAATTTGTAAGCCCCTCTGAATGTACTTCTTTCAATAATTATCAGTCAATATCTTTAGTCGCACTTAATTAGCTTTTGTGCAGTTGTGTCTGACTCTTCGTGACCCTGTAAACCATACTGCCTATGGGGTTTTCCTGGCAAAGATACTGGAGTGGTTTGCCATATTCCAGTGGATTAAGGCAAACAAAGGTTAAATGACTGGCCCAAGGTTACACATCTAGTAAGTGTCTGAGGCTGGATTTGAACCCAGATCTTCCTGACACCAGGCCTAGCACTCTATCCATTGAGCCATCTCAGTGGCCCTAACTTGCTTTTAGAAATTGGCATATTTGATCATGGAGTTGGTACAAATATCCCCTTACTTTCAGGTAACACACTTTCCCCCAGTACATACAGAGTCCAGGGGAAAAGTGGACTTAAGCTCAGAATTTTTATGGCCAAGGTCGGGGGTAGGATTGGGGGTGGGGTAGAGAATAGCTCACAGCCCTGGAGTCCTTTAGGTGTTTTGTCCCAGGAATGTTGTAGTTTTTCTGCTGGGTTCTTTGTAAAGTTTTGAATCTGTCTTTCCTCATCCCATCCACTCTGTCCTTGCTCTTAATTCAGACATTGTTGCCAATGAAAATGTCCAAATCCTGAGGGGAGGAGACTGAAGCCAACGCTAAGTCATTCTCTTCCCATCATAAGCAATTGCTTTTTGAAGCCTTGGTTGGAAGGCTTTAAATAAGACCTACAGAGTATGAGCAAGTGCCTCAAAACCATTGGAATTGATTTCTTTGGCCATGTCACTTTTGTGCATTTAATGACTTTCGAAGACATCTAAAGTTTTCAAAGACCTTTATACATATTCCAAAGCCTGAAATTGATTGATTCAATAGGAACGTATAGGCCTTGGTCACACTCAGTAAACAACTGAGACACATTCTTATCTTCTTGGGGTATCAGGACAAAGCATCTTGTCACTTACTTTAAATGGAGTGAAATAATTGTCTAGGCTCACCTCCACCCGTCTGCATGTAAGCTCCTTAAAAGAAAAGGAATTATTTCATTCTTTGTATTTCTATCACCAACAACTAGCACCATTCCTGGTTGTTGATTGCTGACTGACTACCCTGGTAAGTAATGAGTAGGCAACCAGTAACACTGTTAGAGCTAATTCCTGCCTGTATGATGCCACCTTCATCTGGGGTCACTCCTGCTCAGAATCCCTTCACTTCTTCATCTCCTATCTTGAATGTTAGCTCAGTGAGGCCAAGGATTATTTCATTTTTCTTTTTGTATCCCTAATGTCTAGCAGCTCAATGCTGGATAAATAGGAAGGGCTGGATAAATGTTGTTTGATGGATTACCTGCCCAGACAATTTAGATGGCAAACAAAAGGATTCCCATTCTACATTGTACACACAATCTAGATAGATACACAGAAGTACCAGTTTTCAGGATTTGTGATTTGTCCCATATGGTACTTGCCTCCATCGACACAGATTTCAGTGTGTTAGAATGAGAATAGTTGGTGGATCTAAAGCCAAAGGGCCTTAGTTAAAATACCATCTCTGCCCTTTATTATCAATGTATCCTTGGACAAGTCCTTTAACATTCATATCTTGATTTCCTGATCCATAAATTGAGAAGTGTGAACCAGAGGACCTCTAAGATCCCTTCCAGCTCTAAAGATATTATTTTAATAGATAGCATTCTTTATTTGTTGTGGTGGGAAAATTTAGCAGTCAACTTTGTGAAGAGCCTTTCTGAACTTGGGTAGCATAGGCATAAGCCAAGAAACATACTGTCTGTTAGCAGACCTATATTTGCTTTTGTCCTGCCACTGGACTTCAATGATTCAAGAAGGAAGAGTGAGGCTGACCACTTTGCACAACTTTGTCTCACTTAAATCCAATTGACACACAAATCAAGACATAACCTGTGATGTCATTGGTCCTCTTCAGAAATGAAGGACAAACAACAGCATAAGCAACAACATACTTGAGGTCTTTCCAGGTTGGTGAGACTTGCTAAGGCTTGGGGTCTGCTGACATAGTTTTCAAGAATCAAGGGTCACCTATAAGTCACAAAGAGTTAACATAAGTATAAGGCTTTAGAGGAGAATACATACACATACATGCACATAAACATATATTTTCAGTTTGATTGCCTTATTTTTTTCAGTACTTTGGGGATTGAAAAAAAAGTATTACGTAGTTTCACTGTTGGATTTCTCAACCCATATTTTTATTGCATTTTTTTATGCTTGTCCTACCATTTTTTCCTGTATTACAGTAATCCTCACATGCCAGAAGTTTTCTGGTATATGCCATTCACCTGACACATTCTTCTTGACATGACATTTCATCTGGATGCAATTGCATTATTCCACTATTTGCTTCTTTATCATACTCTAGAAATGTGAATGTTGGTACCTGTCATACCAACATCCAAATCTTAAAAATACATATTATAAATATGAAACTTCAAAAATAATCACTGATTTACTGCTCTCACAACCTCCTTTCCGCTTAAAACATTTTAATTTCGACTGACTTGATACGAGATGAGGAGGCAAGAGGATGTGGCAAAAGGTGGGGTTATGTTTAGACAACATTTTCACTTGGTAGTTTTTCCTTTTCTTTTCCTCACAATCATCCACCTTCCTTTTCCAACTAAGGTTGTTATTTGCAGGAGTTTGATAATGAAAAGTTAGCAAGTATATTTTGCCTGAATCATATTGGGTTCAGTTTATCTAACCCAAGCCTATGTGAGTTGAATCCCTAATAGAGCCTAACCATTTTTATTATCATCTTTTAGCCTAGAAAAAAATAAAGGTGGCTTTGCAAATTAAAACAAAAATTGGACCACAAATGCCACTTCTGAGCAGAGTGGACATCTTCCATATTGTTAAGACTTTATAAAGCACCATATCCACAACAACAAAAAACCTTGGCAAGGCCATGCCCAAGCGATTGGGGGCAGATCTTCTTTTTGCAGCTTCATTTATTTGTGGCTTATGCATTTTCCATAGAGCTGAGGTTGTAATGCAAAAATGTTTCTTTGTAGAGATTTTGAGAGTTTCAACATTTGAGAACTGAGTTATCTTGGCATGCAAATCCTTCTTTTACTGTGAAGACAATGGAAGAGTTGAATATTTGAAGCCTCAAGTGCACCCCCACTCAAAGAAGCCAAAACAACTTTCAGGATGATTACTGATATATATGTGCTACAAAGAAGGCAGAAAATGGTTTTTCATGGGTGTGGTTTACAAAGACACTTGTTATTTTCTCCTAAAATTATATAAATTTCTTTTAAAGTCAACTGCTTTCCTTTTGAGAGCTCCATGTATCTTTAGAGATCATCAAAATTTGTTTGATTTTCTTTTTAGTGTTAGACTGTTTATTCTGACATTCTAACATGTAGCGACTACAACTGGTCCGTTGGCCCAAATTGATATTACAGAGATCCATTAGAGACATTTTCTGGCTGTCCCAAGGGGCCTACCAGGGAATATTTCCATCAGGATCTCTATCTGTATTTTTGTACATGTTTTCAGTGATTCACTGGAGAAATTTATGGTTTGCCATCTGTGCTACAGGGATGCATAGAAGGAACTTTCATTTAGGACAAATAGGATTCTCACCTGAATTTGAGAAAATTAACCTCATTGGACCCCAGATTCTCAATTCCTATTGAGTTATGTGTGACTGTGACTTCAGAACTCATCTGTTACTAGGCTTTCTGATGAAGCATATTCTCTCTCTCTCTCTTTTTGTTTGTACTATTTTCTATTTTCCTTTAATTTTGTTTTTTCCTAAATATTTTCTGTTTCATTGGTCTTTAGTAAATCACCCCCCCAAATCGGGGGAAAAAACACAAGCAAAATAGCAGGAGTCATGGAAGCTCATGAAGCATATAAGAGCTCAAAGCACTGAAACAGCCCATTGACTTACCTACCTCCTAGAAAGAAACTGCAATCAGGGTTCCTATCAGGGCAATCTTCAACCATTACAAATGAATTCTTCTTACCCACAAAATCCTATATAGTTCCTCCAAGACTCATAGTATCACCTTGTGACTTAGTGATTGTGTCCTTGCCCCTGATCCCCACCAAAAAGAAAAAAAAATAAAGGTAAACATGCCTTGGAGCTTAGTATGCAAGAAACTCTCCTTATTATCTTACTTGCAATGTCCTAATACCTAACCTATTGTTCCCTGTTTTCATTTTAAGTGTCATTTCCACTGCCTCTTAAAACCCAAACCAAGCTTTCTAGTTTTCCTCAGATGCTATCTAGGAACTACACAGATTATCTTTTTCCTTCTTTCTCCAGTAAACCACTCTTTCAAAGGAATAGTGCCTGAACTTTTAAACTCTGGGTTGGATTAGATCATCTATAAGGCCCTTTCCAGTTCTAATGTAGAAATTTCAAAATAATACTAAAAACTTCACATCACGGAATTTATCTAATCCCACAAAGAAGATATTTGCCTTTTTTTTTTGTTTTTGCTAAAGAATCCAGGCCCTATGAGCAAAAACTTATTCTCCTTGCCAAGAAGAAAGACATGTCAACTAAGGACAATGCTGGCTTAGAATATAAACTTGTTTTCAAAAGCTCACAGAAGAACATTGTGACAAGTTCTGAGCAGGATACCTGCATAAAAGAGTCAAGTACAGTAGAAGGAAAAACAAGTCTGAAAAAGCTGGGCATGAGAAACAATTAAGCCAGAACATCTCAAGATCAGGAAGGAAGACAATAAACAGAAGAAAAAAATGGAATCATTATGTCAGTATTTCTATAACGAACTATTTTCTTTGTTGATAACAACAGAATCACCAGATCTGGAATCTAATATCTCAATCCTGGTGTGGTTTTTATGAGGCAATAGAAATAAGTACTTAAGATAGAGACAGGAAATAGAATATTCTTGGAAGAAATCTATGCTATACATAATTATCAAAATATTTAAGTATCAATTCTCAATATATCTAAAGATGGAAAGCTATCAAGTCTCTGGTAGATATCATGACTGGTATTACTACTGAAAAATTAGTCAAGAGGACATCAGTAACTGCTTATGTGCTCATTTTGTATTATTCATTAACATATATGAAGGGACAAAGGTTTTTATAATTATTTTCTTTAGTAGATCATATTTTCATAATCAATTGACTGAAAGACATAGAGAATACAAAATGCCAATGTATTTATTGTTGGTCAATTTTAAAAAATCTTACTCAATAGCCAAATGAAGTCTGAAATGATTTTCTCTGACATGCTATTTCCCATGTATATGGCAGAATCACACAATATTCCTTGAGAGATGCAAATGCAAATATAATGCTGTCCAACAATCTTCTGGTTGACAATTACGAATGTCCAGTATATAGACAGAATGGGAAAAAGAATTCCTCATTGATGATGACTCCTTCACATATTATTTTTGTAAATGTTTTTATGGGTGTTTTGCTTTTGGGATTCATTTGGGCCAATTCTAGGACTAGCTGAATTAGTTAATTTATGTCCCTGACATTTCAACTCAAAGTTGCATGTAACACATTTTGTGTGCTTATCTCAGAACAATCCATTATTGACTTAGTTTTGAGTAGACATAATACACCAACCTTAGTCATCAGAAATATGACCTACTTAGAAAAGTTTTCCACCCACTTTATTTCTCAAATGCACAGAACACTTTGAAAAGTCCTTATCTACAAACAACAGAGAGGAGTAGGTTCATACTCTGAGAATCCATCATAAGCCAGTGGAAGATTTGACATATCATTGCACTCCAAACTTATCTGCCTTGAATGTTTTAGCACATGCTCTTGGATTATTAAATTCTCTCATCCATTTCATTTTCATGTTTGGAGCTTTTCATGGCCAGGATTTGGGTCCTATTTTTGGCCAAAAAAAAAAAATCAGTGTCCGCAGCTGCTGGTCTAAAATTAAAGAACCTTCAGATTTTCTCATCTTTATAAGGGTATATGTTGAGAAATGATCATAGTTGATGACTTCCTTTTCACTTATTGCTCCTTATTCTTTAGGCAACAACACCCACTTGGAATCATAGCTATAAGGCTGAAAGGTACATTAGAGGTCATCTAGTCCAATCCTGCTAGTCAAGGCTATCATTTTTGTTTTCATTTTTTTCCTTATCATTTGCTCAAAGTTCTATATTGCTTTAAGGATCAAAGGCTTTCCCTTGCCCACTGTGAGCCCACCATGGGCAATCAATTGCCAAGTCTTGCTGATTATCCTTTCATAACATCCTGCCATCCATTCTCTTTTCTCTAGTAACACCATCCTGGTTCAGAGTTTCGTTACTTTTTGTCTCAGCTATTACAAAAGCCTCCTAATTAGCCTCTCTGCCTCCAACAGAGCTGCCAAAGTAATAATCCTTAGGCATAGATTCAACCATGTCATTCCCTTGCTCAAATAACTTCAGTGGTTCCATATTGGTTCTAAGTTAAAATGCAAATTCCTCCTGGAATTTGGCTGGAAATCAAACCCCTTTATGATCTAGTTCCAATCTACTTTTCCAGACATATTTCATCACTTCTCTTCATGCAGTCTATGTTCCCCAAATTTTCCATGCCATCACTGTGACTCTGCCCATCCAGGCTTACCTTCCTCCTTGGAATATACTTCCTCCTTCCTCATCTCAGCTTCTCACAATACTTATCTTTATTCAAGAATTAGCTCTGTCGATCATTTCTCTGTGAAGACTTTCATAATTCCTCCCCTCTAACAGTATTATTAACATTTTCAGCTTATATAGTGTTTACTTACCTGTGACGTAAGCTCTTTTCAGGGAAAGACTAGATTTTTGTCTTTATATCCCTAGATCCTAACATAGCACCTTAAGTAGCCTATTTTTCTGACTTTCTGAATTTCAGCTGCAGTCTCTCCCTGGAACCTCATTGCTCAGTTCTGTGGTGTCCTCACCTTTAATATCCCTTTGCTATTACTGTGCCTTTCTCTCATTCTTGAGTTACTCCTGATACCACCTTTGTGTGGAGGCCAAGCCATCCAGCCTTCCTTACCCTCCCAGCTATGCTTCTGCCTCTCCAACAGCAGGTACCGAATCTGACTCCACTGCCTCCTCCATTCTTGTTCTTCTCTCATTGGAACATTGTCTTTCCTCATTAGAATGTAAACTCCTCGAGGGTATACGATGTCATTCCTTTTGCTTATGTTTGTATCTCATCTCTTAGCATGTAGTGCCTGGCACATAGTAAATATTTAATAGATGCTTATTTCCTCAACTTAATAAATGTTAGCTAAGTTGCATTGAAAAGCTCCTAAGATCAACCAAGAACTGAACAAATTTGTCATTTGCTTCAATCATTAATGAGCATAATATGATGAAATTCAAGCTATTCAATTTGGTAGATGTTATGTCTTTCTGGTTCCTTTAGACCAGTTTCATAGTGAACTAAATTAGTTCATTTGCATCTCTGCCATTTCCATTCCAGGTGTTACATAAACCACTTGTGAATGCTTATCTCAGAAACAATCCATTTATATGGTTCTTTAGGGTTTACTCATCACTTTCCCTATTAACAGCCCAGTGAGGTAGGAAATGAGGAAACAGAAGCCTAGGGAGATTTCTGATTTACCTAAGGCCACATAGCCAATGAGATGTTGGAAACAGGACTTACATTCAGACCTTCTGTGAGATCATTGAAAGGAAAATCACAGTGACAGGAAGCATGGAACAGAACCCTGACCCCTCAGACCAAATTCCTACCAATTCTCTATGCATTTCACCTAAGGAGAAAAGGAGTTATCTTGTAAACTTCCCAAAAATCAGATTCCCTTGCAGGCAGGATATGTAGGCCCCATCCCCCTTTCAAGCCCCCAATCACCTCTGCCATATTTGTGGGACTAGGCAACTCTATTTAAGGGCATAACTCAAGAGGAGGAAGGTTGGAAAGAATTAAGAATGGAACCTGAATATGCCCGAGGATCGGAGGATTGTAGACTTAGATCTGAAAGTGATTTTTGAGGTCATCTTGTTTAAACTCCTCATTTTACAGAGAGGGAAACTGAGTCTCATAGAGGTGAAAAGAGTTGGCCAAAGCCATATATTTTGAAAGTTGGAGAGCTGGGATTTGAACTCAGGTTCTCAGACAACAAATCCAACATACTTTACACACAGAGAAAGTCACACACTAAATGATTCTTATGGTGATTTTTGGTCAGGAAGTGAAGAAACATAAATGTGAAAAATGTAGATCTTAAGAAAGAATGTTCTTTCCTTTCAATTGTGAGAATCCATTGTTTACTAATACCAATTACCAACTTCAAGGGAAAAACCAGTTAATGTTCTTTTTGTCCCAAGAGAAAAGCCAAGTCAAAAGTAACTACTAGGTCATTTTGGGGGTTGACTTTAAAATATAGGAAACTATTCACTTTATAACACTGATTCTAGGAGATAGCAATAATAAAAAGACTTTAAGCAAGCCATTTTGGCTTTTAGGAAGCCACAGTACATAGAACTCTGGACCTGGAGTCAGGAAGACCTGAGTTCAAATAATACCTAGGGCACTCTAGCTGTGAGACTCTGGGCAAGTCACAGTTTCACCAACTGTAAAACTGGGATAATAGTAGTATCTCTCTCCTAGGGTTGTTAGGATTAAATGAGATAACATTTGTGAAATGCTTAGCACAGTGCTTGGCATATAGTAGGTGCTTAATAAATGTGTTTCCCTACTTCTTTTTTGTAACCAAGTTTGAATGAAATAACTTGACAGGGGATCTTAACACAGGATTCATGGAATCCCCAAGACTCCATGGGGATTTATGGATATATTTCAGGAGGTCTGTGACCTTGAATCAGAAAAAACATTTTTATTTCCACTAATGTCTAATTTAGCATTTCCTTCAATTATTTAAAACCAATATTCTGCAAAAGGGTCCATAGAATTCACCAGACTACCATAACACAAAAAAGTTAATAACCCCTTACTCAGAGGCATGTTTCACTTAGAGATGAGGAGAAACATGAAATCTAAAAATGTTTGAAGGACTACTTTGAAGTGAGAGTATATTTGCTCTATTTGACCCCAGAACACAAAAGTAGGAACAATTACTGTAAATTGCAAAGAGGCAAAATCATTTATTTCTCAAGGCAATTGGGATTGAGTGGCTTGCCAGGATCACACAGCTAGTGTCAAATGTCTGAGGTCGGATTTGAACTCAGGTCCTCCTGACTCCAGGGCCAGCGCTCTATCCACTGCACCATCTAGCTGCCCCTTCTCCCCCCCCCAGGTAAATTTAAACTTAGATGTTCATAGTGTCGTACATTAGAGCTGTTACGGACCATAGAAACCATCAGGTCCAAATTCTTCATTTCACAGATGTGGAAATTAAAGCACAGATATAATAAGTGACTTTCCCTCCATCATAAAACCAGTTAGTTTCTAATGAAGCATTTGAACCTAGGTCTTCATGACTTGAAAATCAGTGTGCCTGCTCTGATGGAAGGACAATCTTCCAACAAATTAGAATTCTTAAAAGAAAAAAAAGAACTAAGTCTTTTGGATGACCAATTATTAAATGTGTTGTAACAGGGACTTTTTTTCTTGGTATGAGTTGAACTAGAAAGCTTATAGAGTCACTTCCGATTTTAAGATCATTGATTCTGTGACTTGGCTTGTATATTTAAATGTTTACCTTAACAAAGCATGTTATAAAAAGGTTTTGCTGCATTCATTATTTACAACTTTTAAGGCACTTATTTTCTATGTTCACCTTCCTGAAGGCAGAGGATTGTATCAAATGACTCAGCTCAGTTCAAGTGCTATTTCTTTTATCAGGTTTTTCTTATGTCCTTCCCTAAGCACCTGACTACTTCTCCAAAAAAAAAAAAAAATCAACCCTTAATTTATTAGGCAGCTAGATAGACTGCTGGGCCTGGAGTCAAGAAGAACTGAGCTTAAATCAGATCTCAGACACTTTACTAGTTCTATGACCTAGGGCAAGTCACTTAAACTCTGTTTACCTCAGTTTTCTCAACTGTAAAATGAGGATAATAGTACCTACCTACCAGGGTTGTTGTGAAGATCAAATGATATACTAACCGTAAAGTGCTTAGCACAAGATCTGCCACGTAATAGGCACTTTATTGACCCTATGCTATTATTATTAATTTACTTTGTAAATATTTTACGTTTACTTTTTGGCGTACATGTAGTTTTCTCCAATATAAGTTCTTGAGGGCAGGTATTGTTTGATGTTTGATTTTGTATCCCCACTGGCCAGAGGTCAGTTAATCAATGAGCAATAAATCCTGAGAAAGGATTTACAGAGAAGAGGGATTTGAGATGAATCTTGAAAGAAGCCAAGGAGACAGAGATGGAGCTCAAGAAGGAGAGTATTCCAGGCATGAGGGACAGTCAGGGAAAAGGCATGGAGATCGGAGATAGGGAATATCATGGGCAATAAGCAAAAAGCAGACCAACATGGTTGGATGTAAGGTGCAGAGAGAGAAGCAAGGAGAAGAGTACAAGAAGACTAGAAAAGTAGCAAGGGGACAGGCTGAGAAGGGGTCAAAGAGAGAGCCAAATCTGATCCTGGAGGTAATAAGGAGACACTGAAGTTCGCTGAGTAGGAGTAAGCACTTCCTGAATGCTGTTGAACATCTGAATGATTGTCATTGTGAGGACTACTGCAGCTTCTTGATTTTACTCTGCCACGCAGAATGTAAGATCCCAGCCAACTTATAAACTATATATTCTCAAATGATAATACTCCTCATACATAAACATTGTAGTTTCATACTCATATGGAGGTCAGACCTTGGCATTCTGGCTGAATCCCATATGAACACAATCCTTAACTCAGAAGTGAGTGGGGAAAAGTCTCTGCACTCCTAAAAACCCATCACAAACCCCATGTATGAAATCAATATGCTTTATTCCCGAGATAATTCGCTCAGATCCTCTTTATTTGTATTGTCTGTAAGAGTCTGAACAAAATGCGTTTGCTATAATTTTCCTGCAGAAAATTAAAAGCACCAAATCATAACCTCCTCTATAAAATGAGGGGTGTTAGTTTAACTGTTTTCTAAGATCTCTTGCAGAGATACGATTCAATGCTCAAGTTCTGGGTATTTTGGAAGGGAAGTAGTAGTAGTTAGAGGCGAGTCTGAAGACAGTGATAGACAACAGAATGGAACATCCACATAGCCAGAAACCTGTTACTACAGAGTAAAATAATAGATCTCATAATTATGACTAAGTCATCAAGAAAAGGTCAAATTATACTCAGTGTCTTCTATTTAAGGAAGCAAGCAAGGACATAATGCATTTTATTAAGCTTTCCATCAAAACAGGTACAAAAATATTAATAAATTGCTCTGATAGATGCATTTCTGGAGTGTTTGGCTCCATTCATCCACGATGAATTAGCCCAGATGGATGCAGCTAGGAACCTGCTACTTAGCCAATAATACGAGCACATCAAGTCCTGCCTGTAATCAGGGTCGTTCTTGTGGAAGAGCCTGCAGGCCCTCTAGGCCCAAGGCTAGCAGGAATCTAGTTTTCCGAGAGATTGCAGCTAGTATGGCACAGGAGGTTACATGCTTCATGAGATCATAGAGAACGGAGCCTCTTGCTAGTTGGCTTCAGGACCCCACTACTTTCTAGTGAGCACCAGAGGTAAAAGGCTCATTTAATGGCCTGAAAAAATGATTCATCTCAACTCCTATTATGATACATTTGGATTTTCCCAAATAGGCCATTGTAGAGACATCAACTATTATGATGGCGGCTACTCTCTTAGACCACTGTGTCTTAATTCACATCCCTAAAGATACTTTTCTCACAATCCAATTGATGCAAAAAAATTAAATGGAATAAGGTGCTCACAAACAAATCTCGGGGATAGTACTTCATCATTTAATTTTATTTTTTCCCCATTAACAAATGTGTAGAGGCACCTGAATAGCAGAATGGAAAGTTCTGGGCCTGAAGTCAAGAAAACCAGAGTTCAAATCCAGCCTCAGACACTTACCAGCTGTGTGATTGTGAGCAAGTCACTTAACCTTTGCCTCGGTTTCCTCAGTTATAAATTGGGTATAATAATAGTGTCCACCCCCTAGGGTTGTTGTGATGATTCAATGATCTTCTATTTTCTTGGCTAGTCTCTTCCATAATTTTCTATGTTTTCTGTATTAACTGCCCCACCCCCCAAACAAACATATAAAGAAATGAAAAAATCAAGGCAAAACAAACAAACCATATCTTTAGACAATACAGAAGCTAAATTAAGGCTAGCTTCATTGGATGTTATTTTTCTTGAAAAGTAACCTTAACCTTCATCTATATTTCTAGTGTATGGGATGCAAAGATTTCCTGCAATAAGGAACTCTTCACAAAGTGTAGATCAACCCTTCCCTCTGTGTTCTGGCCCACTCATCCTCACACTGGCAGATCTGGATGACTCTAGAGAAGTACCATCATTACACAGCTACATCTCAAATTCTCTCAGGGTTTTAGAGGTGTGTGTGTATGGTAGTGGAGGGGATTCCCATACACACCAGATCAGTCAGTCATAGTGACAATTTTTTTTTTAAAAACCATAAATTTTCATTGCCATCTTTTGTTTTTACATCGTCTAAATTTCCCCTTGTATCTCCCCTTCTTCCACTCCCAGAAAAACTTCCTACATAAGAAAGAATTTTTTCAAAGAAAAATAAGATGAATAAGGGAAGAAAATCAGGAAAACAAATTTTAAAAATCTGAAAACATATAATGGGCTATACATGCACAGCACTCATCTATGCAAATGAATGGGGGTGTGGTATATACATGTAACGATATTATTTTGCCATAAGAAATTATTAAATGGAAAATTTCTGAGGAAACTAAGAAGACCTCTATGAACTGATACAGAATGAAATGATCAGAATACGAACAATTTATACAATCATAACTTTATAGAGAAAAACAACTTTGAAAGACTCAAGAACTCTGATTAACACTATGCTAAACCATGAGTCCAAAAAATGACGATGTATCATTTCAATCTCATCATGACAGAGAGTTGATCAACTTAAAATGCAGAAAAGAGATATACATTTTTAAACATAGCTAATGTGGGAATTTGTTTTGCCAGACTGCATAGCTAAATATTGAAGGTTTCATTTTTCATCTAAAAAATTGCTCAATGCATGGCAGGGTAGTAGGAGGGACAAATTAAGAAAAATAATTCTTGTTACCAAAAAAACACAAAATACACATACATAGAATAGGATGAGATATCCATGAATATCTCTTCTTTTGGACTATGTTCTTTGTAATTTTGAAACATTGGTTTTAGATTGTTTTGTATTTGTTCTCTCCAATTATATCATTGTATTCATTGTGTATATTGTTTTCTTGACTTTAATTCCTTCACTCTGCATCAGTTTTTAAATGATTCTTTTTATTCATTGTACTCTTACAGCACAGTTATATTCAATTAAATATAACATCATTTGTTTATTTTTCCATATTAGATGGGCATCTACTTTATTTCCATTTCTTTTCTTCCATAAAAACTATAGCTATAAACATTTTGGTGTATATGGGGACTTTCCTCTCATAAATGACCTCTATGAAGTACATACCTAGTAGTAGAGGGTATAGGCTTTTTAGTCACTTTATTTTTATAATTTCTAATTGCTTTCCAGAATGGTTGCACTGATTTCCAGCGTCATCAACAACACACTAATGTACCTATCTTCTCACAACTTTTCTAACATTTGCATTTTTCCATTTCAACACTTAAAAAAAATCTCAGATGCATATTGATTTTGTTTGTGGCAAAATTTTTCATTTCATTAAAATTATCTATTTAATATTTTGTAATTTCCTCTAGCTCAGGCTTGGTTAAGAATTCATCTCCTACCCATAGCTGTGAAACATATATGATCTACTTCTCTTCTAATTTTTACGATCTAATCTTTAATACTTTGGTCACATATACATTTTGAATTTATTATAGAATAAGGTATGAGATGTTGGCTCAAGTCTAATTTCTACCAGACTGCTTTTCCAGTTCTAACAGCAGTGATTTTCACATAGAGAGTTCTTTCCTGAGTAATTTATATTTTAGGGTTTATTGAACACAAAGTTATTGAGTTCCATTATTTCTGATTCTTTTTTTCTAATCTGTTCCATTTTTCTACTTTTCCATTTTTTAACCAGTTCCAAATGTTTTTGATGGCTCCTGCTTTATAACATCATTTGAAGTCTGAAAGTGCTATTCCTCCTTCATTCTTACCTTCTTGTTTCACATGATATCCTAGATCTTTTGTTTCTCCAAATGAATTTTATTATTATTTTATCAGTTCATATAAAATATCCCTTTGGTAATCTGTTACAGGATGAAAAATATTGATTAGTTTTGTTATTGTTTTGTTCTAGCCATGAGCACTGAATATTCCTTCAGTTATTTGAGTTGTTATTTATTTCATTAAGGAGCCAGTTGCAACCAAATTTGCACAAGTCTTTTTCCTGCTTTGGGACACCATTCACTCTTACATCTAAAACATATATTTAAGGATAAAGTAAGATCAGTAATAATAAATACATCAGTTACTCGATATAAAGCAATGCAGAAACAATCAATATGTCATAGTCTGCTCATAAACCTTGGTCGCACTCTTCCACTAATGCATGCAGTATCTGTGGGGGAAGAGCAAGCACCTAGAAATCTAGAAGTGAGTTACTGAGTGAAATGAATGAGTGAGCACAACTTCTAACTCTGAACCACAGCCCTTGATGTTCTGGATTACTTCATTAATGATCTGTAACACATAAAGCTACTTCCGTGCTAACCATTCCACTTCTGTTCTATTCCCCTCTCTTGCTGGGAAAAATCCTTTCATCTTCCATTTTTGACCTGATAAAGCAGCGGAAAATTCTTTTAGCTCATGTAAACCCTTAAAGGGGGTTTGAGGAAATATTACGCTATTGGAAAGCAGTTCCCCTAAGGTCTTCAGGTTGGCTTTCTGTGTAATGCAGAGAAGCCTAGCCATTTCCTTACTCAATTGCTTATTATAATAGCCATTCAACTTCTACTAGCAAATCAGAGCTCACAGCAAAATTCCTCATGTTGGTTCTATAGGGGATGTAATCTATGTTAGCCAGCTCTTCTCTTAGCCAGATGTGGTATCATCCAATCAGCATCGGCCTGCACTACAATAAAGTGCTGTCTTTCTCCTTTGCTTTTCTTTCTCAAACAAGATGGGAGAAGCAGAGGGAAACCAGGAACTTGAGAGATTTCATCTCATTCAAACTATAGTTGAAGATAAAGGGCAATAAATAGAATTCATCCGACAGCTCCTGCTATTGTCTTCTCACTCAGCTCCTGTTGCTTTCTTAGTTTTTCTCCTGCTGAGTCCTTTGACACTTTTAATGGCTCAAATCAGAGCCTTCTGGTTTTGAGATTCATCTTTCCCATATGACTTATAATTCACAAAATCTACCTTTCTCTTTGTTTTGAAACCAATAGTTCTTTATCATCTCATAGTTCCAAAGACTTATTTGATTTACCATTTTCTGTGTTTTACATTTTCAACCTCTAAAAACAGTTACGCCAAATGAACTGAGGGACTATGATGCCTCATAAGTTCAGTCATTACTCTGTGCTCAAACAGGTCATCTACTTCTCTACCAGGTCCTTCTATAGCCTGTATCTCATATTCCATTGGAAAAAAAACAAACTATGATTCTGGGTACTTGAAGTTTAATTTTTTTGCTGTTCACAAAAATTTTTGTCTGCCCCTTTTTGTAACTGAACTGTTAACATAAGAAAGAGATAGTACCTTACTCTAGGCATCACAAGTAAGTTGCATAATGTATCAATTATACCAGTACTACTAGAATTAATTCTCTGGAAAGTGGTTCAACATGCCTAAACTTAGGCCCAGTTATATTTTCTCCAAGCAGTCTTGTTGCTCATATCCAAGGAGTTAGTTTTATACTGGCGACTGCATTTATTGCTTACATCTTGACCTCTCTAGGGGCAAGGTCCAGTTGATAATGTTTCCTGTCTGCTAAGAGAGTTTAGAGGGGGTCATGGGGGACCTCACACATGCAACTGTGATTTTTTCATGGCCTAAACTGTGAAGTAGTCATGCACTATCACAAGACCTTTGTGCTTTGTTTAAGGACAACTGGAGTGTTTATCAGTTTTGCTGTAATTCTTACCAACTTCTCTCCATTTTCTCCCCAGGTATCATTAATAATAGATTTTTGTCATATACCTGCGTCTGTCCTAGGGTAAACACCTCAACCAAAATGTCTCAATTCCCCTCTCATGGTGGGTTTCCATCATGACCAAGGCATTTTCTAGAAGGAAATTATCTAGATGCAAAGCCTTTCCTCTCATCACTACTGATCAAGGTACTGAATTTATTTTGTAATTCTGTACTGCACAATTCACAAGTCTTCAGATAAAAGTGCCCAGTCTCTAATGTAATAACTTAAATATAGAAGAAAATAACATCAGAATAATTATGCTGCCTTACTATTGCACACAGAAATTTGTGACAAGAACTCAGGCCATTTATCCACCCCCATAACACCCTTCTGGACAAACTATAGTTTCTACATGCATTCTCTCCCCTTCTATAATGCTTTGCACTTACTTGGCAATTAATGAATTCTTGTTAAATTGAATGCAATTATACTCACCCTGAGCACAAAACCATAATTAGGACAGCATCAGGCCTAAACTCCAGGGTGCTAATGTCTGTTGCAGGTGGAGCAAAGTATATGCATCTCTTCCCCACAGCAAATGCTGCATTTGTTGGTCCATGTTTCTATAGGGCACTAGTACTAATTATCTTTTCTCCCCCCTCAAAACCTACCCCTCTTCTGAACTTCCCAATTATGGAAGGTACCACCATATTTCTAGTTGTCCAGGTTGACTACCTTGGAGGGGTTCCTCACTTTCTCACATAACCAGACAGTCATTAAATTTGTTCTTTCTTCTCCTACATCTCTTACATCCATTTCTTTCTCTATGCTCATGTGACCAGTACCCTAGTTCAGGATCTCATCACTTTTTTTTGTGATGAAATCAGGGTTAGGTGACTTGCCCAGGGTCACACAGCTAGTTAAGTGTCAAGTGTCTGAGGCTGGGTTTGAACTCAGGTTCTTCTGACTCCAGAGCTGGTGCTATATCCATTGAGCCACCTATCTGCCCTGCTCTCATCACTCCTTGCCTGGGCTATTTCAGTAGCCCATTAATTGGTCTTCCAGCCTTAAGTCTCCTTTCTAAATCACCATCCGTACAGCTGCTAAAGTATAGCCCTGACTTGCTCAATAAACTTTAGTGGCTTCCCATAACCCTTACAGGTAATTACCTCTCTAGAGGCATCTAGGTGACACAGTGGATAGAGTATAGGCCCTGGAGCCAGGAAGATTCATCTTGCTGAGTTCAAATCTGGCCTCAGATACTTACTGACTATGTGGCTGGCTGGGCAAATCACTTAACCCTGCTTACCTCAGTTCCTCTTCTATAAAATGAACTGGAGAAGGAAATGGCAACATCACTCTGACATCTCTGCCAAGAAAATCCAAAAAGGGGTCACAAAGAGTTGGACATGACAGAACAACAACAAAAATTACTTCTACAATCAAGTACAAACTCATCTGTTTTGCATTTAAGCCCTTCACAATCTGGTTCCTTCTTATTTTTCTATCCTTATTATACACTGTCTCCCTTCACACCTTCTCCCATCTAGACAAACTGGACATTTCGCTGTTTCTTACACATAACATTCAATCTCCTGTCTCGGAGTCTGAACGGGCTGTCCCTCATGCCTTTTATTCACCCCTTCCTCATTTCTACCTTTTAGAAACCCCAGTTTCTTGAAAGCTCAGCTCAAACACTAGGCTCTGCATGAGATATTTCTTGATTTTCCCCACGTGCCAGGGTGTCCTTTCCAAAATCACCTTCTATTTATTTTGTATATACCGCTTTGCACATATTGTGTCTCCTCCTATAGAATACAAGCTCCTAAAGAACAGTAATAATTCCATTTTTTTCTTCACCTCTCCAACACCAAGTACAATGCTTGACACATAGCAAGTGCTTTATAAGTGTGTTTTTATTGAATATAGTATCCATTTCCCAGATTCCACTGTTTATCCAACATCTATGGGCTAGAATCAGAAATAACGGCTGCCCTGTTTTCCAGTGCAAGTGAAGTTACCATCAGACTATCCTAAGTAACTAATCCTAAGTAATCCTAAAGCAATCCTAACCCCCACCCTTCAAATATTCTCTGTACCACCATCAATCACTACCTTCTCTAAACATTTTTTGGCCCAGGTTAAATAATTCCTAGTTATGGCTCTACATGAGCAGCATAGCCCTAGCAGAAGGTAATCACTTAGAAGAGTTTCAGACTTCCTATTCTGATGTATAGTGTATTCTGCAAACTGCCAAAGGAGAACTGGCCACCATTGCCTTTCTGGGAAACCCTTGGATATAGCGGACCAAGTCTTACTATCCTTCATCAACCTTCACACCAGAAGGCATTTCTGGACATCACAAGAAAGAGTGGTATCCCTTTCCAGCCCTCTTATATATAGGTCTGCAACCTCTTGCTGGAGTTGCCCTCTTCGCTCTGTATTCATCCAATTGCAACGGCAACCACACTGGCATACCCAGGATGGCTGCTAGTGCAGGTTCTTTTATCTGCTTTACTAAGGAAAGCAACTTAAAAAGGGGTCAATGATCTTCTTTAATTGCATAAAATGCAAACAGAAAATACAGAGTAGAGAAATAAAGACCAACAGACAGGGCTGTACTGTATGAATCAAAGCAAAACTTTTACATATGTATGTATACACACACACACACCTACTTTACATTCACCATTAGATTGAGAGAGCCTTTACCTCCGAGCAGTCAGAGAGCTCTGAACATACGGCCACTCAAGAGTCTCGACCAGGGAATCACAACATCTTTCTCATAAGCAAGTCCCCAAAGCAAAAGCTCACTTCTCACAATATATATACTCTTTCAGCTAATAGCCTCAGAGCCAGAAGGCATCACAACCTGACTTATTACTTAATTAGCTTATTAACAAAAGGTGTGTAAGCCTTACTACAAGCGAGGGCACTTCCCTTAATGGGCTCCACATGAGGCCTGTTAATGGGCGGGGAAGATCTTATTCCCCGTTAACCTTACGCCCATGTTCCACTGACTTTTGCTAGAGAACATCTTGACTTTGTCCTCATGTACTACCACTAATTACAAAATTATAGAATTCCACTGTTGTAAGGGACCTCAGAACCCACCTGGCCAGACAGGGAAAATTATTCTCATTTAGCATACTTGCCAGTTCGTCATCCAGGATTGTCTTGAAAGCATTTCCCAGTAAGGGGAAATCCACAGTCTCCCAAGATAGCCCATTCCAGTTTTGGATAGGCCTAATATTTAGGAACATTTTTCTCTCCCCTGAATTTGTCTTTTCACAACATTCATACATTATTCCTCGTTTTGTTTTCTGGGGCCAAGGAGAACCAACAAAATTCCACTTGAACGTAATGGACCACCAAAAAAAAAAATGAAGAGGACGATCATATCTTCCTGCCCCAATCTTCTCTTCTTTAGTATGCTAAACTTCCTGGTTCATAAAATCCCCATCTTCCTTCAAGATATATCTAAAATACTACTTACCTTTCTTGATCCATCCAAACTGCTAACATCTCCCCAGCTACCTAGTATTTAACTACTTTGTATTTGTTCTTTTTATATATCTACTCTGTTATTCCTGGCCCCATCCTCCCCAGATCCCCAGCCCCCCTCTCCCCATAACTAGCGTTCTGTACCTGGTGCTCTGCACTCTAGTAGGTGAATTTTTGCCTTATCTTTCTCCAAATAAGGCCTTCATGAAGCTTCCTGGCCATTTCCTAACCATGCCAATGTTGGTATACTACCACTCCCTGTTTAGTTCCCATCTGTGTGCTATCATCTGTCCTTAGAATGTAATCTCTTTGAAGACATAGCCTAGCTTGCTTTCTTGTGTCTGTATCCATAGTGCTTAGAAAGCATTTAATAAATACTTTCTCATTCATTCATTCGTTCACTCATATGTGTATACACACTCTTTTTTGTTATTTAATTAAAATAAAGAACCAAAAAGGCTTTAGGCATGTATCCCACGAAAGATTTGCGAATTCGTCAGGAAAGGGAAACAAAGGGCTTGGGAATTCCCTCCACCAATGCAGATAGCCATCCATCTATGATTTAGTAACTAACTCTTAGGGAATTGACACACAGATGTTAAGTGACTTTCCTGGGGTCACAAAACTAGTAAGTTTCAGGGGGTCAGTTTTGAAGCTATGTATTTCTGACTCTGGACCAATCAGTACTCTATTCACTGTAAAAAGCTCCCTCATGCTCTGAATGTCAAAGTGAAGATATTCAAGGAAGTGGGTAAAGGATGACCATAATTGTTTGCATTTTAAAGTAGCCAAATGTCTTGTTATTTAATGTAAGAATATTCTACTTTCCCTTTGTGGAAAGTGGCTTTAGCCAGAACAAATAGATTCAGCTAGGTCTCAGACTGGATTGAGCCCGGGGCCTGGACTTAGGAAGATTTCATTTCAAATCAGGCCTCAGACACTTACTAGCACTGTGACCCTGGGTAAGTCACTTAACTTCTGTTTGCCTCAATTTCCTCAACTGTAAAACAGGGATAATAATGGCACCTATCTCTCATGGTTTTTATAAGGATAAAATGAGATAATAATTGTCAAGTACTTAGTATAGTGCCCAGCACTTAGTAGGCACTATATAAAATTGCTTATTCTCTTCCTTTGCTCTTCCCCTTCATGGAGGTGGTGTATCTTCTCATGGAAGGAAAGATAAATGGTAAAATCAGCCTCATTCTTAATAACACTCCAACACAGTAGTAAAACATGACAAAGTGCTTGTAACGATTTGCATTTACAAAGTGCCTTTCTGTTCAACTCAGCCCACACAGATCTCTCCTTTCTCTGAACAAGACTTAACTGCTTCTACTATTTAAACTAGATTGTTTTCCCTCTCTTCGATATGCCTTGTCTCTCTGGTAGGTACAGTTCACATCTTAAGAAAAGGCAAAGTATACTTCTTGCTGCCACCCTTTATCTAGTGTATTATGCAAAGTGGGTGCCCCCCCATCTTATTTGCATTGAGCAAGTAGTTGACATTTTCATTTTATTTTTAAAGATTTTTTAAAAATTAAACTCTTCAATGGACCAATTGCAGGTCACAAATGCAGCAACATTTACCATTATTCGTTTTGTTGAGATCCAAAATGGAATTATCAGTGATTTCTACAGAATAGAATGCCTCCAGTTTTATTATTGCATGTATAAAGTTCTAAGACCCATGAAAATAGATGGTGCTTATATTGGATAGCTCATCTTTGATTCTCTTTTCATCTTTATTGGACTTGATGTGATTGTATTTATCCCTTCCTCCCGATTGATTCTGGTGCCTGTATTTCACACTTTCTTCAGTAGGCATACTCTTCCAGGAAGATAAGAGGAAGGTTCCCAATGAGAAATGCAGATCAGGCATTGGCCCTGTGCCCATGCTGGATAAACACTACTGGAACAAACATCAGGCAGAGACAAGGTTGCTGATGTTCTAGTTTTCTGCCTGTAGATCTTCTCCTACTCATGTGAGTTTGCCCGTCATAGATTGGGACTGCAACAAAGTGGTCAGGGCCAGCTAGCTCTTGTTGGACCCAAGGAGAGGAAAGGAGTAAAGTAATGGCCTGTTTGCATTTCCTCAGCAGGATACCGTCTCCCAGGGTCTTTGCCTGGAATGCTCTTCCTCTTATATGCCTTTTAGTTTTTCTGGCTTCCTTCAACACTCTGCTCAAACCTTACCTTCTGTAAGAGACCTTTCCTGCCTCCTCTAGCTGGCTTTCTCAGATCACCTTCCACTATTCTGTATACATTTTGTCTATATCTAGATATTTATATCTTTCTCATTGGGTTAGTGTTCAGTCATTTTTTCAGTTGTTTCTGACTCATTGTGACCTCATTTGGGGTTTTCTTGGAAAAGATACTGGCGTGGTTTGCCATTTCCTTCTCTGGCTCATTTTACAAGTGAGGAAACTGAGCCAAACAGGGTTAAGGGACTTGCCCAGGGTCACGCAGTACATGAAGCTAGATTTAAATTCATGAAGATGATCCTTCCTGATTCCAAGCCCAGAGTTCTATCCATTTTGTGACCTAGCTGCCCCTTTTTCTTAATGACTCTCTCATTAAAATGTATTTTCATTGAGAGGAGGGACTGTTTTCCTTTGTTTTTACCTTTTTTTTTCATCCTCTGTGCTTAGTACAGTGCCTAACATGTAGCAAGTTCTTAATAAATGTTTGTTTCTTACCTAATGGTTTCCTTATTTGCCTCCCTCCCCCGAGCTCTTTCTTCCAGAAGGTGTGGCTTCCTGAGAGAAGAGCTGTTGTCTGAGTGGATGCACAAAAATGAGTGATTTTGCTCTTAAAGCTCTCTTGGGATGGCTGATAGGCAAAAAAGATGAGAGAGGCAGAGGGGAGAGGTTGTTCCCTTGGCTCATCATCTTTGATGAGTTCACATCTCATAAGAGAACTTGTTAGCATCTCAAAGTCTAAGCTCTTTAGCCTTGAGTAATACATGTCTGGAAGCAGGCCCCAAAGCTGCCTCATGGTCTGCCAGAACCAAGAATGGCAACTCTGATCATGCTTTGTGGGATGGTTCAATAAACCAATTGAAACTCAATACACTGGAAAGTCCTCACCCAGTCAGCATTTCTGGCTCAGGTCCCTTTCTTTGACTGTCTGTGAGTACCAGGAAATTCCCATTTGGGTACTGAAGTCACTCAAAGACAATCTGGATAATAATTTGGGTTGAAGAGGAGGTAAGGAAAGTCTCTCATTTGCTTTCGAATTTTATGGATAGGTGCCATGTCCATACAAATGTGTTATTATTTTGAGTAGGCAACACTACAACCTCCAATCTTTGTGATTTGCAAAGACTTCAGGCATTGGTTAACCACTTTTCATCCATTGGCAAATATGTGCTTTTGCTCATTCCTTTATCCCACCCTGTAATGCCCACACTCCATCTCTGCGATCGAAATTTTGCCATTAAGCATGGGCCCTCTTCCCTTGGAACTGACCACAGAAGCTCTGGCTTTGAATTCCAATTTTACCTCTTATTAGTTGCGTGATCGTATATGGGTTACTTCACTGGTCTAAGCTACAGTTTCTTCATCTGTAAAACAGGGAGATTAGGTCTTTTACTGAAATTCTATAATAGTTAGGCTTTATATAGTCTTTAAGGTTTTGCAAAGTATTTTACAAATATTATCTCATTTCATTTGCACAATAACAGTAGGAAGTAGGTATTATTATTGTCCACACATGAGAAAACTGAGGCAAGTATAAGTTACATGACTTACCCAGCATTGTACGGCTATTGTCTAAGGTCAAATTTGAACTCAGGGCTTCCTGACTCCAGATACTAAGCCACTGAGCTATCAGTGTAAATTCTTTGTACCTATAAACCTAAAATCCTGTCCTCTCCAATGACCTCAGCCAAAAGAGATGTTTGTTTCTCCCAACACTGTTGGGAACTTATTGCCTGAGCTGCTTAAATGCAACTTTGCAAAATTAACTTATACTACAGTCATTTTTATTCATATTTTACCTTCCCTTCTAGACTGTAAACTCCTAGAAGACAGGGGATGTCTAAAATTTCTTTGTATCTTCCATGCCTAGCACAGTGCAGTTAATAATAGCCATGCATACTAAGAGGGACACGTATCTACGTATCTATCTATATCTATCATCCCCATTTACTTTGTCTATTGCTAGATGTAAAGAAGGCTTCAGAAACACTCAAACATGTCCCTATAGGTCAGCCAAGGTCCAAGTCTCATCAGTGGCTATCAATTTTGAGTTATTTAGCCACATTGGGATCTGCCTCTGAATTCCCCTCAGGTCTTCAAATGTATGAACCAATAAGCAGATATCCATATCACTCTTTAAATTCATTAAGCTGAACACAGAATTCTCTTGATCAGCCCTCTTGTGACCCTTCCTACACTAGCTATGCTGTATATGGATTTTAGAAGCCTTGGTCTCAAAATACTATGCATTCAGAGTAAAAACAAAACAAAAAATAGTGTACTGAAAGGAATCTTTTCTCTACACGATGAGCAAGTAGAAAGCAATTATAAACATGTCTCTGGTAGATGTCAGGGGCTGTCGGTTGCACAGAAAGCATTCAGTTGTTATTGAAAATCTGATTGTGTTTGTTGATGCATTGCATAAGCCCTTTTTATGGAAACCTTGATGTTGCTCCTTGCCAGTACTGATCACATTGAGCTCTGAAAAGGCATCACTGAAAGGCGCGGAGGAAGAGAGAGAATAATAAATATATCTGACTCTTCTATAGATTATGAAATATCACATCCATCATAAATCTTAGACTGGCTATGAAGAAGGAGAAAAAAAAGTAGTGATGGCATTGTGAGAAGAAACAAGTCAATGCCTGGGCTGCATGAAGTTATTCAGAGAGGATTCATGCAAATAAGCGTAAAGCTAGGCAAGACTGGGAAGAAGGTGGAATTGATTTGGGGACACCTCAGTTTCACTTGCAGCATCCTTCTTCCTTCAGACATCCCTGGGAAAGAAAAGCATTGCTCTCCATTTCTCCAAATAAGATATCCTGACTTTATAATTGCACCTCAGATTTGATACTGCATGTTCCTCAAAACCCATCCTCAAAACTTTACTGGATCTGTGTGACATTATCTCAAGCAATAATTTCTCTCTGCTAGGACTGGCCTAATAAACTAATAAATACTGGATTTTTGATGGCTGATGATAGTCTCAAGTGTTATTCTCACTTAAATGTCATTTTTATATTGAATTGATTTTTTTACCTATGGTTACTGATCCAGAAAGTGTCAGTTTAATATAGAAGTTATTGAAAAATTAGTTATATTCTCTACCTTGGGCTGAAGGCAGAATATTAATTCTAGTGTCACTGACTAAAGGCATGAATGAAAAGTACTTGTTAAACAAGATATGCATACAAAGAGAAAAGGAAGACATTAATGACTGGATTTAAAGAGTTTGTTTTCTAACAGGTGGAGACAAGGTATAGGAGATTTCAGCTGCAATTCAGATGGAAAGGCCAATGTTCCTTGGGTTGGGTGCAGCAGCAAAACATGTGGTAATGCATTTTCACTAATGCACTAATATAATTTTCATGTATTTCTGATGTTGAGCCATTGAGCTTTCTTTTCTAGGCTTTCAGAAACTATAGCTAGGTCTCATATCCATAAGAGTTACTCTCCTGGAAGATTACTATAAGGGACAGGCTGGAAGCAGGACTGGTGTTCTTGGAAGTCCTGCTGCTCTTGAGGGCTCATGGACTGTCACTCCTGGGTTCTCTTCTCCAAGGCTGAATGGAAGATGAGTGGTCAAAGTGACCTATGAACCTATGATTTTATCATCTAACTACTACTTAGAGCAGTTAAAAATTCTGTGGCATGCATCAGGCCACAGTTTCTAGGCTAGCTAGATCCCTCCAAAAGCTAAAGTAGAAGACGTAACTTCAGTCCTCGAAAGTGTTAGCTTTCATTGCTGTTATGGTGAAGGACTGCAAAGACTTCTTTGAGAGAATAAGTCCTGGCACCTTCCCTGGGGCCTTGTAGAGCACCTTACTGGTTGTATAGGCAACGGGCCAGATAGTAGGCTAGTCATACTTACCGTGGAAAGAGCCCTACAACAGGAGTCCGAAGAGAATGAGATTCTGGCCCAGGCACCAGTGAGTTTAGAACAAATCACTCTAATTGTGCCTTCCATTTTTCCCCTCATCATTCAAATGGGGCTAATAATACTTTCACTACCTATCTTCAAAAGAAGTCATGAGTATTAAAAATGAAAACAGGTTCTAAATTCACTTGAAAAGTTTAAAGTATCACATAAATATGTTATTATTATTATCATCATGGCCTCTTCAACTGAAAAAAATTACTTTTCTCCAAGCTTTGAGACTCATCATATCATTCTCCTTCAAAACTGCTTTACACACTTGTATTGCCAAATAAATGAATGAACAAACGGAAAACGTTTACTAAGTGCTTCCTATGAGCCAGACACTGTGTTAAGCACTGGGAATACAAACACAAAAAAGCAAAACGATCCTTGTCCTCAAGAAACTTACATTCCAATAAGGCAAGAGAATTTATATTGGCAAATACTGACGGCCAAGAAAGAATGATTTTGTCTGGAAGGTCATAGGCATTGCATAGTCATAAGGTGACTTAGCGACATCCTTTCCAGGAATGGTAGTGCCAATTTGATTCCTTTCCCGGAAATACAGGATGACAGTAGGGAGACACTGTTGATTGGGCTGTTGGGAAGGTGGCTAGAGAATACCATGGAAGGTGGGAGACCTGTTAGATGTGGCAAGCTCTCATCAGTTAGGAGTAAAGGACCCCAGGTTGGGTGCAAGAGTGACTAATCAGTGGCAGTGGGTAAAGGACACCTCTAACAGGCAGGAAGAGTCTGGAGAAGTGGCTATCTTCTTCTCCTTTTCTCCTTTAAAATATTATGTTGATACTTTTTATAATACATTTATTTTTTCACTTATTTATTTTATTTTTAATTTAATTTAATAGTATAATAAAAAGATGATTGTGCATGAATCTGCAAATCTATTATGTACAACTTGCTATTGATTATAAAAATAATAAAGTTATGATGTAAATTTCCTTTTTTCTTTTTTTCTTCCTTCTCTCCTTCCTCCTCCACCCTAGAGATGGCTACCATTAGATACAAATAGGTATATATACATACACACATATATAATATGTATGTATAATTATTCTATGCATACTTCTACTTATCCATTCTTTCTCTGGATGCAGATAGCATCTTTCTTCATATGTCTTTTATAGTTAATTCGGATATTTGTAAGAGTCAAAATTACTTATTTGCTCAAAGTTGTTCTTAAAACAGTATTGCTATTACTGTTACTTCTCAAATAGCACTTTTATCTCATCACATCCCTGTGCTCTAAGATCTACAGTGTCTTGCCCATTAATAAATGGATAACTCTCATGTTTTAAGCTAAGATAGTTCTCCCTCTCTTTCCCCAGCACCCAAAAGGGAAGTAACCTCTGACGCCTGAGGCCCAGAGTTGTAAGGCTCAAGCTGTTGACATGGATTTGTGGTTGACTAAGTGTATACAATAATCAGTCCATGAGGAATCAGTGTCCTTGAACATTGGTGGATGTCCCATAGTGACAATAGTCACCACAACCTATGATGCTGACCAGTCCTATTTCTGTATAGAAACGAGAGGGACCCCCATCTACTTGAGCTAGTGCCTGCATCTTTGCTAAATATCCATCTCGTCCTTTAGTTACATAAATCTTCTTTTGGGAATTAAGTGGTCTATTACTATCTTATCTCATTCCAGTCTTGAATCCAAACTATGAGACTTGTCTTGGGTCAGAATCAGTCTATAATAATTGTTCATTGGCACTAATCATTTCTCATTCCTTTTGTAATTTTTTTCTACATATATCTAACCTCAAGAAGATTTTAAGCACCCTGAGGGCAAGGACTGGGTCTTATGTTAACATTTGTATTCCCTATGCCACCCAATATACTATCTTTCACATACTAGGTGATAAGCCATTTTTTTTGGTGGATTAAGGGGATTTGTCCACATTAGTTTCCCATGTTCATCTTCCAGTTCTTTTCCTCGCTATGCCCATGTCCTATCAGGGTTTCTGAAATTTCCAGTTTTCTTTCAGTTAAGACATTGTCCCCAAAAGGCCCCAGTTAAGATGAGGATTGCTTCACATGAGCTAAAACAATAATCATTTAGTATCCACGGAAAAAAATTACATGGATTTTTTTCAGGTTAGTAAGAAGGGGTTCTGAAGTGCATAAGGAAAGGTCCTGAACATGGGCCCTGATATTGTATAACAGATCTGGGTGGCATGCTGCAGTGGAAGGTCTAGAATCACCAAGGGATACAATGATCATCTCTGGTACTCAAAGGAAGGAAGGGAGTCCAACAAAGGAAATGGAGATTATTGGAGTGAGGCATCTTCAGGTATTTAATAATTCTAATGATGCTGTCATGTTTAAACCCATTAGATAGTCAATCAACAAGCTTTTGTTGAGCACCTACCACTTGCCATGCACTTTACTAAGTACTGGGACACAAAGCAAAGCAAAAGATATTCTCTGCTCTCAGGGAGTTCAGAGTCTAATGGAGGAGACAGCATGTCAACAACTATGTACCAATAAGATATATACAATATAAACTGGGGATAATTGACAGAGAGAAGGTATTAGCATTAAAGCGGATTTATGAAATGCTTCTTGTAAAAGCTGAGATGAGCTGAGACTTGAAGGAAGCCAGGAAAGCTTAGAGGGAGAGATGAGGGGAAGAAAATTCTAGGCTTGGGGGAATAGTGAAAATTTCCAGAGTTGGGAGATGGGGTACCTTGTGCAAGGAATAGCAAAGAGGCCAGTGTCAGTGGATCACAGAATAAGTTGAGGGCAGGGGGAGATGGAGTAGATTGGAAAGGTCAGAAGGGGGTCAACTTATGAAGAGCTTTGAATGCCAAATGGAATTTATTTTGATCCTGGAGATGATAGAGAGACAAAGGAGTTTGTTGGAGGAGGAGAGTGACATGGTCACTGGATTCTAAGCTATTTGAGAGCAGAGACTATGTGACTTTTCATTTTCCATCTCTAGAAAGTAATGAGGGAGAGTCTCCTAGTAGATAGGGGACTGATAACAAATTCAGGAAGTCCCGGGTTCTATCTGTGCTTCTAACACAGACAAGATTTATGGCAATGAGTATGTCACTTAACTTATTTGTGTCCCCAACTAATAATCTTTAAACTATAGATGATAGAGGAATTGCTGATTTGCACTATTAGAAGGAGTTTCCACACCAAGAATTCCATACACAAAGTGTTCTTAACCTTTTTGTGTCATGGACTCTCTTTTCTATTTGGTGAAGTCTTTGGATCTTTTCTCAGAACAATGCTTTAAAATGCATCAAATAAAACACACAGTATCACAAAGGAAGCCAATTATATTGAAATGCACTTGCCAAAAATATTTTTTAAAAGTTCATGGACCCCACATTAATATCCTTTGTACTACTCTATACCAATAAAATAACAGTTGGAGACTCAAAAAAAGTCTTTAACTGTTTTGCACATCATAGGAACTTGGTAAATATTTAGTGAGCTTGAGGCTCCTTCTGGTTCCAAAATCCTGTGATTCAAAAATAAGCAAAAGATTTCCCCTATAACCATAATGCAGACCCTGAAAGATGACAAACTCCTCCAGTTTTTACTGGTATTCTCTCCAACATCTCAATACATTCTTGGTGGAAGATGGAGAATTTTGGAAGGTTAGCTGGTGACTTACCTTGCCTTCATGCAGAGAAAGGCCTCACTTGCACCCTTTGCTCACAAATGAGCAACGAGAACAGCTTATTCAGTGGGTGGCCCTTTCTTTTTCCAGTATCAGGCCAATCAATGCCCTGCCGGGGAGGCAAGAGACAGGAAATTGCTGAACCTGCTAGCTTTCAGCTCAGAGAAAACTGAGCACCTGCACTTATATCCATAAATAACTCATTGGTTATTTCCCCTGGGGGACAGTATAGTTGGCCATAATGTTCCCACCAAATGCTAACTGAGTGATTACACCATGTCAATTTCCATTTCCCTTGCAATTTCTGGAGAGAGACTTCAGTTTGGCCAAAGCAAGACTGGATATTATGAGAAACAGGAGTTTATCTCCTTACACTGTTTGTGAAACTCCAGATATAAGGGAAAAAAGACAGAAATGTCCAATTAAAAGAGCTCACTCACCTGATCCATATGTGTATGTGTATGTGTATATATATATACACATACATATATGCATACACATACATATATGCATGTGTATGTATGTATGTATGTATGTATGTATGTATGTATGTATGTATATCTGTTGACATTCCCAAAATCTACTTTGTTACTTTCCTATAAAAGAGAGCGTAATTGGTGACTCAGGTTACCCAGATTCTGAACTTAAAATAATGAGGCTCAATTTCAAATGCTGACCTCCCAAAGGTCATACACTATTTGGTTCCTTATGCTCCTGCCTCTAATTTACTCTGTGATATTTCCAAATATAGTCATGTCCAGGTGTTTATAAATGTGTATAAATGTGTATTATAAAATGTGTATAAGTCTTCAGCTTTCCCATAATTTAATAAATATATATTGAGCAGATGACAACCTTTATTTTACCCTACAGAAAACACCACATGAAATCAGTGACTGAGAAGTGATTTTCACTGAGATGTAATCAGGAATTATCTTAAAGACTTGAAAATAGGAATAATTGAACTTTATATAGAGAGGTGTAGACAGTCTAAGTATCCTTGCCTCCTGAAAATCTCATCAAACTGATCAGGGAGCTCTACCTCTCTTACACATGTATGATGGAGAGAGTTTTCCTTCCATCTCAAATTAGTGTAATCACTGGGTGTAATCACAAAGTATAAAGCAGATATTAAGGAATTTTCCTATAAAGACAACACAAGTGTGAGAATGGGTCCTTAATTAAATTCAAAGGATTATCAGGGCCTTTGACTGAAGGTAATAGACTCCGTATAGGAAACATCTTGTGAATGGTTGAGAGTCAATGTTGGGGTGAAGTAACAAAGGATGATCCCTAGAACCTGAGGTAAGAGCCCCACTTTGAAAGTCCCTCACTAAAGTGCAAGCCTAAGTTGGGGAGCAGAACAGAACGGGCTATTACATATGTACAAAAGTCCCATATAATTATGTATCTTACTCAGCTCCTCAGTTAGGCATTTAAAAGTCCTTTGATCCAATGCCTCTGTTTGACATAAAGGTCTTCCATGATTTAATCCAAATGTGCCTGTCCAGTCTTTTGTACATCCTCAATACCACCCTTGGTTAGATTGTATGATTTGTTGGAGGGCATTTTTCTTGCTGGAAAGTACAAGACTTGTCTATTATTGAACATTCACTGCCACAATATAGGGTTCTGCAAAGTGCTCTGGCTCACCTCCTCTTTTTGAGTGGCAGGAGAATCAGAGGATCCTCGATTTAGCACTGGACTTTAGAGGTTGTTAAGTCCAAAGATTTAACCAAGGCCTGAGGAGGTTAAGTGACTTACCCAAAGTCTCATCTGAGGTCCTTTGCAGAATATTATTATACTTTCTTCTGACATAGACATTTTTGTTTTCTCTTTTTTTCTTGAAAACAATATACAACTATTTAGTCAGTTTAAGGTTTTCTGTGATACACTACAGAGGAAACACATTCAGGAAAATACAGTAATAAATTAAAGGGGAAGTTGAAAACATAAATATTTCTCTGAATTAATTCTTACTCTGCAAGTTAACTATAGGAAACCTCGACTTATTCATAACTCCCTCTTCCATCCTGAGTGACCTCCTTCTGTTAGGTCTTGACTTTGATGTTAATTCAGTCTTAATTCTCTAGTTGGTGGATTTGATTGGCAAGGCTATTTGGTATATCAGCAATCCAGAGAAGTATGGTGATGTTTAAAAAAAGATATCAATGAAATTTAAGAAAAAAACTTCTAAGTAAAAGGAAAAATCCTTTAAAAAACTATCTACTAGAGAATTCTGGATAATATGATGATTTGAGTAGCCCAACTCTTTCCCAAATACCTCAATGATAATTTAAAAGGGTGCCATGCGATCAAAGAGATTAAAGGAAATGCTATAAATCTTCTCTAAACAGTCTAAGAAGCATAAGCTAGCCAGAAGCCTATGGATGCTCAGTGAGGGAACATGCCATGGTAGAAGAAAGTAAGCCTGAGATCCTCACTGCCCCCTTTTTATTCTTTGATTTATCAATTTATTTATTTTTTTTGGTACTTAAACACCAAATGAAATTGTTATTACTACATACAGAGTGGAACTGAGAAAGACGATCATACACAAAATATCAAATCTCTATCACGTACAGCTTGCTTTTCTTTTGTAAGTGTAAAATATGTTCAGTCTATAGCTTTTAAAGTTCTACTCTGTATTCCTGTTTGGCCTTCCTTCTGTTCTCTTCTCTGCATTTTTGAAAAAAAAAATGCTTCAATTACTCTCTTTTATTTCTTTGCTTTCCATGGCCCCAGCCGTGGAAATATACATGTAACAGGCTCAGAACAGAAGCAGCGCCTGAAATTTGGGTTAGTATTATTACCCTCTTGTTGTCCAACAAGCGATCATTAAGCACTTATCATATGCCAGAACTATGCTATGAACTACATGATGAGAATACTGGAATAGTCAGGGAAGACTTCATGGAGGAGGCAGGCTGGAGATGGGGGAAGTGTAAAAGTTCGATTGGTGATTTTGCTCCTCTTCAGAAAAAAAGAAAAGAAAAACAAATCCTTCAAAGTAACAACTGCCACTACTAGCTAGTATTTATATAGCACTTTAAGATTTGCAAAGTACTTCATAAAAATTACATCATAAAAATATACACATCCAATACATCAAATAACCATAGTGACTGTGTCTTGCAACTTCATCATCTCTCTGTCAAGAGATGGGTAGTGGGCTTTATCACTAGTCATCTGGAATCATAATTGGTCAAGGTGCTGATCAGAGTCCTCGAGTCTTTCAAAGTTCCTTTTCTTCACAATGTTATTGCTATTGCATAATTTGTTCCCCTGGTTCTTCTCACTTCACTTCGCTTCAGTTCATAAAGGTCTTTTCAGATTTCTCTGATAGCATCGATTTTGTCATTTTTCTGTTATACTCCTACACGATAATTTGTTTAGCTATTATTCCATAATAGATTAGCACTTGAGATCCCTTAAATGTTACATGAAGCCTGCAAGATGATAGAACCTGGCAGCTGTTGGTCAATGCATAGGAAGACAGGGCACCACAGTACCTGCCTCAGTGCCTCCATAGTAGGAGGCAGGCCAGTATCACATGCGTCAACAGGAGTTCTCCAAGAACTTGGAAGCCAGCACTTTTCCCAGAACCATCGCAGAGCCTCAGGATGATTGTAGTCTCAGGACCTTGTAGAAGACAGTTAAAATAGCATTTTTTATTGCAACAAAGAACTGAAAAGAAATTTGGGGAATGGCCTATATTTGTAATCAAATGTTATTGCTTTATATGAAACAACAAAAGGGATGATCTGGAGAAACTTTGAAAGATGAATGAACTGGTACAGAATGAAGTGATTAAAACCAGGAGAACAATTGATGTAGTGACTGCAATACTGAAGGAAAAACAAAATTGAGCCACTTAAGCACTATGGTCATTGCAATGAGCAGTCACATTTCCAGAGTAATAATGATGACATATATTTCTCATCTTTTGATAGAGATGCATTTGATGATACATGCATTTTTAGATATGACCAAAGTGTGAATATGTTTTTTATGACTATACATATTTGTTGCAAAAGAGGGATTTTGTATTTGGAATGAAGGGAAGAATTATGAGTAGAGTGATAATGATGAAAAAAAAGGGAAAAAAAAAACAAAGAAAAGACCATCAATAAAAAAAAATACACAGAAGAAAAAAGCAGGGGGTTGTTAATATCATGCTCATTTTTAAAACATCGAGCTATCCATAATAGAGATCCATGGGTTCATATACACTTCTCTTTTTCTGTTCTTTTTTGAATATGGAAATGTTCATGTTAGTTGGTTTTTCCTGAGGCCATAAAAAGGAGAAAAAAAGAGAAAATTTACAAAAAGATTAAAAAACCACACAATAAAACAGGATAGTCTCCTCTTCTCTCCTCCCAGTCCTCATCCCCAAAGGCAGAACCTGACCAGACAGGCTACTTTTCTTTCTCACTTACTTCCTATGTTCATTACTGTCTCCACAGCTTTATGCTCATTGCTCAGCTGGTAACACCTACTCTTTTCTATCTCACCAATCCAACTTTTATACTTCCCCCATCTCCAGCCTGCCTCCTCCATAAAGTCTTCCCTGACTATTCCAGAATTCTCAGCTTGTAGTTCATAGCATAGTTCTGGCATATAATAAATGCTTAATGATTGCTCATCGGATAACAAGAGGGTAATAATACGAACCTAAATTTCAGGGCCTGGTTCTATTCTGAGCCTGTTACATATATAAAAAAATGTCCTCCCTTCTTTTACTGGACTGAGAGACTTCAAACAATATTACTAGCATTTAATAAAAGAGTGATGAATTGTGAATGGATTCATGAAGAAGAATTGAATCAAGTACTAAATTTTCTCTGCACTCATATTGAATGGCTGCCCCCATCCATGCCTCTAGAGCAATACTTCCTCAATTTAACCCTCTATTTCCCTTCATGGTAGGAGAGGGATATAATCGGATAACTTATAGCAATGACGTTGCAAGTATGACTCTCCACTTTTTAATCACTTTGCTTTTTCTCTCAAGGCAGTTATCTGGTGTGTTTTGATTTCTCATTATGGCAGTCTAGAGGATGCTGACACTTGCTACAACCTTTCTCCTCCTAACAACCATTAGCAGGGGTTCTTATTATGTCATCTTTGTTGCTGCTGCTCAGCTATCAGAACCTGTGTTATGCTTCCCATGGAGGTTTTGAAATCACCCATGGTGCAAATTATCTTACTCAAGTAGAATTGGGGCTGAGTGATTTCTGCACACCATGGACTCACGTTATGTTTTTTAAGAAACATAATCCAAGGAATGTTCTCTAATGATCAGAACCCTCTCAACACCAAGGATTCTGGGGAATGGATAGTTGCTACAGCAGACTTATTGAAATGAGTGTATAACTTGTCAGGGTATCTACTTTGAAGGGGATAAACTTAATTTTAAGGTACAAATTCTGATTATAGTGTCTTGTATGTGGTAGGTACTTAAGTGAATGGCTGTGAATTTTTTTTTGTAAATGGTATTTTATTTTTTCCAATTATGTGTAAAGATAGTTTTCAACATTCTATTTTTAACTTTTATTTAGTATTTTATTTTTCATCAGTTACTTGTAAAAACAATTTTTAACATTTGTTTTTAAAACTTTGAGTTCCAAATTCTCTCTCTTCCTCCCTCCTCCCTATCCCCCACATTGAGAAGGCAAGCGATTTGATAGAGATTATACACATGCAGTCACGCAAAACATATCCATAATAGTCATTCAACATTCACTTTTATAAAATATTGAGTTGTAGATTTTTCTTCCTCCCTCCTTTCCCTCCCCTGTCATCCAGATGGCAAGCAATCTGATATAGGTTGTACATGTGCAATCATGGAAACATTTTCACATTAGTCATGTTGTGAAAGAAGAAATGGAACAAAAGGGAAAAGCCACAAAAGATGAACAAAAATGTGAAAATATTATGCTTTGATCTGAATTCAGATTCCATGGTTCTTTCTCCGCATGTGCATAGTGTTTTCTGTCAAGAGTCTTTTGGAAATATCTTGAATCATTGTATTGCTGAGAAGAGCTAATTCAATCATAGCTGATCATCACACAGTGTTACTGTTAATGTTGTATAATGTTCTCCTGGTTCTGCTCACTTCACTCAGCATTAATCCATTTAAGTCTTTCTAGGTTTTTCTGATATCCACTTGCTCATCACTTCTTATAGCACAATAGTATTCCATTACATTCATATACCACATGGTTGCAAATTTTAAAAAAAATATTAATTTATAGTCCTATTTATTATATTGCCTTATATTATTCACTGGTTGCTTGATGTATATAAATGTTATCTCTCCAGTTAGATAATAAGCTTCAAGAAGGGAGATAAGATGTGATAGAAAGAATACTGGAATGGAACTCTAGACTTCTGATTTCAATATTGGTCCTGCCTGTAAATAGCTCTGTGACTTTTGAAAAATCACTTAACCACTCTGGACCTGTTTCCAATAAGTAATCAATGAGAGAGTTTGACTAGGTCAGTCCTAACTCCATAGTTCTGTGCCACTACATATCACAATAGCAAGCACATAGTCCTCTTAATAAAAGCATTTATTCTGTGAAGTTTGGATTCAGTCAAAGGGCCACATTTGAGGACCTAGAGGGTCATATGTGGCCTGGAAGCTACAGATTCCCCACCCATGCTTCTAGGCAACCATCAATTTTGCTTGTAGCAGGCATGTTAGGTAAGACAGGGAGTTTCTAGGCTGGCAGGGCTTATACAAAGCACCAAAAGGGAGAACATAGTGACTTTTTTACTCCCATTCTGATTCAGTTTCCTATTTGTATTAGACAATTTTATTAGGCAGCTATATGGGAGTTTATAGAGGGCAGGTCTTAGAATTAGAAAGACCTGAGTTTGAATTCTGCTTCAGACACTAACTAGCTGATTGATTCTGGGGCAAGTCACTTAATGTTTGTATGTATGTGTGTGTGTGTGGGTGTGAAAGAGAGAGAGACAGAGACAGAGATAGAGAGAGAAACACACAGAGGAGAGAGATAAAAGAGACAAAGAGAGAGACAGAAAGAAATACATAGAGAGACAGAGACATAAGACAGGGAGAGACAGAAATAGAGAGACAGAGACAGAGAAACACAGACATAGAGAGTAGTTCAGCAAAATTAACTTAACACATCACTTGAGTCTGCTGGTATATTCATTATCCACCCCCAACCCCCCAATTCTTCAAACAGGGAAGAAGTACATTTTTAAACTCTTTTTTAGGAATATCTTGGTCACTGAAATTGTGGAATGTTCAGTTTTATAATGTTTCTTTTGTTTTTTCCTATATCGTAAAACCTCATTTGATAAATTCAGCTCATGTCTGCCTTAAGCTTTGCATATGTGATACTGCTGTTGTGTTATACTCCGAAGTCAATGATGTGATTAGTTCTGTATGTGCCTGACACTATTCTTCATCTCTTTTTTCCCCCAGCACTTTCTCGCCTCTATATGACCTAGCCTCTTGACATTAATGTTACCCAATTTTTTCCAGCTCTTAACATTTTCCTCTCTGAAGTTTCTCTGGATCTGAGGAAAGTGTCTGGAATGCAAATCTGCACCTATCACAGAAGTGTGTCCATAACAGGAGACAAACCAAAGTGGCCCTTATGGAACAATAAAGTCAAGTGCCCCCATCCAAAGAATAGCGCTCATGATATAGGACTTCAAAACAAAACAATAAGGTGATATTCTTAACAAATCCATTGCTTAATCACCAAGTCAAAAGATGAGGCTTATTTGTCTAGTACTTTTGTTTAATAAATTAGCATTGGAAGGGGTAGAGGTAGTAGGAAAGGTTGAGAATGATTAAGAAATTTAACAATAATAGCTTTGCCATTTGCTTTTTAATCTTTATATCCTAGCAAACAATGCAAGGAATTATGGGGCTTAGTTATCACCAAGCAGAACTAAACTAGACATATCTGATTAGGAAAAAGGATTCAATCTTGTCTCTCTTGCTTATCTTTCAGGGCATGTGGGTTGGAGATCAATCAGATTAAATTACCCGTGGTTGCAGATTCTATTTAGTCTCATAATTGTATTGTGCTCAAATAGAATCAATCACAGAGCCACAGAATTACAGAGGTGGAAGGGACATCAAAAGCCATCTCATCCAACTTATATCAGGATGAGAATTCTCTCTATAACATGCATGACAAGTGGTCATCCAGCCTTTGCTAGAAGACCCATAAGGAGGAGGAAACTCACTACCTCCTGAGGCTACCATTCTGCTTTTGAGTAGCTTCTATTGCTAGGGAAATTGTTCAGTCACCTAGCCAAAATCTTCTTCTTGGGAACTTGCAGCCATTGCTTCTACTCTCACCTCTGTGTCTAAATACCAAAAGGAATTTCTCTTCTATGTGACAAGCCCTCAACTATTGAGGACAGCTCTCTTATCCTCCCTAAATTTTCTTTTCTCCATGATAAAGATTCCTTTCCCTCAATAAATCTTCACATGGCATGATCTTGAGTCCCTTTTCTAGTCTTCCTCTCTTCAATATCCAATTTATCAATATCCTTCATAAAATGGAATGTACCAGAAGGAAGACAATAATCCAGATGTGGCATGAGTGGGGGAAAAGTACAATGGGCTTATTGTTTTCCCTATTCCATAAACCTGCTTCTCTTAAGGTAGAACAAGATAATATTAGCTTTCTTGGCAGCAGTGACTACACTGTTGACTTATAATGAGCCCTCTGGAACCTTCAGGTCTGGTGTCTAATTATGTTTTTCTCCATCATCTTGTATTTATGAAAGTGTATTTTTGAACCTTAGTGGAAGATTTATACTCATCTATATTGCATTTTAGCCTATAATATTAAGTCCTTCATTCCAATCCACCAACACCATTTTTGGATTCTGACTCTGCAATATAAACATTAGGTACTGTACCTCCAACTTTATGTAATCTGTAAATTTGAGGAGTCAATCATCTATGACTTTATCAATCAATCAATCAATACACAAATATTTAATAAGTGGCCCCTGTGTGTCAAGTACTGCTCTAGGCCATAAGACACAAAGACAGAAATGAAACAGGTCTTACCCTCAAGATGTTTACATTCTATTGGGGGAGATAAACTGTACATAGGGATAGGCGTAGGAACTAGTCCTGTGATTTCATTGATGATATAGGAAACTTCCATTTACTAATGTGGGTCAACACCTTTCCTGATACACATAATTTTAGAATATTACTTTGAACAGTGAAAAGTTAAATAACTTGCCCATGGTCATACAACCAGTCTGGACTTGAACTCAAGTCTTATTTGGCTCTAAAACTATTTCTGTATTCATCACACCATGTCTGCTTCTATATATACAAAATAAACACAAGATAATGTTTTGACAGAGAAAGGCATTAGCATCTTGGAGGATCACAAAAAGCCCCATGTAATAAGTGCTTATTAATACAGAAGATGGCCTTTAAGCAAATTTTAAGAGGTGAACATATGGAGGGCATTGATTCAAGGCATGAGGGGACAGCCTGTGCAGGGCATGCCCAAAACAGAAAGATGGAAGAAGGCAGAGAAGTTAGTTTTTTTGGGTGGGTGGGTGGGGGTGATGAGTTCTGTTTTGTTTACAGGAAACCCTGTTTGAAATGTCTAATAGACAATCAGTGATGGAAGGCTAAAACAAAGGAGAGAATCTCTAGCTAGATATGTAGATCTGGAGGTCATCTGTGAAGAATGATAGTTGAATCCATTGGAACTGATAAGATCAATAAGAAAAAGTATAGAGACAGGAGACCAACATGTGGGGCACAACCCTTTTAGGTGATACAATGTGGTTGATGATTCCATAAAGAAAATTGAGAACTAGTAGTCAGATGCTTAGGAGGAGAACCAAGAGAAAGCAATGCTGCAAAAATCCAGAGAAGAGACAGTTTTAGGAGGAGTGGGTGGTCAACACTGTCAAATGCTATAAGAAGTTTAAGAAGTTATAAGACTGAAAAAAAGTCATGAGATTTTTAAAAAGAAATTTATTTTATTTTCAATTCCAAATTCTCTTGGACTTTAATTCCAGCATCCTATTATCCCACTGTGCCTCCCCTCCTCATCTGTAAAATTGCAATAATAATACTTGTACCTATCTCATCAAGTTGATATAAGAATTCTTTCTAAATCCAGATTGGCTATATAAATGTGACTTGTTGAATTGAATTTAACCCAATAATTATTTTTAAAAGACAAATAAATAGGATCTGTTATTCCTATTTGTGTGTCTGCTTCAAAAAGATCTTTCTCAGCTCAGCTTCCAATCATATTATCCATTGGCTCTAATTAGAATTTTTTTCTCATACGTTTAGTTGATTACTTTTGTTTGACTCAACATTGCTCATGTTACCATCATTTTGTTAGGTAATTGTATGATGTTTACAATTGGATTTCATATTGAAATATGATATATCACATAAGAAGGGTATATGGCTATGCATACAAATTGTCATACTTGAATTTCCAATACATGTAGCCTTCCTTGAATTAATGATCAGGATAAATGATTTATAAGACTGCCAAGGAAATACTTGTAACCAGAAAGGAAATTAATGGAAATTGAGGTGATATGGATCTTATCCCAAATGAATTTTCCTTTTGGATAATAAATATGCTGTAGTATATAGTATACTTTTTTTCCCATGATTATTGCTACCTTGGTTCACTTTAGTTAATATTAATTCATTTTTCTTTCCTTTCCTCTAGAAAACATTTTTTAATAAAAGGAAACAGCTCATTTATTTCTCCTTTTCCCTCCTTGTAAAATGGTAGAAAACATTTTTCTTGCTGAGTAAGATTCTCCTCATGGATGAAAAAATGTTTCCTGCTGTTCTCACACATGTGTAAAGATTAACTGAAAAAGAAAAAAATATGTCTTGGCCATTTCTGAGTGCCTTAGCTCTTGTGAAACTTGCAGAGCATTAAAACAGAAGACTGCTCTGCCACTGTCAATTTGAGGACTCATCTTTTTTTGGCTATAAGAAACTGCTTTTCCTGGTGCAGTAACTATTAAGTCAATGACAAACTCTAGATCAGCATATTTCTAAGAGGCAGAAGTCACTTTAAAATTCAGATCATTGAAATAATCTAAATGCCCAGTTCTCCAAGTGAAATTGAGAGACAGTCTCAGTTCTAGTGGAATAATTATTTTTGGAACATTTCAAGTGTCCAAAGAAATCAAACTCTGCTTCTTAAAAAATCATAGTCAACTCAAAATGTTTCTATTCTTGTTGTTTGTTTTTAATGTTTGGCAATACCAAGGCAAACAGTGAGGGCATCTTGAAATGATAATTCCTGGATTGAAAGTCAGTCTATGACCAAAATAATTCTGTCAAAGTTATGATCTGCTGAAAATAGAAATCACTTACATCCTCAGCTTTGGCATGGCTTATGTTCTTATAAGGTTAGATCTTGCCAAGGACAAAGGTGCGTTTATTTTTGTGAAGATCAAGCTACCTTAATGTCTTATTTGTCCAGCCATCATGTCACTGATTTGATGCCATTTTTTTCCCTTTATGACTCAGAAGGTGAAATAACCTGAAAAAGGCTGTAAGGTGTCATTCTTAATTTCTATTCACATAAAAGGAATAAATACAGTGGGAAACTAGGAGTCAAAAGAATTGGCCTCCCATATTACTAATGCTTATTATCCTATTATTTTCAAAGTACGTTCAACAACAATAATAAATATCTCTTGAGCACATGCTATGTGTGTGACATTGAGAGGTGGTGTGGCAGGTTAGTGAAATGTAAAATATAGGCTTTTCCCTCAAGGAGTTTATGATCTATTTGGGAAGATGGGCTATGATAAATATAATATTAAATGGAAGCATAGAGTCTCAGAGTCAGAGGGGCATGAAAGTTCATCTAATCTTACTCTCTTATGCAATAACAATACAAAAATTGAATCATAAAGTTAACTAGTCTATGACTACTTCCACAAAGGAAAGTGATGCAAGAGATGTGGGGACAGGTTTCTTCATCACTGGACAGAAAACCCTGACCTACACCAGAGACTGTCAAATGCACAACTAGCAGACAACTCAGTGCAGCCAAAAACCAGGATAAAAGGTAATAGGGAAATGTTTTTAAAAGAAATAAAAATACAATAGAACACAGATAAAGCTGATATGTGGTTTTCCAAAACCGTGAGGCTTGCAGGGATCTTTATGTATTGTTTAGTTTCTATTTCAGTTTGAAACTGTTGACCTAGATTACCAAGATCAGCCCCACCCCAGTCTTCAGTAAAAAGTTCATTGATAGAAGAATTAGAAAGCCAAGCCAAGTGGAGAAATGAGAAAGCCACCTAAATGAGGGAAGATACCATCACAAGTAGGAGACACGATTGTGGAGAGTGGATGGCTAAGGTGTAACTAACATGAATGGGGCAGGAAGATGGCACAGTGCTAGGCCTGGAGTCAGGAAGACTCATTTTCCCTAGTTCAAATCCAGCCTCAGACAGTTATTAGCAGTGTGACCTTAGGCAAGTCACTTAACCCTGTTTACCTTAGTTCTTCCTTGAACAGAAAGAAATGCAAACCACTCCAGTGTCTTCGCCAAGAAAACCCCCTATTGAATCGCAGAGAGTCAGAAATGACTGAACCACAACCACAACAACCACATGAATAGCCATGATAAGTCTGGCAATGGAGTGGAGAGGATGAGAGGCCCGTGGTAATACATTCTTTCTTCACCTCATCTCTCTCTTTCCAGTGAAGCTGAATTTCCCTGTGGGCTATTCAATTTAATTTCCACGCTTTCTTCTAATCTCAGAAAGTATTAGCTTTTATTCTTTAGTTTCTAAATTTTTAACTCCAGTAAAAATTATTGACTCACATAAACCCAAGATGTTGTCCATATTTTACTTTGTGATCATGTATCTAGATGAAAAGAAGAGAGCGACAATATATTCCGTTTTCAGAAACAAATGTTTGGTTCAGACATTGGGAAAGGGTAAGCCTGAGTACAGAGTCATTAAAGCCAAGTGGGCAGAATGGTATGGGTATAAGCTTGCCAAAAGACTAGATTCTGTTCATTAAAAAACAAAACAAAACAAAAACAAAAATGAAAGCTACAAAGGTCTCAGCCTTAGAGTGAGCGAAGGGCAGGCATTTATTTTCCTTTTCCCTAAAGACAGTCATCTGGTGACTAGGGTTTGAAATGAAAACCACATCCCCATGAAAGTAAGGATGGGGGATGGGGGATGGGGGCGGGATGGGGGCTACTTGGAAAGGGAAAGCTATGCTCCCGAAAGAGAATAAACTGCTAGGGAAGGCCCACCTATAAGGAGAGAGAAAATAGAGCTCCTTGAGCATGCTCAGACAGATCCTCAGGTTCAGGGGATGAATGACAGCTCAGTCTACCTTATTTGCCAGCACCACCTGGTGGGGTTATTAAGAAATATAAAAAATATGACATGCCTTAATTCAGGTGCAATTTAACACCAAAATAAGGGTCTAGGATATTAGCATTGGGATTCAGAAGAGGGAGAAATTACTTTGGACCAAGAAGTTCATTTCTGTTATTGAATTTTTTTTTTCACAACAGTCCTATAGATAGGACAGATAGTTTCCCCATATGATCCAAGAAGAAACAGAGAAGTTAAGTGACTTTAAAAGTCATACGGGGAGGACATTATAGAGTTGATCTAGAGCCCGATTACCAAAGAAGTTAAGAATAACAATACCATTTTAGGATCATACATATTGACCTGGAAGGGACCATAGAAAGTGTCTTGTTCAATTCCCTTGCTTTACCGATGAGGAAATTGAGGTTGGGAGCAATAGAATGACTTAGGCAGAGTTACAGGGCTAGTTTGTGCAGAACTGTGTATACCTTAGTCCCTGGCTCTTACTTAGTATGGCCCTTCTCCCATCAGTCTATTGCTTTTTTGGAAACATTTTATTTTTGCTATATGTCATTAGAGTTTTACTTGTATGACTAGCTTTTAATGAATTCAGGGAAAGAAAAAGCTGTAAAGATACGGCATATGCAGGTCGAGGCCAAAGTCAAAGAATAATTAAACAGCAGCCAGTATGCTTGTTGCCTAGATGTTAAATTCATCATTGAAAACATATTACTTCTTTGAATTTATCAATTTTACATACAGTGCATATTGTAGGCACCTGATAAATGTTTGTTGAATTAATTTTCAACAGTTCCACATTTTAGTTCCAGGAATTATCTTCAACTCGTGTAGAATCCATTATAGACCCAAAGACTGAATCTGTTCCTGATTCCTCTGTCTTCCTTAAACAAAATGCTAATTGGCTTGTAGCTATTAAATTTATACATGGAATTGAGTATATGTTTTTGGAAAATTGCACTAGGTAGCTATAGCTTTAAGACTTCTATTTTTTCTTTGAGTACCACATTTCCTTCGGCTTCCTGCATGTTATAAACAGTGAACTTATCTTTTCCAAATTAACAGCTATCAGGCACACATTAAATGGGCACCATCGTGGAGTTTGTTATACATATTTTTTATCCATCAGAGGTATCATTTCCATCCTCTTGCTATTTTGCTCCTTCCTCCTGGGTTTGAACACAATTAGCACTGTATCCTTGTAGTTCTCTTTCTAAAGCTATCCTTGGTTCTCAGAGTCATAATATATTGTTACCTCCACAAGGACCAATAACGTTTTCCCACAACATGTTGTGACTGTCACTGCTGGAGAGCAATGCTTTTAGGGGGAGAATGGTATCAGTATGGCGCACTTGCCTTTCTTCTTTGTTCTCCTAATTTCAGATAATTATTGAGGTGAAGTTTATTAGCTAATTGTATACACGCTGTGGTATTTAAGTACTTTCATTTATGCAGTTGACAGTAACTAGAATTTTCTTTCATATAAGTATTTTTCTTCAAGATCTGGGACATAAAACCTCATTCCACTAATTGTGATGCCTGGTTGCTCCGTATGGCTCTAACTAGACTTTAATTGATTGAGTGGTTATTAAAGAACCAGCCAACTGCACCTGGGGGAGTTTCTTTGGTTTTGCTCTGCCAAAGTCTGACCTTAGGTACATACAAGGCTATGTACCCTAGGGATCACTGGCATGTGAGAAGGCTAAATTTAATCCATAGAGAAAACCAGATATAGCATGAAATTAACAGAGGACTTGAAACAAACTGAACTTTGTTTCAGGTTTAGTTGGATCAATATTTTGATGTCCTAGTCCAATAGCTTCGGAAAATCTAGAGAAGGACAAGGTGGCGATTTTAGCATTTCCATCTTCTTCTTTAGTGCTGCTCGTAAGGAGACTACCACGCGGCATCAAGTACAGACCAGACAAGTGGGAAAAACAAGCCTCACTGAGAGTAATGGTTCCAATAGTGGCTAAGGGAGATGGCTCTGTTCACTGGTGAAGTTGCTTCAGGCCATCCATGGACTCTTAGGAGCAACAGCAGGGATCCCAGGCCTTGCCATCCTCAATGGCTTTATCTTCTATTTTTCTGGCATCTAGTTTTCTCTCTCTGATTCAAGTACTCAGAGCTGGAAGACAGTAAAAGAAATATTTTCAATTGAGGGAGCTATCTCTTTACTGGGAGTCTTATGGGAGGGATATTCATGTATATCTTTTTCTGGAATTTATGGCATAATCTGTGTCTACTCAAGTGATAGGGAATCCGTGATAGGATTGTTACTGGCAATTGGCAATATATAGATGATTAGGGTTTTCTTTTAATTGACTTTACTATTTGTGCTGTTAATATTATTAGGAAGTTATGTCTGAAGATGAATCTTTGGCACAGCTCTATAGAGTAAATCAAATGCGAAAAAAAGACTATAGCTTCATTTCTAGTTCAAACCGGATCACTAGACTTCTTCCTCTCCCCTCCCCTCCTCTTCCCTCCCTTTCTGTTCCCTTGCCTTCCCTTCCTTTCCCTACAAGGAAATATATACAAGAGTATACAAAAACAAACTAAAAGATGTGTTGATGAGTTTATATGAGGAGTACTGTTCCCTGATGTACATCAAGTCTCCAATATTTATCTATTCTGGCTCCTGGGGAGCCATGAAGACTAAGACAGAAGAAATAGCCCTCCCCAAGACCTTCAGGAGGGGAAGTGCCAAAGCCTCTCAAGAAAGAAAAGGACAAGAGACTAGACTAGAATGAAAAAAGGATGGTGATCTAAGCACGCTGGGGCTCAGCACCCTCAGCCCGGACCTCTGCTGATCTAAGCGAAAGCAGAGACACCAAGGCTGTAGCTGTTGCTGTCTTGCCATTATTGCTGCCAGCATCAGATGTCCACAGTGTTAGAGCAGATGTGGCTCAGGCAGGAGGCAAATTGGGTTCTGCTTCAATCTGAACTGAGAAATTGTGAGGAAGAAAGAAATGTACTGGAATGAGAGCTACCTAGAAAAGCAATTCCAAAAAGTAGTGCAGTAGAGATTGAGGCAGCAGACTCAAGAACAAGGAGCAGAGTTGCAGCAATGATGTTGCCAGGCTGCATTCTGGGGCCAAGTGGCATTTTTGGTATTGTCACCTAAATGGGGCAGAGCTAAGGCAATGATTCCATTTCCCCTTCCTTTCTCCAGAAGGCCATATATTTATTCCAAAGCTATCTCTCTTTTCTTTAAAGTTTAATTAAAATTTCTAGCTAACCACTGCATTGCTGAACTATGTGTTTCATTACTGAAATGAAGCTGAGAGAGGCCATATTAGGTAAAATCCATGGTGGTGAGAAGTAGACCATTTTAAATTGCAACTTATATTTGTCAGAGTGAAATTCTATTTCTGACATAAATATATCATATAATACAAATACTATAAAAAAGTATTCTATAATCTTATAATATAAATTCTATTTCTAATGACTAGGACCTCCTGTCTGGGGGCTTAAGCTGGTTCATATTTTAATAGCCTCCCCAAAGCAGAGAGTAAGTGAATCTGGACCATCCTAGAGACAAATGAGCCTAGCAGCTTAGTAAGGATGAACTGGAGCCAGGATCGAAGATAGCACCCCCAGGATTTTTCCCGTTTTCATTATCTTCCCTTGTTGTGTTTGAACAACAATTTTTTGGACCAACAGCAGAGCCCATGGAGTGGCTAGAGGAAAAGTCACACCTGTAGGGAAGCTAGAGGGAGAAAGTGATACCACCCCCATGAAGGTGGAGGCCAGAAAGAAGAAATAACTAGACTAGACACACCAGCCAAATACTTAATCTATACAATTGCAAAGCTTGCATTGTCCTACCTACCATCTATAGGAAACTAGGCCTTACTATGTTTGGCTCCCTCTTTGCTCCTGAGACCTTTCTATTATGTATGACCCTAAAATCTCTAGCTGGTGTATCATAACATATTCTGGAATCTGCTTACCTAATTCTGAGCTCCAAGACCATGAACCAGGATCTCTGGTGAATACTATAACCCCTCACATTTAAATCCTTTATTCTGGGATCCAGGCTATTCACAAATGTAGATACGACCCTCTGACATTATCTCACTGGCTATGGGCCTGGAGAGGCCTTTTTTTCTGCCTCCTGCCTCTCTGAGTCAGGATGAGAAAGATGCCTCTCTAACTGACCTCTTAAGCAATGTCTTCCCAGGTTTCAGGTCTTCTGTTTTCTTCGTTCTCTTCTGGAGATCTTATTGTTCTGATCCTCAGAAATTCTGTTGCCCTTCATGTCCTCTCTATTCCTGGCCAGTCCAATTATCAATCAATCAACGAGCATTTATTAAGCACCTATTATGTGCTAGCCGGTGTGTTAGGCATGAGGGATGCAAGGACAAAAGTGAAGCAGTCGATCTCAGGAAACTATGTTTTCTTAGAACAACAACATGTATACATATAGGAATATAGAAAATAGATATAAGACAGATAAGATGATTGAGGGTGGGGCAGGAAGACACAAACAACTGATGGGAATAGGAAAAGACATCATATACGTATTAGCCGTTCACCTGGGACTTGAAGGAAACTAGAGATTCTTCCAACAGAGTGGAGTAGGGAATGAGTTACAGGAATAGTGGGGATAGCCAGGGCAAAGTCTAGGAGGCCAGAACTGGAGTGGTTGAGTCTTCCTGGCTTTACTGTACAGTGTGTCCCTAAAATCTGGACACATAGGAAAAATGCATAGTTTGAAATATTAACAGACCTTAGCCCTCTTGATTTCTTTTTCTGGGGTAGGCTAAAGGAGAAGATGCACTCAATGAAAATCACAGATTCTACACACTTGATTAAATGCATAAAGAGTGCATGTGCTAAAATTGATGGCAATGTGGAGTTATTGCATCAAGTTCACATGAATCTTGCAAGGCGCACCAACCTTTGCATCGCAAAGGATAGAAATCATATTGAGGATGTTATTTGTTAATATCCCAATTAAATAAAATGTTGTTGAAAATTTCATTTATTTCATTTCTTGAAAATATGCATTTTTTGCCCATGTGTCCAGACTTTAGAAACACCCTGTAGTACCTATTATCCTACTTATGGTTATGAAATTGCTTCTGTTATTTAATGCCCTTCTTTGGCATTGTACCCTATGGCCCACGATCACAGAGGTAGCCTCTCATATCATATTACTGTCAGCATGAATTCTTTTCAAAGACTCCTTTTTTTTTTCTGTCCTATTTTTGACTGTGTGGTCCTGCTGTCCTTCCCTTAGCTCTTGGATTATTGGCTTAGTTCAAAATAAGGATTTCCTCTAATTAGGGTCACAGCCTTAGATACCTGTCCTTGATCCCAGCTAATAGTTCCAACTACATCTCTATTTTAGGGAGCAGTACATGCCTCACCAGTGCTCCTCACCTCCCTAGGGGAGTGATTTATTAATATCTGAGCTTTTCAATGGAAAAGAAAATTTTCATTAGTTACTATAGAGGGACTATCCCTTTGCTCTACTACAAACCTTTCCTCTTTCTTCCCCCTCCACCACCCCTATAGCCTTCATCATTAGGAACAGATCTGGACATGCCAAGCTGTTTTTTAATGACCCATAGTATGTTTTAGGTTCATTATCACCTTTCTGCCTTGGTTCCTTTGTTGCCCCACCCCCTCCCCCAATGGAACACTACCTCCACATAATTCTGATTACATCTCCAAACTTGATCTATTTCCTTCTCTCAAGGTCTTGCTGTTGATGTGTAGTAGAAAGAGCACTAGTCTTGAGTCAGGACAACTTTAGTTTCTTATCTCAGTTCCAGGGCATTTTAGCTGTTTGACCATAGCCAGGTTACTGAACCCCTCAGAACCATATGCCTTTTGTCTTTAAAATGAGCATAATATTGTTTTTGTTAGCTATTTATCAGGCTTTTTCTGTGGAAAGCTCTTTTTAAATCTCAGAAAATCGGAGGCCATGTGGTCCAGCTGAAAGAGAATGGCATTTAGAGAGAGAGGGAGGACTTACTCTCTAGGCCTCGGTTTCTTCATCTTCATCTTCTTCAGTGCTGCTCATAAGGAGACCACCACCTGGCATCAAGTGCAGGGCAGACGAGTGGGAAAAACAAGCCTCACTGAGAGTAATGGTTCCAACACTGACTAAGGGAGATGGCTTTGTTCACTGGTGAAGATGCTGCAGGCCATTCATGGACTCTCAGGAGCAACAGCAGGGATCCCAGGCCTTGCCATCCTCAATGGCTTTATCTTCTATTTTTCTGGCATCTAGTTTTCTCTCTTTGATTCTAGTACTCAGAGCTGGAAGATATTAAAAGAAATATTTTCAATTTAGGGAGCTATCTCTTTACTGGGAGTCTTATGGGAGAGTTCTTCACATATATCTTTTCTAGACTTTATGGCATGATCTATGTCTACTCAAGTGATAGAGAATCAGAGTGACAGGATTATTACTGGCAATTGGCAATATATAGTTGATGTATTATTGTGTAGGCTCTGGGATCACTCTCCCAATTCAAACTTCACTGGTAGGTCAGGTCTTTGGAGACCAGCTATGTTTTCCCTAAGGATTCTAGGGGTAACCCTGAGGGTTTTGAGGCATCTAATAATATTATTCTCAAGCCTTTATCATTCTGTTCATCCCAACATCTGGTTGATATACAATTAGGCAATCAACATCATTAGGCTTTTACAAAGGGATACTTACTGAAAAAGCATTGTAATGACAGAAGTACAAAAAAGGGCAACACTACCTCCAAAAATCTCAAACATACAAAACAGGAACACATTTTCTCTTCTATGCATTCTAAATGTCCACTCAGTCTCTGAGTAGAATGGATTCAAATTTAAAATGGAGAGTACCATGTTCATTTCTTGGCATGGCATCACTGATGGACATGTTGATTCCTTGCTGGCAGCACGTGTTGTCTTGGCTGCCAGGTCCGTTTATTGCTGACCTAGGGTTGTTGGTTGCTCCTCAGTGCTTGATCTTTATGAAACTTTGCTACTACTGCTACCAGAAGACTTTGCCATGGGCTCTACTTGCTGGGCCTTCCAACTTTTAGAAGTTCACACTATCATAGTCTGGTCTATTCTGTCTCTGTGATATTTCTTTACCTAAGATTAGGAAGGAATAAACACAAGAAAAACAGAAGAAAGGATGACAGCCCTCATTTACAGTCACATGGAGGCTACATGGGAGACGATTAGGCAGCCTGCAGCAGGTAGAAGGTTATTGCTGCTTCTACCCCTGATATCTCTCCCTCAACATGGAGTCTCTTACCCATAGAAAAAAGATTTAATCTGTTTGGTGTTTTTTTAAGGCAATCTTAGTTGTGGCTGGGCAGTCAATTAATTAAAAGGATCTTTTTTTTTGGTGTCAGTAAGGGGGATTGTTCTTTTCTTCTACTTGGTCATCATACAGTAAGCAGACAGGAAACAAATACAGGTTACTTGTCATGTTCGGAATCAGGAAAGGAAAAGACCCTGTCTTCAAGTATCCAAGACATTTCCATGTGGATTGGAAACAGGAAGAACATATTGTTCTTGGAACAGTCTAAGGACTGAGCCCTAATTGGCCAGTCCCTCCATTACATCTAAAATAAAGGGGTTGGACTAGTTACCTCCCAACTTCCTTCCATCTCTAGACCAATAATTCTATGACTATGAAAATTATTACTATTACTATGACTAATGCATTTCTCACCCTATCCTCAAAGCAGGGTGAACTAATTTTAGGCTTGTGATGAATGGGGGACAAAAAAACCTCTTTAAAGAGATAGAATATATTAGTACAGCCTTTCCCTTCATCTCCCACATCTTTGACGATGAGAATAGGGTAAGATATAACATCCAGATCAAGACCTAGGTCCCTCTGTGAAGTCTTTTCTAAGGAGACCTCCCTCCCATGAACTGTATTTTCTCTAATTTATTTTGGATTACTGTTTCTACTGCAGTATCAACACCCATTCCGCTGAGTTGTCAAGTGTTCAGTTATGGGATAACCTAAATGATCTCTGAGGTTTCTTCCAAATCTAAGATTATATTATAAATCCTGTTCTATTGTATAGTTATGCTGTATACATTAACACCTTTGATAAGAGATCTCTCTATGACACTCTTACAAATAGCACTGGCTTGGGTGACTCTCATTTTTTGGTTAATGATATCTTTTATTTTTATATCATTTTCATTTCCAAATATATCCTTCCTCCCTTTACTACCCAAAGAAACATTTTTTAAAAAGATTAAAAAAATATTATTTCAAATCTCCTTCCCATCCCTCCCCCAAAGACATGGGTTTGAACAACAGTCATAAAAAGGAAATGCAAACACAAGAGCCAAATGTCTCACACATCAACATGTAAAAAACAAAAAACAAAAAAACTCTAGGAATTTATAACAGAGAATAAGAAAGAAAGTGGAAAAAGAAAGTAGTTCGGCAATAGTAACCAGTTATATCGATCCAATATCATGACACAGTTTATGTTCCATACCCTTAGTCCTCCATCTCCACAAAGAAGAGGAGGTTCATTGTCAAGTATTGTCTTGGGGCAAAAAGGTTGATTATATGTTTCATGTGCATGCTTTGTCTTCCTGATCTGACTGTAATTTCCACTTGGAGAGGGATTCTGTAGCATCAAACATCACTATGCAGACAGTAGGCACACAATTAGACCTTGTTGGCTGTTTTTAATCTATGCCCGTCTTGACTGGATGATGCCTAAGCCATTCTATGGTAGATATGCTTTCATTTAACAGTTTCACTTTTTAAAATTTATTGTTAAAGAGTGATTTATATTTTTACCTAAATTAGATTTTCAGATTACTATGCAGGAGTCCCTAACCTGGGGTTTGGGAACTTGTTTTTTTAAAAAGTTTTGATGATTACATTTCCATATAATTATTTTTCTTTGTAAACCTACGTATTTTGTTTTATGCAATTAAAAACATCATTGTGAAAGCCAAGATGGCAGAGTAAAAGCAGGGACCTGCCTGAGTTCTCCTTCAAACCCCTCAAAATACCTGTAAAAATGACTCTAAACAATTCTTTTTTTGGAGGGGGGAAGGCAGGGCAATTGGGGTTAAGCGACTTGCCCAAGGTCACATGTGTCTGAGGCCAGATTTGAACTCAGGTCCTCCTGACTCCAGAGCCAGTGCTCTTCTCACTGCACCACCTAGCAGTCCCTCTAAACAAATTTTAGAGCAGCAGAAGCCACAAAATGACAGAATGAAACAAATTTCCAGCCCAAGACAATCTGGAAGTTCGACAGGAATGGTCTATCTCACCAGGCTGGAAGTGGAGCAGTCCAATGTGAGCCTATCCAGCACAAACGAGGTTAGAGCAGGCCTCAGGGGACTGAATCACTGGCAGCTGTGGCAGTTTCCAGACTTCTCAACCCACAAATATGAAAGACAGCTTTGAAGGTCAGGGAGAATGGTCTCTCACCTGGGTGAGAGAGGAGCTTGGTCTGACCCCAGCACCAGCCCAAGGGCAGCAGCAGCCACTGCCTCAGAGGTGACTGCTTCTAGAGCTCTCAGCTTATAGACAGTGGGGAATTGAGCAGCTGAACAGAGGAGGATTGCAGAGACCTCTTTGCTGGCTATAAGACAGGATTGTCTTGCTTTGCCCTGCTTCCAAGTGGGTCACAGTGCTGGGTGGCAATCTGTAAGGGAAAACAAAGTGGGACTTTTACTGTTTTTTCTTTTGGAGTGCTTCTTAAGCACTAAGGCAACCAAGTGCCTTTGATTGAGCCTTACTTTTACTTGTAGGAAGGCCTATACCTTTTTGCTAATTAGGTTATGAGAGGTATGAAGCCCTGGAGAGGTGTGAAGCCCTCGGGCCCTGAAAAAGGGTATATATACTCTGAGGTTAGCATTTCGTTTGAGGCTCACTCATTGGAAGAGTGTTGATGTGGAGACTCTGAGTAGCTGTTAAGGAGTTGTCCCTTCTCCCTGCCACCCCAGCCCACTTTGAAAACCAGATGTTGGTGCTTCTCTCTCTGGTAACTATGTATGTATTGCTATGGTCAGACAGAAGCCTGTCTGTTGATTTGTGTTATTTTTTTCTATTTGTAATTTCTGTTTGAATTTGCTCTGAAGTTCAGGGTGCTGGCTTTCCCCCCTGAACCAAGTGAATAATATATGTATGTTTAATTAAAATGAGATTACAAACCCCTTAAAATTGCTTTCCTTAGAAAAGCAGATCAAAGAACTTGTGCTAGCAGCCCTCCTGTGTGCTGGTGTTATTGGCCTTACACCTCCACAGCAGCTGTAAGCAACATTGTTGTTACACAGTCCTGGGGTGAGGAGGAGCACTGGCCTGGCAGAGCTTGTGGCAGGAGCGTAGAGGGAGTCCTCCTCACAGTTCCACGGCAGAAAAGTGGTCGTTCACAGACCAGAGCACAGGTCAGAAGAAGAGTAAATGTCTCTCCTTTGATCATACCACCTTGGAAGAAATGAAAATTTATACGTCCCTAGAAATATCTCTGAAAACAGTTGCACAAACCACTGAAGCTTGGGGCAGTACACTCCCCACTTAACAAAGAGCTCAAAAGTCAAGTGATTGGCTGGGAAAATGAGCAAATGGGAAAAAAGATCTGACTATAGAATCTTACTTCCTTGGTGAAAAGGTGATTACTTACTTCCTTGGTGACAAGGAAGATCAAAACATACAACCAGAAGAAGACAACAAAGTCAAAGCTCCTGTATCCAAAGCCTCCAAGAAAAATATAAATTGGTCTCAGGCAATGGAAGAGCTCAAAAAAGATTTTGAAAATCAAGTAAGAGTAGTTGAGGAAAAATTGGGAAGAGAAATGAGAGTGATGCAAGAAAATCATGAAAAACGAGTCAACAGCTTGCTAAAAGAGACCCGAAAATGCTGAAAAAAATAATGCCTTTAAAAATAGACTAACCCAAATGTCAAAAGAGGTCCAAAAAGTCAAATAAGGAGAAGAATGCCTTAAAAAGCAGAATTAGGGGCAGCTAGGTGGCACAGTTGGTAGAGCACCAGCCCTGGAGTCAGCAGGACCTGAGTTCAAACCCGGACTC
>CM053622.1:334776279-334793769 GCA_028646595.1 Phalanger gymnotis
CGATGTAAAGTATCTCACTGGGAAAACAACTGATCTGGAAAATAGATCCAGGAGAGATAATTTTAAAATTATTGGACTACCTGAAAGCCAGGATCAAAAAAAAAAAAAAGAGCCTAGACATTATCTTTCAAGAAATTATCAAGGAAAACTGCCCTGACCAGAGGGGAAAATAAAAATGGAAAGAATCCACCAATTACCTCCTGAAAGAGTCCCAAAATGAAAACTCCCAGGAATATAATAGCCAAATTCCAGAGTTCCCAGGTCAAGGAGGAAACATTGCACACATCCAGAAAGAAACAATTCAAGTATTGTGGAACCACAATCAGGATAACACAAGATTTAACAGCTTCTACATTAAGAGATTGGAGGGCTTTAGAATATGATATTCAGGATGTCAAAGGAGCTAGGATTAAAACCAAGAATCATGTATCCAGCAAAACTGAGTGTAATACTCCAGGGGAAAAATTGGAATTTCAATGAAATAGAGGACTTCCAAGCATTCTTGTTGAGAAGACCAGAGTGAAATAGAAAATCTGACTTTCAAATACAAAAATCAAGAGAAGCATGAACAAGTAAACAAGAAAGAGAAACCATAAGGGATTTATTAAAGTTGAACTGTTTACATTCCTACATGGAAAGATGGCATTTTTAACTCATGAGACCTTTCTCAGTAGTAGGGTAGTTGGAGGGAATACAGACACACACATATGTATGTATGTATATGTATGTATGTATGTATATATATACATACATATATGTGTATATATATATAGACAAAGTGCATAGGGTGAGCTGAATATGAAGGGATGATATCTAAAAAATAAAATTAAATGTTAAGAGAAATGTACTGGGAGGAAAAGAAATGGAGAGGTAGAATGTAATAAATCATCTTACATAAAAGAGGCAAGAAAGAGCTTTTAAAATGGAGGGGAAGAGAAAGGGAGTTGAGAAGGAATAAGTGAACATTATTGTCATTCGATTTGGCTTAAAGAGGGAATAACATATACACTCAGTTCGGTATGGAAATCTATCTTACCTTACAGGAAAGCAGGGGAGAAGGGGATAAGAGAGAGGAGGATAATAGGATGGCAGATTGGGGGAAGGGATAATCAGAAGCAAATGCTTTTGAGGAGGGACAAGTCAAAAGAAAAAATAGAATAAATGGAAGGTGGGACAGGTTAGAGGGAAATATAGTCTTTCACAACATGAGTGTTATATAAGTGTTTTGCATGAATACACATGTATAACCTATATTGAATTACTTACCTTCTCAATAAGGGTAGGTGGGGAAGGAGGAAGGGAGAGAATGTGGAACTCACAGCTATAAATATGAATGTTAAAAATTGTTTTTACATCTAATTGGGAAATAAGATATACAGACAATGGAGTATAGAAATCTATCTTGCCTTACAGGAGAATAGAAGGGAAGGGGATAAGAGAAAGGGGGGCAGTGATAGAAGGGAAGGCAGATTGGAGGAAGGGGTAATCAGAATGCATAGTGTCCTGGGGGAGGGGAGGGGAGAAATGGGGAGAAAATTTGGAATTTAAAATCTTGTGGAAGTGAATGTTGAAAACTGAAAATAAATAAATTTATAACAGGAAAAAAAACATCATTTTGAGAAAGAGTCCATAGGATTTGCCAGACTGCCAAAGATGTCTATGGCACAAAAAAGTCAAGAATTCCTTGCTCTAGAAGAATCTTAATTACTAGTATTTCATAACAAGTACATATGTAATATATTATAATACATGTTGCATATGTAATAAGTAACTCATATTCAATGTTTCCATCGGATGACTTTACTTTCACTTTCTAATATAGGATATTCAATTTCCTTTGTTCATTATTGGTATTATAAAGAAACCAAAAGACATAGCCCCTTTCCTGTTGGAGCTCCCAACTGAATGGATAGGCAGAGAAAAGAATCAGAGATAGTTTGGGGAATACATATTCTAGTGGCAAAGGGGGAAGGAGAGAGGAAGATCCAGGCTTATTTTATCTTTCAATTTCTGCTGGTGTTTGTAGAAAAACTTTTCTTGAGAAGTCTGGTGTGCTATGTGCTATGCTTCTTAGGAAAAGGATTGCTCTTCTGGAATCAAGTCGGAGCTTTCATCTAGCAAATAATTCCCTTTCAGTTCCCCCAGAGACTATGTCTACTCTTAAGAACAGATATTGCTACTTTTTTTTATATTCTTGACTGTTTAAAACAATCATTTTTTTAAAAAGATATTTTAAATAGATGAGTACTTTATTTAATGTAATGTTTTATTGATGCTTTTTTTTATCTCCAATTTCCCAATAGACCTTTCTCCAGCAGCAGCCTACCTTGTAATAAGGAAAAAAAAGATTTAAGCAAATCAAACATGTTAAACATTTTTGACAGCATCGGTAGCTTTCGATAGCCGTATGTAGTTTTTTTTTTAAAGCAGATAACACATATTAATGTAAAACCCTCCACTCCCACTCATAAGAAGAGAGTACGGGCTACAATCAATTATAATGGTAAATGTAACGATAAAATATAATGTTAAATTGGGTTGATTTGGAACTGGTTGAATGGTCAGCCAAAAAGTGTAGTCATTAATTGTTAAATGTCAACTTGCCAGAAGGTGTTCAGTGGACAGCCTAGGGAACTGTGCTGTTTAACATGTTTATGAATAACTTGGATAAATACATAGATGGCACGCTCATTTAATCTGCAGATGACATAACTTCATGAGTTACAGCTAACCCATTCAATAACTGTCAGGATCCAAAATTATCTCGACAGGCTAAAGCATTGGACTCAGTCAAATTAGCTGAGGTTCAAAAGGCATAAATGTAAAGTCATACAGTTGAGTTCAAAAAATCAAATTCACAAGAGCCAGATAGGAGAGACATCATTAGACAATAGTTTGTCTAAAAGAGATATTGGGATTTTAATCGACTTTAGACTTAATATGAGTCAACAGTATGATTAAGCAGTCAGAAAAACTAGTTCATTTTTTGGCCATCTTGAGAGGCATAGCTTCCATGTATAAAGATGTGATCCTCCCTTTGTGCTCTACTCTGGTTAGGTCACATATAGAGTACTGTGCTCAGTATTGGTGCCAGAACACCTCCTAAGAAGAACACTAAAAAGCTAGACAGCTTCCTGAGGAGAGAAACCAGGACGTTAAGATCCTACTATCTGTCATCTGAGGATTGGTGGAAGGACATCTGAGGATGTTTAATTCAGGAGAGGAAACTTAGAGGAGGTATAATAGCTGTCTTCAAGTATTTGAAAGACTTACATGGGGTGGAGGGAGTAGTTATGCTGTTTGGCTTCAGAGAAATGAACCAGGAGAAATGTTGTGGAAGTTAAAAGTATTAAATTTATACTTTATGTTAGGAATTTTTAAAAAATAAAAGCTGTCTAAAAGTGGAAGGAGGCTATTTGAGGAGTGGGAGGGTGAATTTCCTCTCCTTGAAGGAGAGGAGGCTAAATAACCACTTATGACGTATGTTACACCAGGAATTCTTTTTAGACATGAACTGTACTAAATAGCTGTTGAAATCCCTATAACTCTAAAATCCTGTGATTCAGTGAAGAGACATTGGCAACCATCCAGTCTAATCCAACTCTTAGCAGGGGTTCTCCCTACAACAGCACCAAAGATTGGTCATTTAGTTTCCACCAAAAGACCTCCAGTGACTCTCCCAAGGCATTCCACTCCACTTTGGGAGCAGCTCTAATGGATAAGAATTTTTCCTTTCTGTCAAACTAAAATCTATCTTTCTGAAATTTCCATCCCTTGTTTTTAGCTCTGCCCTCTGAGCCCAAACAAAATAAAGTCTAATCTTTCTTCTCTGTGACAGACCATTGAACATGAAGACACCTCTAAGACTCTTCATTGAATTTAAAATCATGTTATTTACAAATAATTTTGCATAGATTCAGATAAGTTTTACACTGGTACTTATTATTATAATTTTATCATTATTCTAAAAAGAAGAAAGACCTTGGAAATAGAGCAGACAGAAATAGAGAAAATGGCAAATACAGATTCCCTCCCCCCCACTTCCCTGACAACTATCCTCCTTTTGTGACTCCTTACAAAAAAAAGAAAAAAAAAAGAATCTTTCTGCCCAGATGAATGAGCAGATGTGTTTGTGCTTACCACAGATCTATGTACAGAGTTCTCATAAGGGGGAAGGGTAGGAGGTCCTGGAATCATATTTCTTTAGGGGCATCTTCACAATGCAGCAAGTAACCTTTCACTGCAAATTTTCAAGTAGAGTCTGGATGGCCATCTGTCAAGGCTGTTGTAGAGAGGATTCTGACATTGTGTGGGAAGTTAGACTAGTTGACCTCTATGGCCCCTCATAGCTCTAAGATTCTGTGATTCTGTCTTCTTCCTCCCTCCCCCAACTTCTACCTCTGAATAAATAAAACTTTTTCCATTGATTTAGCCTGTGAGCCATATGAATGGAACTATCAGCATCCATCATTTCAAAATATCTTGATTTAGTATTAAACCATGCATTTACCCAGACAGCATTCTTTTAGATATTATCATTTGACTGGTAACATAAATAGGTCCAGGGTGATCTCGCAAATCACAAGGAGGCCAAACTGTTAAGCCAATAGAACTTCTCAATGTACACTAAAGTCGTAAATGATAAAGTCAGCTGTTTTTGGCTACTTTTTGTTAGACACCTAGGTGTTGCAGTAATAGAGTGCTGACCATGGAGTTAGGAAGACCTGAATTCAAATCCTGCTTCAGACACCGTGTAAACTTGAACAAGCTTCTCAATCTCAGTTTCCTTCATCCTTAAAGTGGGAATAATATTAGCACCTCCCAGATAGGGTTATTGTGAGGATCAAATGAGATAATATACACAGTCTTTTGCAAGCTTTAAAACATTATAAAATATTTTTATCTTATCTATTGCTATTACTGAAATCTTTAAGAATGGATTAACGTAGTCACCTTTAAATTTGTAGTGTTTTTCAACATTCAGTTCTTTTATGGATTTATTTTATATTCTGTGAATTTGGTAAAGTTATTGATTCAATTAAGTTTTATTTGATTCTTTAGAGTTCTTTAAGTACACTATCATATCATTTGTAAAAAGTGACCATTTTGTTTCCTTTTTACCTATTGCTATTACCTCAATTTTTTTTTTCTTATCTTTTTGCTATAGCCAGTATTTCTGGTACTTGGTCAAATGGAAGCAGTGACAATGAACATTTGTTCCATCCCCAAATTTATTGGAAAGGATGCTAGTTTATCTCTGCTTCAGATAATAGTAGTTCTTGGTTATAGATATAGGCTCTTTATCATTTCAAGGAAAGGTCCATTTATTCCTATATTTTCTAGTGTTAACAGAAATGAGGTTTTCATTTTGTCAAAAGCTTTTCTGCAGCTATTTATATAGTTGTGATTTTTTTGGTTGATTTTGTTATTGATAGGGTCAATTAAATTTATGGTTTTCTTAATATTAGACCAACCCTGAATTCCTAGTCATAAAATCCACCTTGTCATGTTATATCCTCTTTTCGATATATTGTTTTAGTCTCTTTGCTAGTATTCTACTTAATGTTTTTTATATCTATGTTCATTAGAGGTCATAAAAGCTTATGCTCTTTTTTTTGTCTTCTAAATATGCCAGACAGCATTCTTTAAGTCTTTATTGTTGCCTCGTTTCTGTAACGTGGTTCAGGTATTAGAAGCTGTGCAATGATGTAGCTAGCCTGACTTCCAAAGGCTGCTAAACAATTATCCTTTATTAAGGACAGGAACTAGTTGGAAATAGCTTTTATGTAAAACAGCTTCTCGTCTGAAAAATGTTTCCTTGTTCCTTTGAACATTCCCCACTCTGCAAGTTTTGATAGCTTTCCCTTTCTGCAGTTTTGCCAATTTCCCATCTTGCATATAGAATCCAGAAGTGATACATAGATTTATGGAGACTGCAGAGACTGCTGGAGAGAATAGTCTCTATTGTGTGAACTAAAATGAGAACTCAAAGATTTTTTTTAAAGGATCTGCTAGTAGTGGGACTAACTTTATGGTTGGAAAGACACTGATACAAGAGTTAGATATGGATTAAATGTAGTGACCCCTATATATCATTACCAATCAAAGGTATTTTGATATATGAATAGATTGGCTTTGGCAAATGTTTAGGTTAATGTATTTGAGGGTTAGACAGCTGTGCCTCTGTGATACATTGTACATTCATATTTTGTTTATGGAATGACATATTTAGTCATAGTTTCTTTTAATTTTTCATGGTTCCCATCATAAGAAATGTAATAAAACAGAGTATAAATGTCCCTAAGCACTTCTCAGCATAAATGGGATTTTTAATTAAGGAGAAATAAGAAATGATTGCATATTTTATTAGCTCTAACTCACCCCCCCACCCACAATGTGTTCATTTAGTTCAACCAGTATAGAAATATCTGAAATATTGTACTATCTTGTAGGCTGGCGAAGTGAGTGCTATTGTAGAGACAGAGACTGATAGCTCAGAGGCATTTCCAGATGGAAATCTTGTTAATCTAGTTTTAGATTATGGTTGGGAAACCATTGGGCTTTTTTTTTGTCAGCTAACTTTTTCTGGTTTGCTTTTTAAGATTTCATTAGATCACTGCTATTTTCATGTAATGTTTAATACTAAACTGAAGTCTTTGTCACCATTGGTTTGAGTAATGGAGATAGAGTTCCCAATTTATCAATTGATAAGAGTAATGGAAATGTCAAGGATCTAATTCTAGTTGTACAAATCCATAAGTAAAAAGGAAAGTATATAGAAGATCTTTTCAGAAGGATTCTGGGTGTTCCTTTTTAAACAGGGTAATGAATATTGATTGTCCATGACCAAATAAAAATGAAAGATATAAATATTTTACTTCAAAAAGGGTATGCATATAAAAGGCAGATTTAAATGTTACATATTAAATGTTATAGACTGTATAGAGATATATTAATTCCTTGTTGAATAATTGTGATGTCATTGAAGATCATATCATCATTTCAACTCAGTTCAATTGAACAAGCTTTGATTTGGTGCTTTCTTTGTGCCAGGGACTGTGTTAGGGACATAAAGGCACAATTTAAGAAGGAAGTAGAATCTTCAAAATGTTATAAACTGATTAGGGTCTGCAAAATGAGAACTTATTCTGACAGGATAAGCAATTCTGGAAGAGGCTTTTTTCCTAAGAGGTTTATTTTTGATCACTGAGTTTGAAATTTACAGTATGGTGGTATGAACTCACTTGAAGGATTGGTGCTGATTGCAATGAGATGAACAGAAGGTATTCAGAAGGAGCCAAGTGATTTGTTAAGATTTTTATAAGAAAGTCAACTAGCAAGAGGCCATTTAGCTTGAAGTGGCTATAAGCCCTGGGAAATGGCAATGGATTCCAAAGGTATGATTGGATTTTGACCCAATTTGGAGTTGGAAAGTCAAGAGACTAAATTAAGAAAGGATAGTGGAAGAAAAAATAAGCCAAGGCATGAGGCTCAAAAGGAAATCTACCAAAGAAGACTCATATTAACAGAGTCCAGTTGACGAAAAAAAATTCTTGAAATAATATGATCAGGGAGTGCTAGGATACATTCATTAAGAAATGAAAGAAAGAATGAATGAAAGAGCATGTATTAAATGATTATGTTCAAAGTACTGTTCTAATAGTTAGGAATAGATATAGAAAAGCAATGCAGTCCTGGCTGTTACAGAGCTCATATTCTAAAGAGGGAGATGACAAATATAGGTGGTTTTAGCTACAAGTCAGAGGAAAAGATCCCACAGTCCTTTGAATATAGCAGAAACATAGATGGTAACACATTTTTAAAAATTTCATTTCTACTTATTAAACCATATATGTTTCTGATGTTGAACCAATTGACAAAGATTATGGTAGTAAGAATTTTCTTCTCCTGGTCTGCAATAGTTGTGGTTGCTGAGAAGGCAGTTGTCAGGTATTATTTCCACAAGAATTCTTCCATTTGATGATGGTCCTAGGGGCTGGATTGTAAGCAGGGTCAGTGATAGGGAAGGAGCCATTATTTCCAGGACTCTTAGAACTAGGGTCCTGGTCTATCTCCACCAAGATCTGATAAGAATGGTAGCAGTGATTTGACTCTCTTGGCGTGTGCCACTTATTGTCTCTCTGTCATGATTCTTTGATGCCTACCTAGGCTGGCTTGCTCAGCGGGTGAAGGTGGCTGGTCTAGCTGGTGCTTTCTCTACAGAAGTAGCTTCCCTGGATGATCGCTTCAGAGACTGGGCTAGAAGCAGGGCCAGTAGACTGAGGGCGCTGCTATTCCTGGGGCTCTTGCATTTACCAGGCTGTCAGTGGTAGCTAATCAGCAGTTCAAAATGGAAATATAAATATATCTATCTTGGCAAGAGACTGCTTTAAAAAAAATCAAACAGCTGAATTCAGCAGTTATACTATTTTCCGAACCTAAATTTAAGCAAAAAAAGGATGTTAAGAATCTAGTATGGCATTTCAATTCCCTTGTGGAAAAAAGTACTAGACAGAATTAAAAATCATACAGGCCCTGTTACTGGCACAAGCCCTTACAAGATGGTGGACCAGTGAGCTGAGTTCATACTTGCTCATAGAAGCTGCACCCAGACTACAAAATTCTGGACATGCAAATCTTCCTTACCAACAGTGATAGACCAAGGTCTTAAATCCTCTGTGTTTTAATTCCTTGGCTCTGGGTCCTGTTTTCATTCACTGGATCTCCTTTATCAGGCACACTGTTTTAGCTCCCCTCCTACTCCTTTGACTGGATCACAAAGTATGACAAAAACTTCCAGAACAATACCTCTCTCTCTCTTGATCTTTCATTTCTGACCCCAAAAAGAAACAAAACAAATGAACAAAAAACCTACCTTACTTAGGGGAAAAAAATCACACTGAAAGGGAGCCGTGGTGAATAAGAATGCAAATTGCTGCTTAGAAAGAATAAGGACAAACGTTTAGTAAGAAGTTACAAAGTGTATGGCACCTTGCAGGGCAGTGGGGATGCAAAGACCAAAAGGAAGCAGCCCCTACTCTCAAGGAGTATACATTCTACTGGTGGGAGCTCAGTTGGAAGGCACCTCAGAAGCCATCTTGTCCAACTTGTACCTAAAGAAGAATCTCTTCTATAACTTATTCAATGTGTACTTGTTCAGCCTCTGCTTGGAAACCTCTAGCGAGGCAACCAATTTTCCTGTTGGACAGCTGTAATTGTTAGGAAGGTTCAAAATTTTTATTTGATTTGATTTTTTACTATATCCATGACTTCCTTGGCATAGGTAGCTCCTAAGGAAGAATTCCCTTTATCAATGTAGGTTGACACCTTCCATGTCAATTATATGGTTCTAGAGAGTTGCCTGGGGCATTATGAAAAGAGGTCAAGGGACTTGCGGAGGATGGCACAGCCAGTGTATGTAGAACTATTGGAACTTGAACAAAAAAGTAAACAATCTTTCATTAAGTACTTCCTATGTGCTAGGCACTGCACCAGGAATAAAAATAAAGGGAGGAGAAGTCCCTGCTATCAAGGAGCTCACAGTCTAATTGGGGAGACAACATACAAATAACTGTGTGCAAACATAACACATATAAGATAAATTGGAGATAATAAACTGAGGTCTTCCTGACTTTTAGACCTGACCTTTATCTATTCTACCTTGCTACCTCTTTATTCCTTGTATCTAGCCTCAATGTCCCTCTGAAAAATTCCATCGATTGCTCCTAGTTCTGCAGAAAGAACCCTAACTAGGGTAGAACAATAGGACAACCATTTTTCCCCAATGGGGCTGAAATTTGGAGGAGGTTCACAGCATTTGCATCTCTTCAGAGGGAAGAAAAAACTGAGAGCTTAACACCTAATTAGCAATAAGAGTTAGTTGAAATATTTGTGCTAAAAGAAATAATAAATATGATGACTACAGAGGCGCATAGAAAGATTTATAGGAATTGGTACAAAACAAAGTAGAATCAGTACAATGAAATAAGCAATGAAAACAACATAAATCGAAGGAGTGCCAACAAAACAATTGAAACTGAACACTGAGCAATTATGATGACCAAGCTGGTTGGTTGATTGGTTGGTCTCCAAGAAGAGGTATGAAAGGACACTTCCTTAAGCTTCTGCAGAGGTGAGAGAATGAGTGTGGAGTACTGCATATAATAGCAGACTCTATAAGTTGGTTGGTTTTGCTGAGCTGGGTTTTTTTTTGTTATAAAAGGAAGGCTTCTCTGGGAGAGGGAAGGGAAAGGAATACACTGGGAAATGTAGGTCTTATCAAAACAAAATATATCAATAAAATAAAGATAAAAATACCAGGAAGTATAGGGAAAGATGACTTTAAAGTTCTGGGAGGATGGCATTACCCTCAACAGAAATGGGGAAGTTTGGATTAGCAGTGGGTTAAATAGAAAAAAATGATTTTTGAAAAAGTTCAGTGATTTCAAAAATGAGAGTTCCTTTCATGAATGCGTGTATCCATCCATGTCCGCCTTCCTTAGTAGACAAACTTCATGAGTTCATTCCCCCACCCTTCTCCAAAGCATTATTAAGTACCCATCTTTCTATACTTAAAATACCTTGGTGATGTGTTATGAACATTAGATTTGGAGTCAGGGGTCCTGTGTTCAAATTATGCACTTGCTTCTTAGTTCCTGTGTGATCCTGTGTGATCCCTTTCCTGACTCAGTTTCCTCATCTGAAAAATGGGCTTGGATAGATGACTGCACGTTTTATTCTACCTCTCCACTTCTGAGTCCTAAGCTGGTCCTAATATTATAGACATAGTGGGTCACTAGGCCCAGACTTGAGGCCTTTTCATCGTGTTTGTCAGAACTTGCTCTCTGCTGACATTAGCTTTAAAGATGCAGCATCACACTAAAACCACAGTGACACATTGAGATAGAACTCTACTGGAGAAAGCTCTGAAACCTCATTAATAAAAGTAGAAGATAGTAATGCTTGGACAAATTTAAACAAACAAATAAAAAAAATTAAAGTGAAACCCTCTTGGGCACACCCTTTATGTATCTTGCCGTCAACACCATGTGTGTATTTGGTGGAGGGGGGAGTAATGGGGAAGGGGAAAAAGAAGGGGAAATATGAAGAATTATGGAACTCATATTTTTAAAATTATCCAACCATTTATTCTCTAGTGCAACTGTAGTTTGTGATATTTTGGGTTCATATTTCATATAATCTGAGGGGGGAAAATGTCACAAAGTAGAATTCTAAAAGAATGTAGTTCATGTGGGGGATATGGTACCAAAGGAGAATTACATGATGAAATAGGAGACTAGAAGGAGAGATCATTGCAGAAGTCTGGAAAAAAAGAATTAAAAAAGAAATAAATAGCTACAAGGACTTTAGGGAGGGTAGCATAAAAATATTAAAGCTGAGAAAAAAGTGATACTGTAAATAAAGGAGAGAGATCTTAATTAAAACATGTGGTTTCAGTTAATGGGAATGTAAGTGCTATAAAAATTAGAATAAATTAAAGAGAACAATGGGGAATAAAGAGACTAAGTAGGATTTTTTTCATGATTTTGTAGAAACTAGAGAGTAAATGAACCTCCTAAGAAGTACAAAGTTTTCCGGTGAGTGTTTTCCAGCAAAATGTTTTCTTGATCATTGCTACCATTTAGGGACATGGAGGCTTTCATAAGAGAATCAGACAGGCCAATAATGCTAAGAGAAATGACCTTTCTTGGAGTGGGGCATATTTTAATTCATACAAGGGAAGGTATCAGGCATAACCTAAACATCCAGGAGGAAGGAGAGAGGCATTTGGGACAAGGGACACGCCCTAGTCTTAGGCATTAGGAGTGGCTGTTTTGAGCCCTAGCAACTGAAAAAGTGCTGAGGTTTCAGGTGGAGGAACCAAGAGGTCATTGATGGTTTTGCAATATTTCACAGTTGTAAAATTTCATTACATCAAGTTCTCATCACTCTTATAGTGGATGGGCACGATGCCTGGGACCTCTGTGACCTGTACATCAGGGTGACTCAGCAGATCTGGCAAGAGACATGGATTTAATAGGAAGTGGTAAGTTCCCAAGTAGGTACAGCTGACTGGTTTACCTTGTCTGATGTCACAGGGATCGTCAATTAGACTCCTGTCTTCCCTCCCCCTAAAAACATAAACCTGTCACTAGAGAATACAAAATGGGAGATTCTAGCATTTAAGATTACAAGATAAAACATTCCAGAGAAAGAGGAGAGTTAGGCAGCAGGAAGGGCTCTATCTAGAGCAGACACAATCTGTTCCAAATTAGTTTTAAGAACCAGATTTTTTTTGACCATCATAGCATTAAGTAAATCATGACTTTGTATCATAAAGATGTAGGATTTGATTTTTTTTCATTCTCTTTAATAAAAATTCCGAGCTCAACACCCAATCAAAAGAACATTTCCATATATATTGTCGAACAGAAGATTGTATATAAAAATGCCGATTTCTATGATGTAGCACTTATTTTTCTTTTTAAGCATATAATAAACTCAACAAGCAATTTTCAAAGCTGTCCTGCTTGTTGTGATTCCTTTCGGACTTCAGTCTTTTCTCTTTTTTTGGAGGGGGGAACCCTATCCCTAGTTCACCTCTCCCTTCTAACCCCTCAATTAAAAAATAAAAGAAAAATAAACCTCTTGCCCAAAAAATTTCAATCAAGTAAAAAAAATTCCCAAATTGGCTCTGTCCAATAATGTACATATTTTATGGATGATCCTGCATCAAGAGTCTATCATTTCACTGTCCAGAATCATGGATAATCATTTAATTGATCAGAATTATTGGGTCTTTCAAAGTTGCTTATCTTTACAATATTGTTGCTGTTATAAATTCTATTAGATTGTGAGCTCCTTGAGAACATTGACTGTTTTTTGCTTTTCTTTGTATCTCTAACACTTTGCCTGGAACAAAGTAGGCACTTAATAAATGCTTGTTAGTGACTTAATTTGTTCTCCTCCTTACTCTGCATCATTTCATGTAGGTCTTTCCAGATTTCTCTGAAACTGTCCCTTTTGATAGTTCTTACAGTGCAATAATATTCAATTACATTCATATATTATATGTTTAGCTATTCCACATTTAATGGCATCCTTTTAGTTTCCAGTTATTTGCCATCACAGAAATGCTGCTACGCAGGGTTTTTTTCTTTCTTATTTTTTCCTTTTTGGATATGTGGGCTATATTCCTCATCCCTTGATCTCTCTGGAGTATAGTAGTGACATTGCTGGATCTAAAGGTATGAATGGTTCAATGACTTTTGGGGAATAAATCCAAATTGCTTTCCAGAACGATTGAATCAATTTATAGCTCCATCAACGGAGCAATAATGTGCCTATTTTCCAGCAGCTTTTCCAACAATGGCCATTTTCCTTTTTTTTTTTTTGTCTTCATCAATCTGATGGGTATGAGGTGGAATCTCAGAGTTACTTTTAATGCTTTTACTTACATTTCTCTAATTATTAGAGATTTGAAGCATTTATACAATGATGAGGTAGATCTATGATGCTGTGTTAGAAAATACTCCATTTGGTAAAATGATGAGCTCAAATTTTGATGGGATGAGAACCTTCCTTTTAAATTCTACTTGATGACCAGACTTCTACTTGGCCACTTGTGTTCAGAAACCCAGCTGATCTTTATTTTGGACTGGCCAACAAAGGCAGGCTGGGTTTGCATGGGGGATGGGGGTGGGTCAGGGATCTGGGATGCAAGTGTCAACATTGCTGCAATGAAACTTTTGGCTTCAGGCATATCTCCCTCTGAGGAGTAGTGAAAAGAAACACATGGTTTACATCAAAATCTGAATTGGACTGTTAAATTTTAGCCAAATCTGAACAGTACTAACAGTAGCCTCGGGTGGGCAATTTAACTGCATGATGAATTGAGGTCATATAGGCAGTTAGCATGAATAATCTTGTGAAAGAAATTGCTTCATCCTAATTTTCCTTATTTGGTGCCACACAAAGTTCTGCTTAGTATATCAATCAATCAGTAGGTATTTATTAAGCGCCTACCATGTGTCACAGGCTCTTTGTTTGTTTCCAGGGATAGAAAGACAAAAATGAAATAGTCCTCAGGCACAAGAAGCTTTTTTTTTAAAAATTAATGGAGACAAGTACAAATATAAATACATAGCCAATATATACAAAATCAGTACAAGTTCATCCTTGGGAGGGGGCATTAGCCATAGGTGGGTGGAGGGGATTGGGAAAGGTTTCATGGAGGAGATGGCACTTAAGCTGAGGATTCTAAGCAGCAGAGGTGAGGAAGGAGTGCATTCCAGGAAGCACAGGGAGAGGAGATGGCATTTCTTTCACGAAGAACAACAAGGACGGTTTGGCTGGGTGGAAAAGTGTGTGAAGTGGGGTAATGAGTAATAAGTCTAGGAAGGTCAGTCAAAGCCAGATTTTGGAGGTAGCTAGAATTTCTTAGGGTTGGCTAAACATGCAGTATGGCCATGAAGTGAGCTTGAGGACCTCTTTTTACATTTCAGCTATTTCAGGAGGGATGTGTAGGGAAAACCAAACTTAGCCACAGGAAATATGTCAGGAAAGAGTATGTGGAGCAATGTGCCTGAGCTGAAGAGCAACTTTTCATCAAGATATCTCAGGAGTGCCCTGTCAAATGAGAGCTGCATTAGCGGATCTCTTTCAGCTCTATATCCTATGATCAAATGGGAGGCAGTGTGGTTTAGTGGAAAGTGCACTAGATCTGCAATCAGGAATCCTGAGTTCAATTCTAGCTGTGACACATATTTTTTTGTGTAACTGTGGGTAAACTGATCAAATTCTCTGTGCCTCAGTCTCATCTGTAAACTGGGAATGATAATACATCACTGTGGAGACAGCAGAGTCATGGTGAAACACTAGACAGACATGGGCCTTTATTATTACTTTCTTATTTTACTGTTCCCTACTGCTCTTCTTCCTGAAGGAGGATAATTCAGACGAATTTACATATAGAATTCCAACCCCTCAGGGAAAAGCTAGGGAACAATCGAGAAAGGAGTAGGGAAGGAAGAATATATGTTGCCTAATACCGAATAAGGGCAGCTAGATGGTGTAGTGGATAGAGTACTAGGTCTTGAGTTAGGAAGATTCATCTTCTTGAGTTCAAATCAGGCTTTAGACACTTGTGTGACTGGGCAAGTGAGTTTCCTCATCTAAAATGAGCTAGAGAAGGAAATGGCAAAATATTCTAGTATCTTTGCCAAGAAAACCCGCAAAGGGATCACAAAGAGTTGGACACAATTGAAACAACTGAACAACAATAGGGAATAAACTGATTCTCTAGCTTTAGAGAATGGGTAGGGACCCACTACTCTCTTTTCTCTCTACTGTTTTCTCTCCTGTGGCGACATCAAGATGGTAGATACTATAACATTTGAATCAGAGTAGTAGGGATGTTAGGTTAGCTGAAAGTTGGCAATAAAGATGTAGCTTTTCATGTACTGAAAGTGTGTGACTTTTGCTAGACTGAAAATTGCAGGAGGAATAAAGATCATTTAATTCTGGAGAACCTGGCCTGTTGGGACAATTGGTTTTGGAACCGGTGGTCTCTCAGTGATCTCCTCTTCCTATTTGGAGAGTGCTTCAACTTCTTGATTGACTTGGGGCTCTGGGGATCCAGACCAGGTATGTAAAACTGGTAGAGTTTTAATTTTTTCACATTTCAACTTATTTATTTATTATTATTTTATTTTTCAACATTCACTTCCAGAAGATTTTGAATTCTGAATTTTCTCCCCATCTCTCCCCTCCCTGCCCCCACGACAGTGTGTATTCTGATTGCCCTTTCACCCAATCTGCCCTCCCTTCTATCACCACCTCCCCTCTTCCCCTTCTATTTTTCTGTAGGGTAAGATATATTTCTATACCCCATTGCCTATGTATCTGATTTCCCAATTGCATGTAAAAACAATTTAAAACATTCATTTTTTAAAACTTAGAGTTTCAAATTCTCTCCCTTCCTCTCTCTCCACCCAACCTCATTGAGGGGGCAAGCACTTTGTTATATGTTATACACATGTAGTCATGCAAAACCCTTCCATAATAGTCATGTTGGGAAAGACTAACTGTATTTCCCTCCATCCTATCCTGCCCCCCATTTATTCTATTCTCTCCTTTGACCCTGTCCCTCCTCAAAAGGGTTTGCTTTTAATTACCCCCTCCCTTAATCTGTTCTCCCTTTTATTACCCTCCCCTTATTCCCTTTCTCCCAACTTTCCTATAGGGTGAGATAGATTTCCATACCCAATTGAGTGTTTATGTTATTCTCTCCTCAAGACAAATCTGATGAGAGTAATGTTCACTCATTTGCTCCTACCTCTCTCTTCTACCTTGCTACTGTAAAAGCAATTTCTTGTCTCTTTTATATGAGATAATTTACCCCATTCTACCTCTCCCTTTCTCCTTCTCCCAGTACATTCCTCTCTCACCCTTTAATTTTATTTTTTAAATGTCATACCTTCGTATTCAACTCATCTTCTGCCCTCTGTCTATGTATATTCCCTCTAACTATCCTAATAATGAGAAAGGTCTCATGAGTTACAAATATCATCTTTCCATGTAGGAATGCAAACAGTTATCCTTTAATAATTTCTTTATGATTTCTCTTTCCTGTTTACCTTTTCATGCTTCTCATGAGTCTCGTATTTGAAAGTCAAATTTTCTATTTAGCTCTAACTTCTTAAGAATGCATTAAATTCCTGTGTGTCATTGAACATCAATTTCCACCTCTCATTGATTACACTCAGTTTTGTTGGGTTTTGGGATTCTTGGTTTTAGTCTTAGCTTCTTTGACCTCTGGAATATCATATTCCAAGCCCTCCAATCTCTTAATGTAGAAGCTGCTAAATCTTGTGTTATCCTGATTGTGGTTTCATAGCACTTGAATTGTTTCTCTCTGGCTGCTTGCAGTATTTTCTCCTTGACCTAGGAACTCTGGAACTTGGCTAAAACATTCCTGGGAGTTTTCCTTTTGGGATTTCTTTTAGGAGGCGATCAGTGGATTCATTCAAGGACTATTTTACCCTCTGGCTCTAGAATATCAGGGCAGCTTTCCTTGATAATTTCTTGAAAGATGATGTCTAGGCTCTTTTTTTTAAAAAAAAAAATTTGGCTTTCAGGTAGTCCAGTAAGTTTTAAATTCTCTCTCCTGGATCTATTTTCCAGGTTGTTTTTTTCCAATGAGATATTTCACATTGTCTTCTTTTTAAAATTTTTTTAAAATAATTTCTCAATTTCTCATAGAGTAGTTAGCTTCCATTTGCTCTATTCTAATTTTTAAGGAATTATTTTCTTCAGTGAGCTTTTGGATCCCCTTTTTTCCATTTGAACAATTCTGCTTTTTTAAAAATTTTATTTAATATATTTAGTTTTCAGCATTAATTTTCACAAGAGTTTGAATTACAACTTTTCTCCCCATTTCTACCCTCCCCCCTACTCCAAGATGGCATATATTCTGGTTGCCCTGTTCCC
>CM053622.1:334794269-334809806 GCA_028646595.1 Phalanger gymnotis
GAACAACGGCAACTAATAATGGCAACATGCCAGAGTTATCTGTTGCCTATTTTGCTTTTGCGCTGAAAAGACCGAAAAAAATGACTACAAAGCTGATACTTACAATAAGTAATGATGACAAAAAACCATCATGGCTTCATCAAAAACAGGTCAGGCAAAACTAACCTTATTTCTATTGGAGGGAATATGGTAGATAAAGTTTGTCTGGAGTTCATTAAAAAAATTAACAAAGCTTTTCAGATGGCTCTTTTAGAAAAAAAAACACATATAATTCTATAGTCATAAGAGACTTCAGATAGTATTTAAACTGATTCCCTATTTTCCATACGGGAAAACTGGTAGCCAGGTAGGTTAAATGATTTACCCAAGGTCACACATGTAATTAGAGCAGAAGTGGGCTTTAAACACAGATCCTCAGTGCATTCTGACTTCTTTCCACTCTACCATGCTATCTCTCTTTTCTGATGCACTGCCTTGAGAGAGGAGCATTAAATAAAATACGATTAGATGGGTGCAGAACTGGTTGAATAGCCAGACTTGAAAAGAAGCCATTAATGGTCCAAAGTCAGTTTGGAAGGAGGTCTCTAGAAGAGTGATTGAATGATTTGTGCTTGGTTCTGTGCTCTTTAATGGGTTTATAAATATTTTAGAGAAACGTGTAGATAAAATGATTGTCGATTTTAGAGATGAAACAGACTTTAGGAAAGAGTCAAAATCTAAAGAGATCTCAAAAAAGCTAAAATGCTTGACAAAATTTATGAAGAGGAAATTTACTAAGAGCAAATGTGAAGTTTTACATTTGGTTTAAATAATTAACTTAACAAGTAGAAGATAGATAAGGCAGGGCCAATTGATCTTGGGATTTTAGTGGACTACAAACAATAAAAGAAGACAATGAGGTAAAGCACAACACAGTTATCACTTCCACATCACAACTTTCCTCATTGTGGTTTTGATATAGCGAGGGTTGGCATAATAAATTAAGCGGGAATTCAGGGGAGTTTTGTGGATGCCACAGATGGCATGTCAAGGCAAGCAGATGACACAGAAAAAGTTTAGAAACTCAGAAAAGCATAAAATATGTTTAATATTATAATATCAACATACTTTATCTTTTAATACCAAAATAATTTAGACTTCTCTACTACAAAGGGAGGACCAAAAAATTTTACACAGATTTTCCAGATCTGGGTGGGGTGGGGGTGGTGCATATCCCTGTGATGTGCAAGGGATAACTGTATATCTCTAGCTCTGTCTAAAACAAATGAATCAGGTTGCATTGAGAGGTTCTGTGGCAGGAACTGGGGACAGAATAGTCTCCTTGTACTCTGTCCTGCTCTGGCCATAACCTTGCTATTGTGTCCACTTCTGAGAGTCACAATTTGTAAGGGAGCTTGAGAGCAGCTAGAGGAGGGCAAACCCTTGCGTTTATATGCCAGGGCAGGACCTAGGGTGGAGATGATTGAATAAAGCAATCAAATTGTCTCACACAACCTAAGTAAGTGATAAAATGCGATGCCCCAGGTACTTTAATCAGGTAGAATACATCTCAATTCAATCAAATCAATCAAAGGAATTTTAACTGTGAAAAGGCCTTGACCAATTTGATGTCTCTGAGTAGCCATTGGATGAACACAGTGATATTCACAGGAAGAGTATCAGGACTGCCTGAATAAAGATGGTCTAGATATGTGTAGTACCACTCCCTGCTACATGTGCCTGTGTTCTAGCCAAACTGAGCTGCTTTCAATCCTAACCCCTTGTCACCCTACCCCCTCAGGGATACTGAGTGTCCCCTATGTCTGTAACAGATTCCTTCTAGCTATAGTGGCATGGTGGTTAGAGTGCTGGGCCTGGAGTCAGAAAGACACATTTTCCTGAGTTCAACTCTGGCCTCAGGCACTTACTAGCTGTGTAACCTTGGGCAAGTCATTTAATCCTGTTTACCTCAGTTTCCGCATCTGCAAAATGAGCCAAAGAAAGCAATGACAAACTAATTCAATATCTTTGCTAAGAAAACCCCAAATGGGGTCATGAAGAGTTGGACACAACTGAACAACCAGAACAATAAACCTGTTCACCAAATTAAAATCTGTCCCTTTCATCAAGGCCCATCAGGTGTATATTTCATCAATGAATCTTCTCTAATCACATCTCTCCCACTCCCTTCCTAGTTCAAGATGAGTGCTCTCTCATCAGATTTCTTGTAGCCATTAACCTATGGGTTTCTCCTTTGAACTTGCCATATTCTCTCTTGTGTCATGATTATTTTTTTATATGTTGTTCCCATTATATTGCAAACTCTTTGGGACGCCTGCCTGTTATATTGGTCTCTTTATTCTCAGTATCTAGCACAATGCCTTGCCCATATTCAATGCATAATAAACATTAAAATGATTTAATTGAATAGTCTAGTTTTGTAAAGTGCAAAATTTTGTATAAACATGAACCATTGTTATTGGAAACAAAGCTAGAAGAGGGCCAACGGGGCTTTGCTTGTAGTGACAGGAGGGAAGGATAAACTCCTCCTTTCCCATTGGCAGTTCCCTAAATTATGTTCCTTACATTGCAGAAGATATGAAAACATTATTCCCTGAATCACAGGGATATCGGCAAGTCTGCCTCCTGGAATTACTCTAAAGACACATTCTCTGGCCCTCCCCAACCCCAATTACAAACTATAACCTTTTGGGGAGGAGAATACCTGGGAGATGGCTTGATCTGCTGCCAGGATTCCATCGCCTCTGTCCATGTCAGATATTGATCACCTAGCAGTGAAAAAACAGTAGTTGACTTCCTTAAGGCCCATGCCCCTCTGTCAAACCCTTCTACAGATAAAAAGATGTTTAAAAATTCTTAGCGCAGTTTTAATTTATCAAAGCTTTAAACTGAACAGAGACATTTTTTTTAAAACCTGTATAACTCACTTGGGATTTTTTACTGAAAGCGTTAGATGTGAAGGAATAAGAATTAGTCTTACTATGATTAAATTGTAGGCCTTTGTGATATTTATTTTATTCCCATCAATATTGACAGGAAAAAGGCTTTGCTAAAGCCTCATTTCATTATTTACAATTGTGATTAAGCACCCTACCTAGTATATAAGAGAGGGAAACTGTGTTTGAATGAAAATTACCCAGGTAGGGTCAGGTATCATTTCAACATTAAGTAGGGAGATTTAAGCAAATAACTTCTCCTGTTATACTCTGGAATTTCTTTTTATCAAGGCAAGGAGCTTAAGAATGGATTCCTTGTAAAATATCTTTAAGAGGTTTTAACATTGCTTTATAAAGAAAAATATTGTTTAGTAATGGTTTACTAGATATAATAACAGAGATTGATTATAACAGGCTCAGTTCTGTCCAGTGTTTGCAATAATTACTCTCAACACAGTGTCAGCAGGCAGGAAAGTGCCTAACAAATATTATTTGATGAAGATAATGAGAGCGATTGTGTTTGAATGATTTGTCATTCTATTGCTTTGCAATTTTGTAAATGTAGCAAAATACCAGATGATTCCCATTACTCCACAAATCAATTGCCAGTTGAGAAATCATTTTTACAAAATGATTGAATCAATGCCAGGCTCTAAGCAAGATGACAGTAGCCATTAGAGAAGTGGAATGATACTGATTATGTTTGAAGTCATTGGTTCCAAGGATCAGGTCAAATAATTCTCAATTTGACTTATGACACTGAGGGTGAAAAGAAAATGCACTTCTCCTCCCCTCTCATTCCACCCCCCACCCCCCACAGCCTCTCTGCATTAACATTTAAAAGAAAGAAAAAAGGTCAGCTTCTGCTTATAAAAAGAAACAAAACAGTTGGGGAAAAGCCCAAGCATATTTATGATTTTATGGATCCAATAACATTTGATTTGCTAAGAATATGGTTGAGATAGAATCTTTTATCCCAGTTCAATTAGATGAAAAATTCAGGTCACGTTGAGTATTTCTTTCAGGACATGTGAATTTGCTGACTTTTGTCCTTTTTCTCTCTCTCTTTTTTGTCTTGGTGGCCATGATGAAATAATCTATAAGAATAGGTAGATGATGAAGCTGAATAGAGTTTCTCGATGATTGACCATAGCAGTGGTCAAAATCCCGAGCACCAAATCAGCTAACTGTGGTGAGGATTAGTACGCTGGAGACCCGTGATTGATGAGTACCTCCTGTTCTTAGAATCCAACACAACACGACGCTTCCTTCTACCAATGCAATTGAAATATGAGATTGGAGAATGAACTTGACTTGAAGCGAAGGTGCTCAAGTGAGAGAAAGAGAAAATTAGAAGAAAAAAAAGACTTGATTATAAGCATTGTGATTGGGACCGTGATAACTCTAGTCCAAGGGGAGCAGAAAAAGGCTTTTTTTAGATCTCTCTCTCTTTTTTTTATTCTGACATTAACGAAGGCTTGACTACTCTTGGTGATGTCCCTTGTTCAGTCTCTGTCTATTGCTCTTATGTTTCTAGCTATAGGAACATGTGGGAAGAGACAAAAGAGAAGAGAGATACAGCATGCAGATGCAGTATGTAAGTATATTAATACCATTTTTTCCTCAATAGATTCTAGTAAAAAATAAAGATGAATTGAATCACATTTTCTTATTAATTCCATTGTGGAAACTAATGAAATTTTTTTTTGTTAAGGACATAGCACAGGATCAGCCTTAACAGGAAGCTGGATAGGATGCTTCCCCCCTTCTTCCCAATGTTTTCTCCAACCTGCTCACTGATGCCTAAAATACCATAATTTGAGCTTTTTTTTTCTTTCTTTTTCTTCTCCCTCTCACTTAAATGAATCAGGGGCTTTATTTTCAACTAACATCCAGTATAAATAAGTTATCAAATCTTCTTGGAATCATCAAACCCAAATTTGACCTACACTCTAATTTTTCCCAGGATGAGCCATATAAGAATAAGATGATTAATTTTTTCAAGGTCATTATAAAAAATAATGATGATAGTGACAACCAGTGATCCTATAGTATACCAGTTGAATGAGTTTTATGATTAATAGAACTTCATTAAAATTTTGAGTCTCGACATATTCTAAGCCTCGTTGGTACTGTTTGGGGGTAAAATATAAACCTATGGAAGTAGAATTAACATTCCCAGGATTCCAAAGCATATTTTTAGTGTCTGAAAAGAGCATTTTTTCCACTAAAGCTTTGAGCCTGGGAAGATACGGGCCTTGTTTTGTTTTTAATTTGTTTTCATCTTTAAATGATTATAGTTGCATTCCTTGGCTAATTATATTCCAATATTTATTACTTAGGAAGATACAGGTAATATGGCATAGTTGAGGACTGTATTTGAATTTGAGGCCTTGGATCAGTGGTATGCTAGAATCTGTACCAGCCAGCTTAGGAGTCAATTGACTCCTAAGTCAATTGACTTTTCAGTGGGAAAATTTAGACCTTGGTGTTAGCAGCTGTTGTGGAGGTATAAAGCCAATAACACCAGCTGCTATCATAGGTTCTTAGATCTGCTTTTCTAAGAAAAGCAATTTTAAGGGTTTAACAATCTCACTTTAATCAAACATACATATATTATTCACTTAGTTCAGGGGGGAAAGCCAGCACTCTGAACTTTAGAGCAAATACAAACAGAAATTACAAACAGAGACAATATAAACAGAGCAAACACACAGAGTTATCAACAGACAGGTCTCTAGTTGTCTGACCAAAAATTACACAGTCACCAGAGAGAGTTTTCAAAGCCCAGGGGAGGGGAAGGGTGGTGGTGGTGTCCATCGGCTACCCAGAGTCTCACCTGGTCAAATCACATGACACTCTTCCAGCATGTGAGAGCCCCAAACAAAACTCTAACCTCTGAGTTTATATACCCTGATCAGGGTCAAAGGACCTCACAACTATGCAACTCAAAACCATGTGATGCTTCTTCAGGCATCACAACCATGGGACCCAAACCTAGGTGAACTAGGCTTTCTTGTTTCTTAAGCAGGTCAAAGAAAGTCAAAGAAAAAAAGGTCAGACTCATCAAAGGCACTTGATTACCTTAGTGCTCCAAAAGAGAAAGCAGTAAATAGTCCCACCTTAATTACCATTACACTCGGAAATCAACAAAAGCTATAAATCAAGGTTTGATTTATTGCTTTGTTGATCTGTAGGCTTAGGAAAGTGGTAAAGAAAATTTTAATAATGTAGATTAACCTTGAACATTTCTCCTCCACCCCCACTCCCCAGCCTGTTGTTAAATATTTACCAGCACACCCTTGCCCTAGGTTCAAATGGCTCTGCTAACTATATGACTTTGGGCTAGTTCCTTCATATCTCTCTGAGCCTCATTTTCCTCACCTGTAAAATAAGAGAGTAGGATTGTATGGCCTCTATCAGATCAAAATCTTTTTCCTAAAGAGTTGGTCATGAATAGTGCTTTGCCATAAACAGCAGAAATGGACAATGCTTTTGTCTGCCTGTGCAGCCATACATGGGTAGTCCTGGGTGACAGTGGGAAATAGGCTTTATAGGTAATCATATTGAAGATCATAGACCCTCAATAATTGAGAGGAATACTACAAAATAGGACCATTTTGAGTCTTTAAGTACCAGATGAATTCCTACGGTAGAGAGGAGTTCTACACCAGGAGAGAACTCCTCTAGATAAGGAGTTCTTTATGCTGTTTTAAAAAAAAAAATAGGTCAAAAGCAAAGTGGGTGGGGAAGATGACCCTCTCAGAATGGGAGCGATAGCTGATGGAAGCAAAGCCCTTGTCCTGCTGGTTCATCTGGGGAAAGAAATACCAAATAAGCAGTTTCTCTGGCCAGCAGCCACTCCATTTATTAAAGCAGCCCTTGTAGAGGCTTTAATTTCCATGACTGTAAATATGCACGGGGAGGAAGGGATGGAGATACAAGCCCAATATCTCCATAACATGCTGACTTTTCATGCTGTTCCTATCCCAGAATTACTACTAAAAAAAAGGTTTAGTGGGTGTGAGCTTTTAGGTCTTTTTTTTTTTTTAATACAAAAGTCTAACATGGCAGTGATTTTTAAAATCTTTTTTTTCCTGGTCCTAGTTTTTCACTGACTCAAGTCAGAGATTCAGAATGCAGATTGACAATCATTTCTACTTTAATGTGGCAGTTAATGTAGAATAGAAACTGACCCTTGCATCTACAGGAAGTATTGTCACTGTCCAAAGTGTTTGGAATTCAGACAGGAGTCTGATTTTAATTCTTAAATTAAGGTGGAGGCTACAGATAATATTCACATTTATATAGGACTATCCTTAAAACAATAGAACTTTACAACTCACATGTATACAGAACTTTCCTTACAACAACCCTGTGAGGTTGTTAGCATAATTATTACTATCATGATAATATGCCCATTTTACAGATGAGGCTTAGAGAAATGAAAGTGCTTCACCCAGGACTATCCTATCATGTAGGCGCTAGAACCTGAACTCAGGCCTTGTGACTTAAAAGTATTCTTTTCATTACCTTGTACTGTCTTTCTTGGGAGGCTGCTAAAAAGAATGATTTCCTCTTGTGGAAAATAGAGAGCTGGTCTCCAGTCATAAAGTCCCACCTTCGACACAGCCTGGCTGGGGATTCTGGGCAAGTCGCTTAACATCTAGTACTCCCAGGAATTTCTCAAAAATTGCAAACCAGGTACTAATCTGCATTGAAAGGGGTTTCCTTATTGGAAGTTCCTTCCACCAGTAAAATTGCAGATCCAATAAAGAAAAAGATTATGATATTTTCAAATAGAGGATTAGTCAAAATAGCCTGGCACAGCTGAAAGAATAGAAGAACCTTGGTTAAAATCCAAGCTCTGCTACTCATAATCTTGTGGCCTTGGGCAAGCCAATGCACTTGTGTAGGCCTCAGTTTCTACTCTAGAAAACAAGGGAGTTGAATTAAATATCCTCAAAGGATCCTTCTACATCTAAATTAATGATACTAGTCTGTGGGGGAAAAATGAATAAATGAGTCAGGAAGGGAGAGGAGCAACCCAAAACAATTGAGAAGTGTTAATGATTTGTTAAAGACAATGGGCAAAATGAAAACATTTGTTTATTTTATATTTAACAACTTCTCAGCTGGATCATCCCATGGAAATCTATACAGTGTTTAAAATGTAATCTCAAATCTGAATGAAACATCATTCATTTGTCCTCTTCATTTGGGCAGTCAGTGGAACATATCAGATATGAGCAACTGTGCTAAGTTACCATTCTGCAGAAGTAAGAGATGCCTTCCTGTTGATAAATTTCCAAGGGACTTGAGGAATACTAATAGCCTTGAGGAAGTTGTAAGAAAGTATATTTCATGACTAAGAGTAGCTAAAGGGTAGCTAGGTTCCATTCTAGGTTCCTTAGCAAGCTATTCTATGATTCGTTTGGAACATTTCTTTGAAACCTCCTTCTCTGGATAGTCATTTCTCCACCTAGAAAATGGTTCTAACAGCACAGATCTCCTTATCTTGAGAATTAGGAGAATGAGGCCATCATGTCTATCTCAACTTCAAATTATTCTAATAACGGGGAATAAATCTTTCATTAAAATGTAAAAGAATGCTATACATACAATGCACATATATGCAGTGCATATTACATTTCTGCATAATGCGTATTGGGTCTTCGGGACCCAATTTGGGATTTTCTTGGCAGAGATACTACAGTGGTTTGCTATTTCATTCTCCAGCTCATTTTACTGATGAGGAACTGAGGCACACTGGGTTAAATGACTTGCCTAGGCTCACACAGCTATTAAGTGTCTGAGATCAGATTTGAACTGACTCCAGGCCTGGACTCTATCCACTGTGCCACCTAGCTGGACTATGCATGTACGTAGCACACACATATATAACACATGTAGAGCATGCATGTACATACATATACACAAAATCCATATTGTACACATATGTATATAATACAGAGGAATTCGAGGTAGATAATTTAGTAAATGCTCAAGCAGCACAGGAAGCATGAGCTATGTCGACACAGTACCAATATAACTAGTTAAGTTTTTTAAAAGAAAATCAACCAAGTGAAGTTTTAATCTATATGACATGACATGAAATGGACAGTTTGACTAATCTTGCTCCCCTTGTTATTTTGGTATCTTATAGATTATGCATAACAGATCAATATTTGAACTGAAAACCAAATCCAGGGCCCAGAGACTATCCTTATCCTCCCCTCCCTCTGAATACCGTAAGAAAATGACATTCCATGTAGGGATTTTAAAAAATGTCTTTGATCACATATTTTGAGGTTTGGCAGGACATTGCATTTTGGGGGGGAATAAACAAGCTTTTTACAGGGATAAATCTATTCTCCCAGCTTTTTAGGCATGCACAAATCAATCAGTATTGATTTGATGCCACCAGAACGGACAAAGAACTTTTTTTGTGCTTGGTGGCACTTTTCTTTCTCTCCTCATCTTGGCCTCTTGGAATCCCTCTGTCTGGATGATACTCAGCCCAGTAACTTCCTCCTACATGAAGACTTTCCTGATTTCTCAGGGATTAGTGCTTTCTCCCTCTGGAATTACTTTGCCGCTTCATAGTTATTTACTTGTGTATATGTTGTACCAGTTAAATATAAACTCCTAGAGGGCAGGGACTTGTTTTTGTGTTTACATCTCCAGCATCTAGCATGATACTCTGAGGGAGCAGACAATTAGTAAACTTTGCTGGCAATGAATTGAATTACTGGGAGTGTGGGGTGGGGACAGTTCAGCATGTTTACAAGTTTGGGAGGAAGCATATAGGGCAATATATGGAGGAGGTCTTTGTGTAAGCAAACTGGAATCTGTCTTCTACATTATTCTGCATGAAAAATATCATGGGGTAGCCCCAAGTCAGCACATTGAAATCCAAGTATAGGCTGGCTGGCAGCCAAAACCAAGCCTGCTGAGAACAAAATTTGAAAGAGAAAAATAAAGCCACTGAACAAGGTGAAGCCTGATGGTAGGTATGGGGACCGTTTGAGGCTAGCCAGGGAAAGAAAGGTCAAGGTTTGTGCTTACACCGTACCTGCAGTGCTGAACCCACTGCTGGCTGTCCTAGTTTTGCCAAATGTCAGGGTTTTTCTAGTGAAGCAAAAGGAAAATCTAATCAGTTGCAGAGATAAAGCCTTCTACAACATAAAAGTTATTTATTAGCCTGCCAATCGTATGCTATAGGAATTTGTAAAGCACTTTATAATGACCCCTTGAACTCATAGCCAAGAATCTTCCCCACATGCAATTCATACAATGAATAGGAGTGCCTCACTTATGGAACCCATGTCAAACTGACCTTAGCCAGCCATCTCATGGCACAATTATCAGGCAAGATATTGCGGATGACTCAAAGCTAAAGCAAACCAGTCCTCCTACAAGTGCGCCCTAAAGCAAGCATTCTTAACCTGCAGTCTATGAATTTGTTTTTTTTTCCTCTAATATTTTGATAACAATTTCAATATAATTTGTCCCTTTTTATCATCCTAGGTATTTTACTGTATGCTTTCAAGAACATTCTTTTGAGAAAGGGTCCATAGGCTGCACCAGACTGTTAAAGGGGTCCATGACATTAAGAAATTCAAGAACCTTTGTCCTAGAACAGCAGCCCAAGGCTGACATCTCTCACTCCACGGAATTCCTACTTCATTTAGTTGCTCTGTCTGCCCTGTGGCATTTACTGTTTCCTATCTTCAGTTGCTAATTACCTTTTTATTTCTGGGAATTCCTGGTCTTCTTTACCACCACCAAACTCTTTCTAGGGCTCCTCGTATTCAATTCCGTTCCACAAAAAATGATTAAATGCTTATTCTATGTTAGAGACTCTGGCCCTCAAGAACCTTACATTTTGCTGTGATAATAGCACAGCATAGGTACATAGTAACTGACTAGAGAATAAAGGTTGATGAAGGAGCAAACATTAACAATAAGGGAGGTTGGGGAGACTCCATGGGTTTTGAAAAATAGTATTCTGAGAGGCAGAGATGAGAAAGGAATGCATGTCAATTACAGGACTTGTGTGAATGCATTAAGGAAATGGAGTTTGGGTAAGGGCTAGATTAATTTAGCTGAGAAGAAGTCATCCAGCTATCAACAAGAACTTAATAAATATTACTATATGCCAAGTACTATGCAAAGTTCTAGGAAAACAAAGAAAGACCCCCCCAGTGCATGCAGGAAAATAGTATGAAATGTATCTCCTAATAAAAACAGAATCTCCTTGAGGACAGGGATTGTTTCATTCTTGTCTTCATGTACCTGGAGGCTAGCATAGTGCCTTGCATGGAGAAGATGATAAATGTTTGTTGCATGAAGGAAAAGATGAACAAATGAGTGGATTTGTGGATGAATGAATGAAATAATGCTGGAGAACCAAGCCATAACTTGGAATTCTTTTGTGTTTAGACCAAACATTTTAAATCACACGTAGAGGAAGAATGCAAGAAGCATGTCCTCCAATGAGGGAAGTGAGAGAGAAGAGTGGGAAGGAGAAAACACTAGTGCCTTGTCTAACATCAGGCAGTTTCCTCATTGTTCGTGGTGGTAAGGTGATAAGCTCTGTTGTTTTTAGCTGTGGAAGGACTGGTAGTGCTTTTACAGAATCATAGGACCATTGATTGATCTAGAAGCACCACAGGAATATTGATCTGGATATGGAAAGTGTTTCAAAGGTCCTGTTCAACCCCATCCTTTTACATAGGAAGAAACAGGCCTAGCGAGGAATGCACCAGACTGTCCTATGTACTTCCTCTACCAGGCCCCCGGCAGGGTACCTTGGCTCCCTCCTTTACTATTTCAGCTTTCTTTTGTGTGTTGTCTTCCTCAAACGGAATGTAAATTCCTTGAGAGCTGGAACTTTCTTTTTTTCTACTCCTGTTTTTATTCCCAGAGATTAGCACAGTGCCTGGTACTTAAACGCTTAGTGACTTGATTTACTTAACATTGCATAGGTGTCAGTGGGAGAACTAAGGCTTGAACTCAGATCTCTTAGATTTAAAGCCTAGCCTTTATGCTGCCCTCTAAATTCAGCACTCTGGTACAAAGCCTCAGTAGCTCCATTACAGTTATGACTATATTTGAAAGGTAGGGAAGTGCCATATTATGGAAGACTTTAAACACTAAGCTAAGAAATTTGTACTTTATCCTACAACAAATGAAAAGCCACTATAAGACTTTGATCTTGAAAGTGATATGGTCAGACCTGCGCCTTTGGAATATTATTTTTTTTTTGCAGTAGCAGGAGGACAGATTAAAATTTAAGAGACTAGAAGAAAGTAGACCAATTAGGAAGTTATCATAGTAATCTAGGTGAGAGGAAATGAAGGCCTGAAGTAGGTGGTGGCTGTATGTATGGAGAGAAAAGGATCAATGGAAGGGCTGCAAGTTGAAAATGAAGAAGAGAAGAAGAAGAAGAAGAAGAAGAAGAAGAAGAAGAAGAAGAAGAAGAAGAAGAAGAAGAAGAAGGAGAAGAAGGAGAAAGAGAAGGAGGAGAAGAAGGAGAAAGAGAAGGAGGAGAAGAAGAAGAAGGAGAAGGAGAAGAAGAAGAAGAAAGAGGAAGAAGAAGAAGAAGAAGAAGAAGGAAGAAGAGGAGAAAGAGGAAGAAGAGGAGGAAGAGGAGAAAAAGGAGGAGGAGAAGAAGAAGAAGAAGAAGATGATGATATAGTGGTGGTGATGAAATCACCTATACTGAAAACATTATTCTTGTGTAATCCTAATGATAGCAGAACAGCTAAAATCTTAAGGTCCTGTGTTAAGTAGATAACCCAGGGTGCTTTCTTCCTAAAAAAGGCAGCTTCAGTGTTATTTGAAAACTTCAACCTAGATACAGGAAAATGTTTTGTTTTGTTTTTAACATTTTGTTTCATTAAATTATGCAACACAAAGCAATTTTGCTCCTTAAAGTTTTCCCTCTGGCATTTTCAACTTTCATTTTGTTCCCAGTTGCTCCTTTATGCCTCATATGTTTTCTTTCTTTTGTCTGAATCATTTTTTTCTGACAGCTTTTTTGCCAGTTTCTTCCTATGCACATAGATTTTTGTTAATTTTTATTTCCCTTCCACAGTATTACTTCCCCATAAATATTTACTGTGTGTAGTAATAGCTAGTGAGAGCACTAGGAAAACTGCTGGGACTTTTGCTGATGCTTGTGGTATCTCTTCCCTTGTTTTTGTATCAAGGTACTCAGTGAAGATTGAACACTTGACAAAAGTAGTAATTCAAGATAATTAGCCAGGGCTTTTTTTTTTGAGGAGAGGGAGATATGATAGGAGAAGCTTTAGTCAGTAATTAAAAAAAAAAGATCATGAAAACTTTCTCCATCATTATCAGGGGTATTGTTTTATATGTAAGGAATGTGAGTGATTTGGCAAATTTGGAGAAAGGTCTTTATAAAATTTCATAATATCCCTGATCGAAGTGAGAAGAATTTATGGCATTTCAGATACAAATGTAACCTTTGGCTCAAAGGGTCTCTCTTCTTCGGAGGAGATGGATTGCTTGGTGCTCTGCCTGAGCAAGAGGCAAAGTTTGCGAAGCCTTAAGAAAAGGGAAGTCCTGGTTTTCTAGATTTTGTCTTGAGAGAGAAGTCACCCTGTTCCAGGTTCTCTTCAGGCTGATGACGGGGAAGAACATGGGAAGAAGTCTAGCTGTAGAGCAGCTGGTGCTTTGATCAGAAAGCTATAATACATAATATAATATATAAGCTTCCTCACGTAGGCTTAGAGCACCAAGAAATCAACCCTCAATCAGAGAGAAGTGTGCCATGCAATAGATCCTTTGAGTCAAATGTTACACAGGTAAGTCTGGAACAGTCCAAGTCTTTCTGGTGCTTCTGTGGTCATCATTTCTATAAGAGAGCCATGCAAATAGAGACACAAAAAGAAGAGGCAAATTGAGCCAATCAGATTTAAATTTTATTCATACTGGATGCTATCTATATCAGGAGTTTTAATAGGGTAACAGCAGCAGTACATCATCAGAACATAGATTTTGAGAGTTTGGGGAATTGAAAAGTGAGGAGACGTGATCAGTTTTTTCACCCATTTCATTTCCTTTAATTTGCTGGCCAACGTTTCTCTAAGCAAGTGATTGTGTGGTAACTCAGATGTTCACACTAGGGAAGGAAAAAGGAACATCCCCCCCACCACCCTGTGAGACTTATGTGTCCAAAGGAGATTGTTATCCTTCTCCCTTCCCCATTCTACTTTCTACTTCTAGTTCATGAAACAAAAATAAAATCAATATTAGAACTCGTAGAAAATGATATGCCAATCAATTGTCCTTTGGCTTCACTAACCAACCCAGACCAAATTACCCTTTCTTAGCCACTACTCTATTATTTTAATAGGGTTTTTCTTTATAATAAGAGACTGTCTTCTCTTATTACAATTCAAGTTACTTGAGAGCAGGAATTGTCTTTCCCTTTGTATTTGTATCCTCAGTGCCTGGCACATAACAAGTACTAATAGTTTTTCTTTTCATTCATTCATTTCCAAACCCTTCAATTTACAGTTGAGGAAACCAAGGCCAAGAAGGTTTAAGTGATATTCTCGAGGTCACACAAGTAGTTTGCAAGAGGGCCAGGATATGAATCAGATCATCAGAGTCCAAATCCACCGTATCACACTGCTGCATTCTCCTCCTCCTCCTCCTTCCCCTCTTTCATGTTAATTGAATGTCCTTTGGGTGCTCTTCACTGGCTGGGGCTTCATCTTCAGTATTTACTTGAATCACCTAGAAATGAATTCACTTCTCTAGCCCTCTGCATGAGTACACTAATCTGAATAAATGTTACATACTTTGAGTGTTGTTAAGTTGCCTGACTCCTTTTGATTCAATTCAACCAACATTTATTTAGGACCTCAAATATTCCTGGAACTATGTTAGTCATGAAGGATAAAAGAAAAAAAAATCCTGCCTGCCACCCCCTTTCATCCCACCTCCTCACCAAAAAAAAAGCCAGAACAATCTCTGCCTTCAAAGAATTAACAAGTACACGAGATTGAGAGGCAGAGAAGAGGCAGGAGTGTATTCCCAGCATAGGGATAAGCCTATGTAAAGATACAGAGACATAAAATAGGATAGTAAGTTTGAGGAACAACTAATTAGTACGTAGACTAGTTTAACTCACCTCAATTTCCTAGGAATATTAAAATTTCAAAAATCAGTTTTGAAGCTAGTATAGATCTGGACCACAAATATGATGAATAAAAGAGACTATAAGAAACATCAATGACTCAATTAACAAATATAGTTTACAATTTATGAAGACATAAAGAAAGGCCTGGTCCTTGTCCTCAAAGAGAATGTTAGGGAGATAAGACAAAAACACAAGGAACAACAGCAAATCATGTTATAAAGCCTATTATGAAGTGCTATATTGTGTGACAGGATGGACAAGAGCTAATGAAGATGAGAAAAGAGACAGGTCAGTGGAGGCCAGGTTAGTCAGGAAAAATGCCATGTAGGATGTGAAACCTTTTTTTTCTATTTTTTTATTTTTATTTAATATATTTAGTTTTCAGCATTGATTTTCACAAGAGTTTGAATTACAAATTTTCTC
>CM053622.1:334810306-334863887 GCA_028646595.1 Phalanger gymnotis
TGACTGCTTGTAGACTAAAGAGTTCTATGTTCCAAGCTTGGGAGGATGCGCCAGCTCTGCCATACCAGCACTCCTCCTTCCCCAAGAACCCCCAACCTGGACTGGACTTAGATCTTCAGCAGGCTCTGCATTCTTGCTCTGATCCACCACTTAATTCCTCCCACCAGGTGGGCCGGGAGCCAGAAACAACTGCAGCTATAGTTCTGTAGCTGCCCCACCTCTGCTGCCCCTGAGGTGGTGGCCAAAACCACAAACTCTTTCCACTCCCCTCAGCTTTTCCCACTAACCTTCTCTATTGTCTTTGGTGTTTGTGGGTTGAGAAGTCTGGCAACTGCCACAGCTCACTGATTCAGGGTGCTAGGGCTTGTTCCGCATGGCCCGCGCTGGGCTCTGCTCCGCTCCCAGCTCTGTGCCCAGCAGCCATCCAGGCTGTCCTGGGCTGGAGCTCTGCTTCCCTCTGCCATTTTGTAGGTTCTGCAGTTCTAGAATTGGTTCAGAGCCATTTTTAATAGGTTTTTGGAGGGACTTCGTGGGGAGCTCACGCTAGTCCCTGCTTTCCAGCCACCATCTTGACTCCACCCCACCCCCCTGGCTGGATGTGAAACTTAAGCTATTTTTGAAGAAAGGTTAGGACTTGAATGTTTATGGGTTATATAACAAGTCAGCACAATAGATTGTTGTTCATCCTTCATTCTCAAAGAGCACCAATGACATCAGGTGGGTAATATCTTGCAAGTAAAACAGATTTAAGTAAGGCAGAGCTTGGCAAAGTCATCAGCATCATTCTCTCCTACAGAGTCATGGGAGTCCAATGGCAAGACATAGGTCAGGAGGACTGGAGATGACCCCGAATGCAGTGGGAGACCTTGGCTTTTTTAAGCTATGGTCTTTCCCAGCTTCCAGTTTTTCTAAGGCAGCACCCCTTCGGTACTTAAAAGCTCGGTAAGAATTGAGGCAAAAGGTGGCCTAGTTTCTTTTCACAAGAGAATCAATCTGCAGAATGTCAATCATTAATGAAAATTAATCAAATAACTTCCATTATAAATGGTCTCAGATTTTTAAAAACCTCATACCTCACAACAGTCCTACAAGGTGAATAGTGGAAATATTATTCTCCTAAAATTTCAGAAAAGGAAATCAAGGCTCAGAAAGGTTAAGAGACTTGCTCATGATTGTGTAATTAGCCAATTAATAACTACCTGTGTGACCTTTGGCAAGTCATCTATCTCTGTGAGCCTCATTTCCTTGTCTGTCCTCTGAGTAGGTTGGACTAGATGGTCTCTAAAGTCTCGTCCTTTTCTAAATCCACAATCCTATGATGCTAAGTCATTGGGATATGACTGGAACACTGCAACCTGACTCCACTATTTTACCACTACTTTGACTACAACACGCATATACATACATACACATGCATATACACAGATTTCTTCCTGAAGAAAATTCACAATAAAATTATTCCCCAATGATAAGAATTAATTGCAGTACTGATTTTCTGATTGTTAGCCTAGCTGATTAAGATTAGATTAATATCAGCCCATAAATTCTTATACATTGTAATATATACTATAATATAATAATATATTGCATATTATTATTATATTACTGTATCCTTTAGGTTCTCAAACATGAATATGAAGCCCATTCATCATAAAATCTCTTTGAAAGTTTTGAAGAATTATCAGACTAATGCCTTTGATGGAATAAATATATCTGAAGCAGAGAATCCCTGAAAGGAATTATAGCCTGAAATGGTACTCTGGGGTGCTGGCACAAAGTCTGAAAATGCTCTTTGTTCCCTATTTTTCTGCATCCTCACATGGTTTTTCTTCCCTCTTGTTTTTACAATTGTTGCTTTTATATATCCCACTTGTATTTATTATGTGAAAAGATTAATAGCAGTAATCCTAAAGTAATACTGTATGTTATGGATTTACTATTTTAACAAGTGAAGTATATGTCAATTAAGAGTCTTGTGTATATCAGTGTCTCTCTACTTAGATATGTTTTTTATATTTTTATTTAGCAAATAAAATGAATTCCACCCAAAGAGTATATTCTTGTATTGCTCAGTTCTGTTCTTTGTAACTGAATTTGAAGAAGATAGAGATAGTGGAGGAATCTGTATTTTATAAGAAATATTAATATAAATATTTTGCCTCAATGAAGTATGCCAAGTTCTGTGGGAACTTGTGGAGAATATTAACTAGGCCAATGTAAATCATTTGAATACAAAGTGAAATTGATAAATTTATCTGTTTATTTCACTGAAAGTTCTGCTATATTGGTAAAGCACAGAAGTAAGCTAGGATTAAATATATAGGTAAAATGGAGAGTTGATCAATGGAGGCTGCCATTATGGAAAAGTCTTGTATCTTATAGCAGGAACATCCCCACTCACTCTGTCTGAATGTACTTGATGGTATTATCAGTGTAGCCAATAACAGGCTGAAGCATTATGAATGAAAGCTTCCTGTGAATGGCTGAGGTATCAGACATATTTCCTTATCACCTACTGGCTCCAGTTGCTGGCAACCAGCATGAGGCCTTCTGTATAATTAACGGCATTCCATGAATATTTGCTGAATAATTTTTGGACTTTTATCTATATTAATGTGTGGAAATACCCCTTTACCCTATAGAAATAATGCCCATGAAGTTATATTTAAGAATTCTGATGGGCTCGTCCATGTAGGCAATCCCTCTAGTGATCTTGATTATCAAAAGGATCATAGCTGTACATCTAGAAGAGAACTTGGAGGCTATCTAGTCCAATCCCTTCATTTTGTAGATATGACTGGAGGCCCAGGCAGGATGAGAAATTTAATCAAGGCCACGCCAGTAATAAAAATCAAAAGTAGGATTTGAACCTGTTGTCATCTGACTCCAGAGCTCATTTTCTTCCACTACATCACACTGCTACCTTTGGAGTTTAAAAAGTTTGAGAGATACAATTTCTGGGTAATTTGATCATTTTATTAATAAGGTCAGCATGTTTATTAATAAAGGGATGGTCATTTGACTGTCTCTCTTAGATGAAAGACTCCTCATGATGGTGGGCTCAAAGCTTATATGCTCTTGGAAGAGCAGGTGTTCCTCAAAGTAGCAATCAACAGTGATTAGTTAATAATTAATGAGAAAATGAATATTGCTATGAGAGGGTGGGCTGTATTACAATGAGAGTCTTTGAGTACGTGACTTAGACTACTTAAATCTTGGTCAAAGAGACTTATTAATTACCATATCACGTATCTGACATAAGGGAGGATTCATATTTTCCCAGACCTGTCTGAGCAAACACAAGGAGCAGAAATGCACTCATTAGCTCAAACTTAGAATTTCTTTTACTGTCTCATTAAATCTTGGCCCGGGTAAAGCTTTAAGAGAGATTTCCCATACTGGTTGATTTCTGGATGAGGAAGTACAAAAGGGGAAAAATCTTGGTCCTAATACAATAATTAGTTATTAAATGCAAGAGAGAAATAATCATTTCTCGTGTATCTATGACTTCCCATGCTTTGAGCATCTCATACATATCCTCCTATAATCCTCTATGGCAGATTACCCCAAATAACTTTCTCTTTGATCTTTTAACATTATGTGAACACTATTATAGCAGAACTATAACTAGCAATCCTGGCATGCAGGGAACACTGAATTGGAGTAAAGATTTGATTTGGAAACTGTCCACTTATGTCAAGTACAATCATGCTAAAATATAGTAGTGGGGTCAAGGCAGAACCCAGGAGAGAGGAGTGATGATCAGAAGACCCTCAAAGATAGCACCCTGGGACCTATCAAGGGACAGAGACAGTTTTGCTGCAAATTCAGGTTACAGTAGTCAAGAGTCTGGCAGGCTAGTGGGCAGCTCAAAAGAAAATTATACTTCTAGGTTCTAATACCCTGGGATTAAGTCCTATTCATGTTGCTTTAGTTAAACCTCTGTGGTGCATCATTTTTAATATTTATTACATTTAGCAAAGTTGCGCTATACCTTGGTACAATTCTTTTGGGGTTTAAATATCTCCCGAATGATATCTTTTATGCCACTTCTTGCATACAAATCATGATTGCAATGTGTTATAGCCCATTAATATCCACTATACATCTCTCTATTGCCCAGTGTCACTGATAATTTTTATCCTTCAGAGATTGTGTTGATCAATGGTATTTATATTGTATCATAGAAGAATATTTGTGTTAAAAATGGGGGTATTATTTCTGGAATCAGTTTGGGATGTGTGTTTAATGTATCATGCATTCTAAGTAGATGACTAAGGGATTTGAAGATATTTCTTTTGGGGGCAACACGATCACATCAGAGACTGAATGAAAAATGTTTTATTGATAATTTAGCACTCTGTCTGTGATCAGTCTCCTCAATTCCAATACAGACTGATAGGCTGGGTCATGTAATTCCTCAGCCCCCATGGGCATATTCCCCTTTAATAATCATCCAATCAGACTCCATTGGCATTTTATTTTTATTTGTTTTATTTTATAATAATGATTCTGACTTATTTTCAATAAATTTGATTATTTTCAATCGGCAAAGTCCATCTCTTATCCCTCCCACTTTATCTCAACTGAAAAAGAAAAAAAAGCTACATACTGCAAAAAATTCATAGTCAACCAAATAAATTCCAGTATTGGTCATGTCCCCACTGCCCCCAGAAAAAAGTCTCAATTTGCTTTCTGAGACATTGACCTCTCTATCAGGAGGTGGGTGGCATGTTTCATCATGAGATCAATGGAATCAAGGTTGGTCAGTGTGCTGATCAGGATTCTTAAGTCTTTCATTTCATTTCATTTCAATAACAATATTGTCATTCTATCAGTTTTTCTCCTGGTCCTGCTCACTTCACTGTGTATCAGTTCTTATGAATCTTTTCATTAAATTTTAGAAAAGGTATTTACTGAGAAGGCAGAGTAAGAAGAATTGATACAAAACATTTCCTCAAAACTAGGGGTGTGCTCTCCCTTTGCCCACACAAGGATGTTAGAGAGAGTGGACTCAAACTTAACATACAATGGTAATGAGAACATGTGCAGAGAACATGTATAGCCAAGGAGGGCCTCTTGACCCCTGGTCCTAGAAGTCTTTTTTCTTTTTGTGGAGTCCTTATAGAGTTCATGAAGTCCTCATGAAATTGCAGGGAAATAGCGTTGGTAATGAATAAATAGTTCAACTGCTCAGTGGGGCTGTGTGAGTCCACTTAATGGAAGTTTCATCTGGGCACATTTTCTCTTCCGAAAGATTTTTTTTTTCACTGCTGAGTCAGATAGGTCATTCATCTGTTATACTGGCTTCCCACTAGGCTTGTTTGCTGCTGGGACATACTGCCCACTTGCCTCTCTGCATTCTCTCCAGACCTTGCAAAGCCTACAAGGTCCCTGCCTGAGCATATCCATCTCAAGGTGGATCACTTGATCACCTTATGACTCCTGTGGCTATATCTTCCAGCTCTCCTGGACTTTGCTATTGACTTCAGTGACTGGTGATGTCTCTGATGAGACCTCTGGTTCTCCCTAATTCCCTAACTCAAGTTTATTGCCTAGATATATCCACTATCAGATATTAATTCAAACAATATCAGGAAAGAATAAACAAAGGCAAAAATGGTCATGTGCCCATAGCCACAATGGCCAAGTGGGGAGAAAAAGGACAGCCAAACCTTTCTGAAGTTGCAAAGAAAGAGTCTAAGAGTCTAATGGTTTCCCCATTTTGAATGCATACTCAATTCCAGGTCAAAAACTCTAGTCACAAATTCTTGTTCAGTAGCAAATAGAAGATATTTGTCTTCTTTCTGTTTCTTTCCATTGTTCATCAGAGTCTTTTGAAACCATTACACCTCAAGGGTTTAGATAAACCTTGGTTTGGTTCTAAAATGGACGCCCTTCACTGCTTGGAGGGATTGGTGTTCTCACTGATGTAAGTACTACCTCCAGTAGTATAACTCATCGATGCCTCTTCCCCTGTGGTTCTATCCTTGTCCTTCACAGCAGAACTCCAGGAATCACCTGGTCTCTTCCCATTCAAATTGGCTCCCAATTCATCACATAATGTTCTGAGTCATCTTGGTTAGAAACTGGAAACCAGTTACCCAATGGTTTCCATACTAGTCCCTTAGAATGAAACCAGTCAAGGGATATCTACACATGTTTCAAGGACTAGTCTTCCCATTGGTCAGTCTACCCCATTATGATAATATATACCAAATATTTATTGGTGATAATTAAATATCAGATAAAGAACACTGGTTTCTGTGCTCCTTCTTATATCCTTTTGGGCATCCTCTTCCTTCATAGATTTATTGGTTTGGCACACCAAAGGATAGATAAGATTGTGGGAAATCTATAAACGAAGTCCTGTTATAGATGACCTATCTTCTTCCATCACTGGGACAAGGAAGAACCTGCATCTACAGGGCCATTCTAACTGCATGTTGTCTTAAAGTTGAGAGCTCATACCAAGGATGGAATTAAGGAGTATATAACAAATTCCATTGTGACTGCATTCAAAAGTACCTTTAGGATGTGATGATCTCTTAGGGGCTTGCCCTGCATTAGACTGTAAAATACAGAAAAAACCCATCATTTTGGTTACCATACAGCCTTAGGAGGCATTATTGCTCTGTGGCTCTATAGAGCAGTCTGATAATGGCTTGGTACAATGTGTAGTTTCAGGAAAGTAACAAAAAAGGAAGGAGCTTGTCTTGATTAGGAAGGAGCGTGGTACAGTTGAAAGAGCATCATTTTTTTGGAGTCAGAGGACCTAAGTTCAAATCCCACCTCTCCTACTTAATACCTGCATAATCTTAGGCACAATGACAACATCTGTAGTACTCATTTTCTTCACCTATAAAATAAGGAAGTAAGACTAGAGCCTGTTTTCAATTTAAATCTGTTATCCTATGTTCTACATCTGACAAGGGAAGATTGCTACATCTCGATGAAGACTTTAATACTTCAGCAGGTCTGTGACTTCTTGGATGGGTGTACTTCCATCCTGTGGTATTCTTGTCTGTGTATTTTCACAGATTCTTCATAAAGGATTCACCCAGTGTCTGAGGCTTTGATCTAGGTCTAGTTACATTATGTCTCCTAGAAAATACAAATGTTTTAGTTTCCTTGATAGTAACACTTGACAATCCATGTAGCCCTGGAAGAAGCAGATACCATAATTAAAAATATAAATTTATTTATATCTTTTTATCACTGAGAGGCAGCATGACGAAGTGGTAAGAGATCTGTCTGGGATCGATTTTACACATACTGGCTGACTCTGGTTGACTTACACATACTGGTAACTCTGGGCAAGTTGGTTAACCTCTCAGGGCTCTAGACAACTTTCTAAGACTATAAGACAGAGAAGGCACCAACCTGCATCAGAATTCTCCATACCAGTGAAATCATATGATACACCTACATTTCAAACCCAAACCAATAAGCATTCATTAAGTACTTACTATGTCTCAGGCACTATGCTAAACCCTTTCAAATAACAATGAAAGGCAAAATGGTCTCTGCCCTCAAGGAGTTCATAATTTAATGGGGAAAATAAGTAAACGACTGTGTACAAACAAGTTATATGCAGGATGATCTCAAAGGGAATGCAGTAGCCTTTTGGAGGGCTGGAAAAAGCCTCTGGTAGAAGGTAGGATTTTAGCTGAGACTTGAAGGAAGTCAGGGAAACCAGGAGGTGAAGACGAGGAAGGAGAAAATTCCAAGAATGGAGGATAAGCAGTGTCCAGCTGCATCTTTCTCTTACTCTCTACTAGAGAATCTATGATAAATCACTTAAAAATAAGAAAAAAGTTCAGCAAAATTATAAAAATGTATATATAAACTACATATTATATTCATGATATACAAATAAATGCTGCACATGAAGTCAGTCATATGTATATTTGCGGTATGAAAAACTGCCTACAATGTCAGTCATATAAATAAAAACACATATGTGTATTTATGGATATGCATACACACATATAAAAACATTATATGTAGTTTCCCACAGCCATGATCCTCTTTCTGCAAAGAAGCTTGGGAAGGTATCTTCTCAGATCTCTTCTTTGGGGCCAGATTTGGCCATTATTCTTTCACATCTTGTTTTGGTTTTGTTCTTATTCTTTCAATTTATTTTTGTTGTATTTGTCTTATCTATTTTTTTCTAGGTTCTGCTTTCTTCATTTTTTATTGGTTCATGTCCCCCCCCGCCTCCCTGTAGCCTTTATATCCATTGTTTCTTCCAGCACAGCAGTATTCTATCACGTTTTTATACCACAATTTGTTTAGCCATTCATTCCTCAATCAACAGGAAACAGTTAGCACTGCTGGCATTTCAGCTGTATCTGGCTCTTTGTGACCCCATTCGGGGTTTTCTTGGCAAAGATACTGGAGTGGTTTGCTATTTCCTTTGCCAGCTCATTTTACAGAAGAGAACGGAGGCAAACAGGGTTAAATGACTTGCCCAGGGTCACCCAGCTAGCGTCTGAGACCAGATTTCGGCTTCGGAAGATGAGTCTTCCTGACTTCAAGCCTGTCACTCTATGCACTATGCCACCTAGCTGTAATAGACAAGCACTTTTAGTCTTAGTCTCTCTTTCACAGGACTCCTTTTTTTCCCCCAGACTAACGGAATATATATATATATATATATGCATATATATATGTATACACACACGCAGACACATACACACACGCGTGTATATACACATGTATGTAATACACATATATGTATATATGTATGTATATATGTGTGTATATATGTGTACACACACACACACATATGTAGTTTACTACTCTGTCCAAAGGGTAGTTTCAACAGAAAACCCTATGTGGTTCCTTGAGGAGGAAATTAAAAAGAGAAGGTATTTTAATGTTTTAGAGGAAGTAAAAAGAAAAAAGAAGCAACTTGAACAAACACACATAAAGAAAAAAAGGAATTCAAGTTAAACACCTTTATTTAGTATCACACATAAGGTTATGACCTCTCTACTTTAGAGAAAAGTGGTTTGGAAAATTTCCCATTCATACATCCTTGAGGAAAAATGTGGGGGGAGATATAAGGTTAGTTAAATACCTTTAATAGGCACTTCAAAGCCTTGGTTATTAAATCATTTCCACAGATTTTCAAATGTTATCAGTCCCCAGTGCAGGCCAAAGCCACTCCTTGATGAGAGCATCATAAATTTGAAAGACAAGTCAGATGTGGGCATTTTACACAAAGGAGAACTCTATCTCCTACACAGGGCACATTTTTCAATGTTGGTGTAGGGTTGCATCTGCCAACTGACAGATGTGAAACACTGACCTATGGGGATTACTTTTTTTTTGCTAGTTTTCAGACCTACAAGATTTTGCAACAAGGCTTGCAGCAACACTTAGAGACACCAGCTGGTTCTGTAATGCTTGATTGGTCCTGTTGACTTATAGGAACCTAAACATCTCCCCTTTCTCCTCCCCATAGGTCTCACACCAAAAAAAAAAAAAAGGTCACAGAAGATGAATCAACCAAAGTGACTTGTGTGGGTTCAGTTCTCTATAAAGTAACTAACTCCTGATGCTGTTCCTGAGGAGAAAGAAATCAAGAGCAATTAGAGGCATCCACTGCTATTATCAATCAATTAGCAGGCATATATTGAGTGCTTACTACAGACACTATGTTATTGGTGATATTACTGCTGGTCATACAAAGACACAAGTGAAAAATTACCTTCCATTGTATTGTATTTTTATGGTATGGTGTTCTGTTCTGTTATAGTCTAACTTCACCACAATGCCCCTTGGAATCCTTGTCCAGTCCAAATGGTGATGAATGGAATCATCTTTGAAAAATTAACTCTAAAAGATGATCAGTGTTAATTAATCCAATTGATTTTTCTCTGTCCTTATTCTCTTTGATTTCTCTTTAGTATTCAACATACCACCCTCCTAAATCTTGGTCTTAGGAATTTTCTTGACACTGTTCTCTCCTGGCTCTTATCATAGCTGTAATGACCACTTCTCAATCTTTGCTAGATCATCTTTGTGTTACCTTCAACACTCCTGTATGTACCTCTGGATTATTTTTTTCAGTCTTCTCATCTCTTTTCTTTTTATGCTCTCTCAGTAATCTCATTAACCTCCTGTGGATTCATTTATACTGTCTATGTATATGTAGGGCAGCTAGGTGGTAAAGTGGATATAGTGCCAGGCCTGGAGTCAGGAAGACGAGTTCAAATCCAGCCTCAGCCACTTACTAGCTATGTGACCCAAGGCCAGTCACTTAACCCTATTTGCCTCAGTTTCCTCATCTGTAAAATAAGCTGGAGAAGGAAATGGCAAATCACTCCAGCAAATTTGCCAAGAAAACCCCAAATGGGGTCACAAAGTATTAGACATGACTGAAACACTTGAACAACGTGCATATGTACATATCTACTCCACATTTCTCTCCTGAAATCCGTTCCCACATCATCAAGTTCTTGCTGGATATCTCCATCTGTATGTCTTAAAGGTGTCTCAGCCTCAGCATGGCAAAAACAGAGCTTTTCACTTTTACCATTACACCAGCCCCTCTTCCTAACTTCTTTATTTCTGCGGAGACCAACACAACTCTTCCAGTCACCCAGATTTGTAACCTACGAGTCATCCTCTACTCTTCTCTTCTCACTTCCCCTCATCATGACATAATCTGACATATTTTGTCTATCCTAATTCCTCATCTCTCTCCTCCATCCCTTTCTTCCACTCACACAGTCACCACGCTAGTTCAGCTCCTTATTATATCTTACTTGAATCATAGTAGACCATTACTCAAATGAATTCCTTCATTCTCACTTTTCACTAATCCTGCCTCAACACAATTGCCTAATTGACATATCTTAAAGCATAGGTCTGACTATGCCACTGTCCCCACTCTAAAGAGTTCAGTGACTCCTTGCTGCTCCTAGGTGAAAATATAAACTGCTGTTTTGATGTTTGAAGCCTTTTACAATCTGACTCCAACCTATGTTTCAAAATCCTTCACATTAGTACCCCTTAAACTCCACATTCTGGCCAAACGAGCTTGTGCCTTTGTCGTCTTTCCCCCAACTAGAATATTCTCCCTTCTCTCTTTCTACATCTTGAAATCACTAGCTCCCTTTAATGTTGTACTAAATGTTATCTCATTCAAGAGGCTTTACCGATTCTCTAAATTGTTAATGATTTTTGTTTTCTCCTAAGTTACTTTGTGAGGTTTTCTGTAGATATTTTATTTTTCCTTTTCCACATACATGTTGTTGCCTTCTTCCCTTGCCCCAGAAATTCCTAGTTCAATTTAAATTGATCACTTCAGATTGCTTACTTGAGTTTTAAAAACCCTTATATGTTAGTGGTTTAGAAAAGCTTTGACTTGGTTCTAAGATGGACACCCTTCAGTGCTTGGATGGATCAATGTTCTCACTAACACAAATACTACCTCTGGTGGTATAGATATCAATTTATCGATCTCTCCTTCCCTGCAGTGATACTCTTGTCCTGCACTGGGAGATTGCAGGAATTATCTGCTCCCTCTTCCCATCCAAACAGCCTTCCAGATCCACCCAGCTAATGCCCATAGTTCCACAATTAAAGATAAATTCCAAGTATTCCTATTAAAATGCCAATTCTATGGGAAGTGATAATACATTGTCCCTTACTCACTCTTTATTTATTTAGATGTTGGATCTCATTAATGTGGATATTCCTTGTAAAAGTACATATCCTAACCCATCCAGGTCTTCTGATCCTGTATGACTTTTGCCTATGTCTTACTATAGCTCCTCCATAGTGGGTCCATCTAACACATTTGGGACCTTCTTCTAAGCCTCTTGATATTGTTTAAGTGCCAGTGGAGCATACACATTGCCCATTCTTTTATGTGATTAGCCCTCCTCCTTTTTTTTGTTAAGTATTTATGTTGACATTTGTTTATACTGTTCTCTTTGGAAATGCCTCAAACACAGCTACTTGTTTATAGTCAACAAGATGAGAAATACCAGAAACATATTTGTAACTACTTGGAATACAGAGAGCCTAGGTATGCTTAGGTGAATTTGTCATTTCTATCATTCTGACCCACTCAGAAAATCTGGAGAAATTGTAATCTGCCACCATTCAGTACTTTAGCATTAGTTCTCTTTGTACATATGCAGTTTGTTAAAAGAGGCGAGTTTTATTCAAAATAACAGACAGGAAAAACCTAGAACACTTGGAAAAGAGACAGAAAGCTCCAACAACTCTCTCACAAGTTATATGTAAATCCTAATGACAAGCAGTACTGCTTTTTGCTGTTTGCCTATAGCTCTCTGATATGATTCCATCAGCAATTCCTGGCATTCTTAGCAGGTGACCTCAGGTGTAGTTCTCTCCCTAGGGTTCTCCCACAGTTTTCTGTTGCTCTCATTAGGGGATCCTATGTGTGGCTTCTCTTCCTTTAGTGGTAGAGTTTCCTTTTGGCCAAGCAGGGCCAATAAAACCATGTTCAGGCATTTGTTTTCTCTGTCACTGGGTGTCATCTTTACCACCAATGGGACAAACCTTTGTGTGGTGGGGAAATCATTTCTCTTCATCACTTAGTACCAACAAACATGCTATATGTGGCCCTAAAGATCACCTACTTCAGGGGTGGGGAACCCGCGTCCTCCAGGCCACATGTGACCCTCTAGTGCAGCCCTTTAACTGAATCCAAATGACACAAAACAGATCCCCCTAATAAAAGGATTTGTTCTGTAAAATTTGGACTCAGTCAAAAGGCCATACGCAAGGACCTAAAAGACCGCATGTGGCCTTGAGGCCCCAGCTTCCTCACCCCTGACCTTGCTTTCATTTTACAGGCATAGAAACATAAACTCAAACGTTTTTAGTGATTTGTTAATAAGTTACACAAAGAATAGGCAAAATCACCGAGATTCAAAGCCAGATCCAAGTTCGTTACCCAATGTCTATGACTACCTTTTGCTGATTCCCTCCTTCCACCATTCCTTCTGTTCTATGGCTACACAAAAGCTTGCACAATTGTTACCCATTTTCAGGAAAATTCCAGTCACCATATTCAGCTTCATATGACTACTAATGTTGATCCCTTTCCCTCTCTGATAAGGAGATTTTTCCACCCAAGGATATACTCCTTGCTTGTTTGAAGTCAATAACTTTACTTGTTTCCTAATTAGTTCTCTTAAATGCCTGAAATATTCAAATTCTCAAGGGTTCTCCAGATGCCCTTGTTAGTTACCAACCTTGCCAAAGCAGTGATGGGTCAGAGGGAAGCCCTTGTACCATTACCTCTTCCAGGAATCTAGCATGTAAATACTAGGAGAACACTAGTCATTTTGGGACAAGGGAGAGGAGGGAAGAGCTCAGTGCTCTCCTCCTCTCCACCATGAAAATGGAATCAAAGATTCATAATCCTACTAATAATATTCATGGTCTACTAAAGTCCTTTACATAGATTACCTATTGGAAACCTCACAATAACCCTGTCAAGTAAAGACATTAAATCATTTTATAAATGAGGAAAATTGAAACTGAGATAGATTAGGTGATTTACCCAGAGTCGCATAGAAGGAGAGTGTCTGAGGAAGAACTTAAGGCTTCTTGTCTCCAAATCCAGCACTCTGGCCATGCTGCCTTTCTCTCAGAGGACAACAGAGAAGGAATGAACATTAGACTTCATTTAGTTCAACCACATCACCTTACAGAGGAAGAAACTGAGGCCTAGAGATGCTGCTTCCCCAAGGAAGCATTACACAAAGAATAAAGAGCAGAGACAGTCTTCCAGCAGAAGCCCGCTACACTAAACCCAGCCCTCCTTCCACTGTGCCCATGCTAACTCTCAAAAATGGCATTACAATGGACTTTTATGGAGGGGAATGGCAAGAATCACAGCAACCGCACATTCAGACAGAATGGAATTAAAGGGAAGTGATCATCTTTATTGAGTCTTTATTGAATACTGGTGTCCTACAGGGCCCATTCAAAATGGCTACAAATTGTGCATGGTGACATTTTGGCTCAAAAAATGGAAGGGCTACTTTAACAGTTTGAGCTGTCTAAAAGTGAAATGGACTGACTTGTGAGAAAGCTCTTATCACTGAAACGATCAAACGGCCATTTGTTGTGAATGTTAATATTTATGCTAAGGTAAGGTTTGGAATAGGTAAAAGTAACTTAGAGACTCCTTCCAACTCTCATTTTCTATAAATGGAATAAAAAAAAACACATTAGATTGTCTCCTCCGTTCAAATGTAAACTCCATGAAAGCAGAGACTGTTTTTCTGGGTTCTATCTATCTGTCTGTCTGTTTGTCTGTCTGTCTGTCTATCTATGTTAAATATTCCCCAGGCTTTGTATGGCATAAGCACTTAATAAATGCTTAATAAATCATCCAACTGACTCTTTTGGATCAGAGAACCTGAGTTGGAATGCCCAGTTCTCCCACTTAATTATTGTGAATTTGAGTGAGGTACTTACCTTTCCAAGCCTCAGTGTCTTCATATTTTAAGTAAGGAAATTGAACTAGAAGACTGCTAAGCTCTCTTCCAGGTCTAAATCTACAGTACTATGATCATTGTCTTTCTGTGCTAATCATTCAAGCAGTGCTGGAATAGGGGAGTAGTGTATGGCACATACTCAAGAACTTACTGGAAAAAATAATTTAAGCATCCTCTACCGCACAACTTACTGGCATCATTTAGTGAAGCATCTAGGAGGGGCAGCGGATAGTGTTAGACTTGGAATCAAGAGGACTTGAGCTCAAATCCATCCTCAGACACTCATTAGCTGTGTGAGCCTGAAGCAAGTCACTTAACTGCAGTCTGCCTCGGTTTCCTCATCTGTAAAATGGAGATAAGAATAGTATCTGCTGCCCAAGTATGTTCTGAGGATCTTAATGAGATCGTTTGTAAAATGCAGCGCCACATAAATGATGGCTATTATCACTTAGTCTGTGTGACAATCATTGGAGGATGTTTAATGCTGATGCCTACAGGTACATAGTAGTAAAATCAGTGCTGAATTGGGAGTCAATGGACCTTGTGTGCAGCAAAAAGCAATATTGTTATTATCTTAAACTAACATTCTAGTGTGATGGAATTACCCTAACACAGACCATTTCTCCAGGGGTAAAAGTCTTAACCAAACCCCAAATGGGTTAGGGCTCAAGCCCTAGAGAAGATCCCTGCCTTAGGAACTAGATGAGAGATACCACAGCAAGGAACCCATATTTAAAGGTAATGTGGCAAAATGGAGAACAGCAGAGGGAACTTGGTTTGGAGGGCCGACTGCTACTTACTACCTTGAGCAAATTATTTCATGTCTTAGAGTTCAGGTTCCCTATGAGTAAAATCAGCAGGTTGGAGTAGACAACCTCTAAGACACCTTTTGAGATAACTAGATGGCACAGTGGTTAGAGTACTGGGCCTGAAAGTCAGAAAGACTTGTTTTCTTGAGTTCAAAATTGGCCTCAGACACTTATTAGCTATGTGACCCTGGGCAAGTCACTTAAACCTGTTCGCCTCAGTTCCCTCTTCTGTAAAATGAGCTGGAGAAAAAAATGACAAACCACTCCAGTATCTCTGTCAAGAAAACTCCAATGGGGTCATGAAGAGTCAGATAAGACTGAACAAAAAGATACCTTCCAGCTCTAAATTCTATGGTCTTGGGATCCTAAAAATGTATAATATAGAAAAAAAGATTGCTAGAATGTTTTGAATGCTAGGAAGGAAACTTTACTAAGGGTTGCATCTGTTGTTATAAAGCCATTCATCTCAGGCCTAACTTAGGCTGAGATAAAGACAAAATAGAGGTGAAGGAGCTGAGCTTTATTCCAAAGGAAGAACCTCTCTTATCTATTCCCAAGGAATATCTCGATTTGGGGCCCTGCATAGATGTGGGTCTCAGGTTTTATATCTAGGATGTTAGAAACATAGTCAAAGAGAAAAGCATTAAGTGCATTTGAATATCTTAACACCTGTGAGAATGTGACCACCTTATACTGCTTTCCTTATTTCTTTGGAGGTACTCTTTCTTAGAGCTAGGGATCTAATTCTTAGTAATTACCCTCTCTCCATTTTCTTTGTTTCCTTGTTTCAGTTTCAGTTCAGAGGGGAAAGGAGATTTCTCAATGTTTGCTCTACTGAGAGAGAATCATTCCAGAAGATAGTTTTAGGTCAAGGGTGGGGAGCCTGCACCTTCGAGGGCACATGTGGTTCTCTAAGTCCTCAAGCACAGACCTTTGACTGAATCCAAACTTCATAGAGCAATTTCCCTTAATAAAAAGATTTGTTCTATCAAATTTGGACTCAGTCAAAAGGCCTCACCCAAGGACCTAGAAGGCCACATGTGGCCTTGAGGCCATAGGTTCCCCATCCTTGTTTTAGGTTCTTTGGGTCTCTCAGTTAGACTAAAGAGGTCCAAAAAGGCTTGGGGATGTGGTACTTGACATTGTATATGCTGTTACTGGTCACCAAAGGGCATTTTTTCACAGTTGCAGAGGCAAAGGGAAAAAAGATCCTTTTCCCTGAGCCCAAGGACAGTACCCAGATACTATCTCTCTTGTGAAAAGCTCTGGGGTTGTGCATCACTCATGTTCATGAATAGCAGTATCTTAAAGCGAACAGTAACTATTTCGAATGCAAAGGACCATGAAAGGAGAAGCTACTGGATGCAGGTTGAACAGCAGGTGGCAGCAGAGGATATGCTAAGCAACATGGTCCTCTAGAGTGGTTTGTGTAGCTTCACATGAATGAATTCTATAAAGACTAGTGTCTCAAGATAATTGACAGTAGATATAGCAGGAATCGGCAGTTGTTTGTATTCATTTCCTCTGATTGGTGAAGGGGAAAGCATCAGGAAAGCTGATCGGAAGGCTAGTTGTGCCACGTATGTTAAAAATCTAATACTAAACCTAGACTTTAGAGACCATGTAGTCTAATGGTCTCCAAAGTGTGTCCTTGGTCTCCTGATGGGAAGGAGATTTGAGCTGACCCCAAGGGGTGAATGATCAACTAATTGGAGAATGTAAAGATGAGCAGCATTCCACTTGATCATAACAATCATGGGCTTGTCTCCAATACAGCCACACTACCCATATCATTCATTGTATCTCCACACAACCCCCATTCTCTGACCCCTTATCCTACTGCACTTCCATTTTCTAGGCAATTCAAGAAGATGACAACCTAACAAAACCCAGGCATAGAAAGCAGCTACTGAAACAACATTCCCTCCCAAATCTTGCTTCTTTCCAGTGTGTCATACACCTCAACTCCTAGCCTATGGCTACTGAACAAACTTCGATGGCCGTGAGCTGATCCCTGCTCCATCTTCTCCACCTCCCCCCTTTTCATTTTAGTTCTTTCTGTTTTGTTTTGTTGCAAAAGCCTAGCATAAACAGGCATGAAGAGATTGAGATTTGCATTCCATAGCTCCAACATTATCTTTCCCCATAAATGAAACCCTCAGTTTCCCAGAAGGGCATCATCATCCTTTCAGTCTCTCATATTTTCAACCTCCTCGTTATCCTTGACTCCTTACTTAACTAAACTTTTTCAAAATTACCGTAGTTTCTTGATAGCCATATCTGATGACCTTTTCTCAGTCCTCAGCCTTCTTGACCTCTTTGCGACATCTGACACTGTTGACCTCCTACTTTTCCTGAATAATTCCTATCCTCTCTGGATCAATGAAAACAATATATGTTGATTATAAAATGCTCATGTTGACACTCTTAATGAACTTCAAAAAATAATTTTCTAGTCAGTTTAAAAATCTTCCAAATGAAAAGTTTAATGTGAGTTTTGAAACTTTTTTTAAAATTTGAAATGCCATACATTCTGATTAGTTTCTCAAAACTAATTAACATCATAAAATATAAAAAAAAATTACTGGCCAAATTTCACCAAAGACCTTTATGGAACAGGTGGATTGGATCGAAAAATAAGTATCATGATTTGGAAAACACAGCCAATTACATAGTTCTTTCATTTGGATCCATGGATCTTTGTGAAGTGTCTTTTTTGGTAATAACAACCGTTACAATCAAGAATCAAAATAAACTGAACTTTGAATGATTGTTTCACAAAGTATTAAACCAAGGATTTTTTAAAAGAATTTTATAACATTAATACATGAAATGAAAATTTCAATGTGTTTCAGCTTTCATAGTATATGAGAGGCAGTTTGCTCAGTGGCAGGAGAGCTATCCAGGAAGATGTCAGTTCTAATGGCCAAGTCACTTAAGGTCTTCCTGCTCTAGGTCAGCTGTATTTTTATTTATTTTGTTACATATTTCCCAATTACACTTTTTTTGTTTTTGGAGGGGGGAAGGCAGAGCAATTGGGGTTAAGTGACTTGCCCAAGGTCACACAGTTGGTAAGTGCATCAAGTGTCTGAGGCTGGATTTGAACTCAGGTCCTCCTTACTCCAAAGCTGGTGCTCTACTCACTGCACCACCTAGCTGCCCCTCCCAATTACTTTTTAACCTACTTCCAGCTGCACTCAGGTTGACCAGGTAGTGAGCTGACACCTCTAGGCAACTCTCAGAGAAGTCACCTACTTTCATTGGTAGAGGGAGTTTCCTCATGTGGGAGATTCTTATATCAATGAGACCAAAGTCACAGGAACTATTGTTCTGTAACGTATATAATTATTAGCAGCTTGGTATGTGTATATAATTTATAAATAAGTAAACATAAATGTATTAAAATTATGTGATAAAGATCAGTGATTGAAAAAGATTCAGAGAACTCTGATCTAGTCTTTTTCTAGATGAGGAAGCTGAGGCCCAGAAGAGTTCAGTGACTCTTATGAAGTTACACAGGTAGTTAAGTGGCAGGTCTTATGACTCCAAGGTCATTACTCTTTTCAGCATACCACTAAATCTAGGGAAATTAAATGTGAAACAAGGAAAAATCCCATCACCCTACAAAGAATTGAACCAGTCTGAGTGAACATTCATGCGAATGGTGTTTTTTTTTCCTAATAAAAAATTAAGCACAAGTTTTATCAAGAAGGATGTCACTCAGACTGGTATTAAAATGTGTCTGCCAGAGACTTGTGTGCCAATAAAACAAAGTATTCTTAACTAAGGAGAGATATTAAAGGAAAACTAGTTATTACCACTTTAGAGAAATTAGCAGTAAAGAGAAAGAAAACAAGCATTAAAACCTTTGTTCGTCTTAGATAGACCTCTTTGGAAAAGCAATAAATGGTATAGAGACAAAGATCATTGTAGAGACTGAATAGCTCTGCATAAACTTTAAGAAAACAAAGTAAAACTGGAAACTGCAGAGTCGGTCAAGAGGAACATCCCAGGGGTTCATGAGGTGAGCAGGGGCTGTGCTTGATGACACAAATTTATAACCTAGGCATCTGGCTACAAGAAAAAGCCAAGGAAGCAATGGAGCATTAATAAGAGCTCCTGAACATCAGAGGAAAACAATTTTAAGCATCTCAATGAACATATGCTTGATGCAGATTATACTTATTTGTGTATTTTTTCAATAATGTTAGTGAGAATACATTTATTACCTATTTTGAAGGTAATGTCAAATTCCGTCTACAAATTGATTCTACTAATTAAAAAGATCTTAGAAGCAATCATACCTCCTCACTTAGTGAGCCCCTGGACCTTCCTAATTTTACCTGCAGAATTCCCATTTTTCTTAGCTTTTTTTTTAAAACTTTATAAAGAGCCTCTGAGGCTCAACTCTGAGATTCTATGATTCTGTGACCTTTGCTTTCATGCCAGTTCTTCTAAGAGGCTTGTCTGTGACTGTCAACGTTTCCTCCTTGATAATGATCAACACTGAATTTGCTACCTGGAGGGGTCAACACATTAACCCACATTAACAGGCAGTTTTCATTATCTGTGTCTAAGGATCCTCTTGACTGACTCCTTTTGAGGAAAGAAAGCTAAGGTGGTTAGTTGAGGTCAGATAATTTTTTCAAGGCAATTAAAGTGGCAAATCAGTGGAAAAATCAGCAAATCAGAGATGTGAATACCAAACACAAAATCTGAAATTTCTTACTTAGCACATCACATTCCTCCAGGATGAGAAGTGATAATCATAAAAAGTATTGTATTGTGAGTGTGGGTTCCTCCTCCCTTTCCCTCTTCCCCACCTCCCCAAACTCGTTTATTACCCTCTTGGGGTCTGAAATTCCAATAATTATAATTATTCCTTTGGATTCAGGATTGCTTCCAGGAGTCATCTGATAAAAATACATAATATTAGCACAATTGTGAAATAAGTGGAGTTTGTCATTAGCACTTTCTACCTCCCTTTCTATATTCCTTTCCTACCTTCCACTATTATCAGTTTCCTCCCCTTTTACTGTAAGTTCCTCATAGTCTCCAAAGGAAGTGATATAATTAAAAATAATTCAGACTAAATTGTGAATGAATGAGAATAGCTTAAAATGTTACCCATTTACAGGAATGTTTGAATTGTAAAAGAAAATTCCTGTTGAGGGAAATGCCTTAAATCTAAAGGCATGAATCTCTCATGGAAGAATTTCAGGCACTTTGACATGTGAAGAAGTTGAGTGGGGGGGATGAGGTTTCCTATTACCCATCAAATTAGAGCATGAAGGAAATCACCTTTTCTACTTATTTGTAGATTAGTCTTAATATGCATTAACATTGATTAGTTTATGAGATGATCTAACTCATCTAGCAGAGGACAAACTTTGGGGGGAAGGAGACACAAAGCAGGCAAATTTTGTAAAGAAGATCAAGAAAATTGAGAGCATGAGTGGAGAGAGGTACAGATAGGATGGGATGTTTTACCCCTTGAGCTCTAAGTAGCCAAGGAGTCATAGAGCTTCTAGAGTGGTACTGAAAGGGAGAAAGGTCAACTTTAACTCCCCTAAACTTCTATTTGATGTCTTAACACAATTTATCATTACACGTACACATGTACCTCAATTATTTATTTGTACTTGTATCTTTAATTGAAATAGCCTAGAAAAGAGATGGTTTTGTTTTTAAGCAATTGCGTCAAAATAACAAAAAATATTTCAACTATGAATTTTGAGTTGTCAAGGATACTGTGAAAATCTTAAATAGCAGCAAGACTTCAAAGTAAATCCCTTGACCAAACTGGTACTTATTTATTATCAAAAAAAATTCACAAGGTTGGAAAGTATAACACAGATAAGCAAGTTCTGAAGCTCCTGTCATGAATGAGATATAGAGTGTGAGCTATTTCAGGACCCATGTTTTGGAAATGTTCATTCTTTCAGTGACTTTGAAAAAAATAGAATTACCTCCTAAAGATAAAAAAAAAAAAGATTTGTTCAATGCTTCATTTTAAGACTTTGTACAACTTAATGACCACACTGTTTAAAATGAGCTAAAAGTGGGGGGCATAATATAGCATTGTTTTGAATAAATACGAGAGAGATTCAAGGAGAACTTCAAGGCCTGCTGCTTTCTATGAGTTTTTCTTTATCTTGACTAGGATTATAGGTGCCTTTGAGGTGCCACATTCCTAATTGCTTTCTGCTAGCACAGTCGACTAATGATAAACACAGCAGAATCTATAGCTATCTAGTCCTACACCTTGCCAGCTATTGACATTGACCTGGTTTTGATGGAGAATTGAAATAAAACAGGAGTTTTCAAAGTGTTTTGCCCCAAATCTTCTCTGCAGCTAACTGCAAACAACCTCCCATCCTCCATCTCACCCTTTTATCCCCACTAAGCAAAAATAAATAAATGTGGCAGGGGAAACTGAATTTAATGGTTTCCTCAAAATAGTTTGTGAAGGTAGATAGCTGTTTTCATTAACAAGGATTAAAAGTTAGTGAGCTATATGACCAAATGGTACTTAATCAATGTGGATCGCAGGGTGGGGGAAGAGACTACATAGTAATGTAAATTAATTTTTTAGGCTACTTTTACAGGGTCTTTCCAAAGTCTAGTTTAGTTTAAAGCTAAAAACTTAAGACTTTGGGGGCATTCTGTATAATGCTATTTTCCTTTTCAATAGAACTAACCTCTCTTGACCCCTAACAAAATTAGTTTGGTAGGCTATGAGTACAGAAGTGATACAGATGAATGCAGATAGATATGCAAATATAGATTATAGAAATCTATCTGCATATATGTTATATGGACCAGTAATGTAATCAGCATAGGAAATTCCTTTTGTGCCCTGTCTGGGATCATGGGAATTGGGCATATCTTACAATCAGGAAGACCTGGATTCAAGCCTCTTTTTTCTGATATGTACTAGCTGTGTGGTCATGGCCAGATCACTTAATATCTCAATCTCTCAGGCAGCTCTCCAAGATTACAAGGTGCAAATGAGCTACAGGTTCTGCAGACCTAGAAAGGATTTTCAGATTGAGAATTACTTATCAGGAAAACTCCACAGCTCTTCTCTCTCTCTCTCTCTCATCTATCTATCTGTTTATCTATCTATCTATCTATCTATCTATCTATCTATCTATCTATCTATCTATCTATCATCTATCTCTCTATGTATCTATCTATCCACCTATCTAACTATATCATCATCGTCTAAACATGTTATGTTATGTATTTCTGGAAAATGAACCCTTGAGTAATACTCAGGGTATACAGAGGGGTAAATGGGTGTCTTGATGTCAACTAAACACACAAATGTAAATTTATGTATCTAGATAGATGTATAGATAAATAGGTGGATGGATGGATAGATGGATATAGATAGATAGACAGACAGACAGATAGATATGCTAACTCATCTAGCAGAGGCCAGGTTTCTTGAGGGAATGAGACACAAAGCAGGTCAATTTTGAAGAAGAGATTAAGAAATTTCCAGACCATAGATGGGAAGATCTCCAGTTGGAATGGAATGTCCTTCCCCTTGGGTTCTAAGTAGACAGGAGGTCACTGAGCCTCTTTATATATTGACACTCAAACACACATTTATACTTCCATCTAACCTGGCTATTGCACTGGTATTCATTATCCAGACATATAAAATATGTATTTTAAGACCATTTATAACAATGAACAAATACAATAATGAATTAACAATACAAATGTATTTTGAGGATTACAAAGGTTAAAACTTCCAGGGAAATGGCATTCTAGGCCCAAAACTGTACTAACAAACTGTGAGTCAATAGGTCTCATTTTTCCCACATTTTAAACAAGGAGACTGAAAAGTTCCTTCTAATGCCCCTTAAAACTCTAGGAATTTCTTGATGATAAAAATGATCTGAATCTAGGATGTCACAGAAAAAAAGCAATTATAGGTAAAGTTTCTGCCCTAGGGCCACTGTCTTGTCTGGCCTCATCTGGCCCACTATTTCAGGCAAATCCAAGGCATGTTTTACTTTATGGCCTACTTTACTTCTAGCTGTCTTCTTCACAAGGGCCTTGCCAATCTGTCCATATCCTTTTCCTACTTCCCATTCTGGAATCATGTTTAAATCAACTATGAACTGATCATCATTGCTTTAGAAGAGAATGTGTCAATGTAATTCCCAATGGCCTTACTTAGCATCCCTTTAGAGATCAAAATATCTCTCCCTGACCATCACTCCTCTATATATGTTGTTTCTCCCATTTGAATGTAAACTCCTTGAGGGCAAGAACTGTCTTTGCTTTTTTTATCCCAAGCTCCTTTAGTTCTTGACAAATAGTAAGCACTTAATAAATACCTTTTTCATTAATTATTTTCCAAACTCAGATCCTTTCTGCCTAAGACAGCAGAAGGATGGAGGCATCGTAGATTTAGATTTAGAGCTAGAAGTGATCTAAGGTTTTTTAAGTTGGACCCTCAACCATTTTGTAGAAAAGGAAACTGAGTCACAGAGGGATTTTTTTTTTAAGGTGGCTTACTCAACTGGCAGGTATCTGACATGAGATTTGAACCTAGTTCCCAGTCCAGTGTCCTAATAGTGCTCATGTTTGTAAAAGGATTTTAGGGATGAAGAGGATGCATCAGGGCAGCCTTCTGACACTAGATAGCTATGTGTTCCTGGGCAAGTCATTTAATATCAGTGTGTCTCAACTCCCTAAAATTGGTGAAATAAGTCATGGGCAGTTTTCTTTCTGCACTGGTGGAAAGAGCATGAAAGAAATCACAGATTAATGCAAAATTTGCCTTTTCTTATCACATCATGATATAATATTAAAAGCTTGATGGTTTTCATCATATCCAAACTATTAAAATACCCATCCTTACCCATTTGCTGGTGAACACGAACCCTGTCCACCCCCCGCCCCCCAAAAAGCCACAATGCTTTCAAGTTGCTGGGTAATACCATCCCTGGACTCCAGAAAGGGCTTTTTGAGAGGCTGGGAAATTATCTTGGAATCCTGGTCCCCTAGGACAGCCCAGGTGAAAGTGCTCGGCTTTTTTTTTTTTTAAATTGTCTTTCGTTTCTGCTCCCGAATCGTCGGAACTTCACTTTGTCACAAGAGATCTGAGCACTAATCCGCAGGAAAATGCAATCCTTGGAATTTGTATACTACTCAACCCTGGGAGCCTGTTCCCCTTCCAGTCCGCTAAGGGACAGCATCGGACCGCTCAATCTAGCCGGGGCCAGTCCAGTCTAAGGCGCTCCTGGGTTCGTAGGTAGACACGAGGGGGCGCTCGGGCACAGGCATTGGCTCCCTTTACTCCCCAGGCTTCCAGCAGGAGACCGCTCCACCGGGTAAGGGGAGGGAAGTGGGGGGAAGCAGGTTTTTAGAGCAGGCTGGGTTGAGAAAGCCAGGGAGCTAGATTTAATTTATTAATTCATTTATTTTATTTCTGAGGGCAGACATGGACAGGTTAAAAACAAAACAAAACAAAATAAGACAAAACCCACAGGCACACGTACACCCAGATGCGCACGGGCTGGTGCTGGCGACCATGGGTAGCTTCCTCCTCTTTTTCCTTGGACTTGGATAAACTTGAATTTCTCCAGCGGGAGAGAGCCCAAGCTGGGGTGGCTCCGCGGGTTGGTATATAGAAGTCTTCGGGTCTTATGCAGTTCCCTGTTTAAATAAATCTTAGTAACCAATGGAGAACAATCCCCACATTAATCTTGTGTAATTAGCGTTATAACCCTTGGCAGTTCGAGAACCACTAAAGACAAAGCTTTATGTAAATCAGCTCCTTCTCCTGTTTCCTTCCCCCAACCCCCTCTCCCCTTCCCCGACTCTCCCCTTCTCTCCCCCTTTGCTCTCCCCTTCTCTGTGTCTCTGACGCTGTTTTCGAGTCTGCTTTTAATGATACGGTACACTGAGTAACTTAAAATTAATTATAAGGTTCTTGACTGAAAAAGAGAGAGAGTGAGCGAGAGAGAAGAAGAAGGGGGAGGAGAGGGGAGGGTATAGAGGCTGTGCTATTAAGAGGGTTTAGAATACAGACAGTTAGCCACCTGCACTTGGCAGAACTGCCCAGCTAGGGACACAGCACATTGTGTGGGGAGCTTTAGTGTCGGGGATGTGAAGTCTTCTCTAAGCCATACATTGGGGACAGATTTCAGGCTGGAGACCTGGCTACTACTGGGAAAGGGCTGCCAGGCTTCAAGCAGGTATGCTCTGTGTCTCCTTTAATAACTGGTGGTTGGCACGCACTCTAGAAGGGCACATTTTGGAAAAGACTTACACATTGTGGGGATTCAAGGGAGCGGGAATTAAATGAGATCATGCGAAAAAAAATCATTCCAATCAACACATATGTCTCTAGTTGCAAATGAAAGGGTTGTGTATCCGTACATTGGTGAGCAATTGGATACGGACCTAGGAACAGAGGAAGACAGAAGGCAAAGGAAAGTGGGGCAAGATCTCATAACTAGGTTCTGGATTTGTCTGCACTGTTTACTATTTCTGAGGGCTTTGCGTGAAGCGAATAAATTTTTAGTTGCTCCTAGGGACTAGCTTGTTGTTTTATGGCATGTGCTTATTTAAAGCTTCTTTTGTCAGTGTAGAAACGGTGCAAACTCCAAATAATATGCAGGTCTCTGTGTTGAAGCTGGAAGGCAGCTTCATTGGGTGCTGCAAAATTTAAGGTGGGGGAAGAATCTTTTCCTATGGAGAGAGACCTCGAATGCTTGCTTTTCCTTTTCACAAACGAGAACCCAATGATTTAGAATATGTTATGTAGAGGGTTAAAAGAATTATTCCTGAACTACTGGCATTGTACTTTTTTTCTTTATAATCTGCTTGTCTGATTAAAACTGAATCCTAACATAAATCTGTTTGTCTTTGCCACCTCTGTTATCTTGTATTTTATCCATCTCACTCCCAAAGTTAGCACAATGCCATATAGAGCTTAAGATCTGCCAGATCTTAAACCCAACTAGGCATCTACTCACTTTGTTTACGAAATTGAATAAGATTGGAGGATGGGGGGGAGAGACTTCATTTAACAGCACAACTGGTCTGTATAAATAAAATATTCATTTTTTTTAAAAACCGAAGTGGATTTGGTTTACTCTGCAGCCCAGTAATTTAAACAGCACATATCTACTCTAGATATAGTTGCTATGCACATCTATACTGGTGAGTTTGAAATTTAGAACAGGGCTTTGATTTATTCTCTTTCCATCGGTGATTAATGCACCTTAATTAGCTAATCTCAAAGCCATTATTTACAACTCGCTTAGACAAAGGGAAAACTGATGATCCAACACTTAGATTCGGTTTGAAATTAAGAAAAGCAAAGAAAAGCTTTATTATTCTTACTTGTCTTTTTTTTTCCTTCTCAACTCCGGGATAAAAAGCAAATGCCTCCTACCATAAAATTAAGAGATAACTAACTTTAAAAAACCTAGCTAGATTTATTTTTCGGAAGTAGGATTTTGTCGGAACTACGGAGAGAGAAACTTGAAATAATGTTCTCTTTTTTGAACAAAGCATTTTCAGCTCCAGCTTTCCAGAGATGTTATTGAAACGGGGTTTCTATTTTAGAAACGGACTGATCAAGTGACTTCAACCCAGCCCAGGGACTAGAAGAGAGTCGGCGGATAGGGTTTGCTAATCAGGAATAAGGTGATCCATAAATCCTATTTACATTGAGCATGTGGGAAGTGGGAAGTAAAAGTGGACATTCTCTTACATGGAAGACCAATATCCAGAAGGAAAATAGCTTTTTTCTGCGCTTCCAAATTCATACCCTCTCCGTCCTTCATGCAAGTTTTTTTTTTTTAAGACCTTGTCTCTAATCCGAATAGTGAAGCTGGGCACCTGTCCGGTCAGGGAGGGCGTGGGACTTCCCCAGGGCAGCCCAACTAACCTCTGACTTCTGGCTCTTTCACCCCTCCCCTGCGGTTAGGAACAATTAGCCCTAGACCCAGGACCGGTCCTTGGGGTCTCCAAAGAAGAAGGCAGCCACCGTAGGTCACCTGTCAGTCACTTCTGCTTTCTACTCCCCCTTGTTCATCGAAGGCCACAATGGGGAGACACTAATGGTCACCCTAGGAAAGCCTGCTCGGGCACGGCTTTCTACAAATATCCCCATGGCACGAGGACATTGTTATTATCATTATTGTTATTGGTAGGGTAAAACTCTTATTTAAAAAAGGCATTGGAAAGCTCGTTGTCGGAATCATCAGTGTATAGGAATGGGATTATGGAAGGGATGGAGACAACGATTCTGGAAAATACTAAAAAAAATGGAAAAGGTTTTCTCTTTCTCAGTTGAATCTGATCCTGGTACCAAAATTTGAAAATGAACCACGAAAATCTAAACGTGTCTTCCAGGCAGCAATACACAATGAGATTAGAAATCATTCTGATTGCTAACTGGGGGAGGAAGAACCAAAGTAGATTGGCAACCCGGAGAGCAAAAGTATTTCAAGTGCCTGGGTACTGGGGAGCCAGGAGGAGGTGCGATTGGGGAAGGAGGGGTGAAAGGAGAGGACCCAGAATGCTTTGTTTGGACGAACCAGAGTCCCTAAATCTTAGGAACCACGTAATCATTAGGGACTTTGTACCTCCAAAGCAGAGGCGTTAGAGGAAAAAAATCAAGGGAGGAACCAGCACCCCACCCCCACCCACCCGCTTTAGTCTCTCTTGACACCCCTCAGCCTTGAGGCTCCTTCCATTTCCTGCTCTCTCCTTAACCTCCTCCCCACCCCCCACCCCTGTCAACAAACAATACTGGAAGGTTGAAAGGAGAAGAGAGACAGAGACCAAGAGAGGCAAGCACAGAGACATCCCCAGGGTGAAAATCTGGAGGCTGAAAGAAACCTCAACTAGCTTTTAATGTTAAAACAAGCATGGTGCATCCAGTTTACTAGGATGTTTTTCAATCTGCATCACTGATTTGGATACGGTGGTGTGAGCGATATTGTAGGCAGAGATAAACTACCCAAATCTCCAAGATCCCAAGAATTCGGAATTTTGTTTATGAACATCCTCAACTAGAAACAATATTATTCTTTTCCAAATTAAATTATAGGCTGGACTGCAGGGTGTGGTGAGGAGACATCTGTTTAATTTAAGCAATGAATCTGCGGGATCTTAGGCTGTTTGGGGGTCTACTGCTAAAGATTATTAATCTCCGCTTTCCCTATGTCCCTGGAAAGATATGGATTAGGGATGGTATCAAGCAGGATTATGAATTTACCGAGGACAGATGGAACCGGATAGAACAATTTAAAATAACAAAGAAAATGGTCGAGACATAGTTGTTTGATGCGAATTGTTAGGCAACACAAACTCAGGAAAAATCCGTCCGTTGTCTTCATAGTAGTGTGTCACAATCTCTCTGCTCCCCCCCCCCCCCCCGCCTCCTACGCTAAGAGAGGCAGAATTGTGATCCCAGTCAGTTCCAAAGCCTTGTCAGAGGTTCTGCCAGTCTTCCCTCCACGCTAGCAGAACGTTATTTCCAAGGGTTCAGCTCTGTCTACCCACGGACAAAGCCAATTTCAGCCAGACCTCTTTTAGCAGGAAGCCTCACCCCAATTAGTGCTTTGCAATGGGGCATACACCTGCTCCAGGGAAGGTAGTGGCTGTAGTGGGTGGTGGTTTTGTTTTTGGAGGCGGGTGGAAGAAGTGTGTCAGACTTTGAATGCGACCTCTATAGGATAAACATCAGGAATATTTTCAGAGAACAGAAGTCCAGAGAGGTTTGTCTTAGTGTTTTTGCCTGTTGCTGCTTACTGTATATCTTGTATATCCTGTCGCCTTCCCCCACTCCCCACCCCCAAGCCCTGCTACCTCAGTCTTTTTTTCTCTCTTCCCCTTATTTAGCCCAATAACATCCTTTGCAAAGTTTCAAAAACCCTGGGACCGACTTTAGAAGTCTGATTTTGAAAGAAAGAGAAAATGGCAAGTCGAGGTATGGGAGAGAATGGAATGAGAGCGAAGCTGGGACCAAGAGTCCTCCTTTTAAAATTTTAATTTTATTGACACGTCTCTGAAAGGTTTGTTTTGGTATAAAGCAGATCTGCAAATTCCAAAAGCAAACACACGGACATACTGTGTATATCAGATGTTGGGTATAAAAATGGTTTATTGATTGAAATAATAGAAGCATTATTTTGATTTGTCTTGACATGATGGCTGATTTATAGATCTTTTCCCCATTGATTTCTTCGTGCTGTCCAGACACATGGAAATGATAAAATCTCACCAAAATGCACCTTCGTGCTAATCAAGAATAGTGGATGAACATTATTAATTTATATCTTAGGTATCGCTTATCGTCATGGGGCGGGGGGGGGGGAGAAGGGGCCCGCTCGGCCTAATTTTTCTGCTGGGATTTTCCTTCAAAAAAAAAAAAAACAACACACACACACACCTCTAATGCATCTGTTTTCACTTTACACTTTCAATGAGATGGGAGGGACAATAGTGTGAGAAACATCTGAAAATATGAGGAGACAGACCTGCATGTGTGTTTCATTTCTCCGGGGTTAGGGGAGAAAACAACAAAAGGGACAGAGAGCAAACACACACAAACACCGCCCCCCCTTCCAACCCCATCCCCCTCAACCCCAGCCGCCTTCACAAAGGGTGCGCTGACCCAGAGCTAGCACAAGGCAAATAAAATCGAGGAGAATGGGTGGGGATGAGGAGAAAGGGAGAAGGGGATACAGGGAAAAGACCAAGAACAGTTAAGAAGTAAACCAGACCGGGTCCGGAGAAAAGGAGAGAGGGGAGAGAATTGAAGATATACTTGTATTTTTGGATGGGTATTTTAAAGTTTCTTTAAAGCGTAGCGAGGTTGTGTTAGTTTTGTTTTTCTTTCTCTCACCTTCGACTAGGTCAAATAAAAACTTATGTCTATTAAATCATTTAAGGGAGCAGTCCCACGGGAAGCTAAATCTGGAGTCTAATTGCTCCTGTCTGGGCTCCAGGAAGGCAAGGGTAGATCTCCTTCCCTGCGTGTGGAACTCGGCCCTTTGCTTGTGGAACGCCTTGGAGCTGCCCCACTACCAGATTAGGGGTGGGCTAAAGAAGAAAAGACAAGAGAGGGCGAGATAGCTTTGTTCAGTCACCAGACGGTGACCACGTTGCCCCCTGGAAAAAAAAAGGCGTAGTGGAAAAGACCAGTGGGGAAAGTAAAAGGCTGGGGAGAGCTGCGGGATTTAATGACAGTGAAAGTATTAGGAGGAATCGGATTGAGAGAGAGCAGGCGGGCGAGCAGCGCGGGTGGGAAGGAGGGAGGGGGAGAGGGAGTTTTACAGCATCTGTCTAATGCAGCCAATAGATGTGACATTAGTGATATTGGAGAGGGAGCGAGAGAGGCTGCAGCCAGCGAGTCGGGCAAGCTGGGATTACAAGGACCTTCCCAATCCGATTAGCCACTGCTCTTCTTCAGCCTGCCCCTTCAACAAGGCAATCTTCTAGAGCATCACACGGGGTTAGCTTCGCGGGGGCTGCAGGGGCTTGCCAAATGGAACAAGGGGATGCCCTGGGGCGGAAAAGAGAACCCAGATAGACCGGGAGGGAATTTATGGTAGAAGTGGAAGGAGGGTAAGGGAGAGCTGGGCAATGAAATGGGGCCCCCTCGTCCTGAGCTGCTACTGTCCTCCACTCCAGATTGCTTTTATGGTTTCCCAGGTAGCAATGGAAGGAGCGAAGTTCCCGAAGGGACTAGCCCAATTCTTGAGATTTAAAGTCCCAGAGTAGGGACTAAGCTCCAGAGAGAGGTTCCTGGCTGTAGAGGACTTTTTTTTTTTTTTTAAATGATTGATTTCTCAGCCTGTTGCTCCAGCTGGCCTCAAAGGATGAGCCTGTCTCTCCAAAGCTTCACCAGGGCGTCTTCATTTGCATTTGCAGCTCTGACCTAGCCGAGGGATATGAACTGTTTTTAATCATTTTAAGAACAATCTCAAACTTGGCATGGCCGGCTCCCCTCCAGCTCCTCACCTCAGGCAGCCGAAGGAAGGAAGTTCATTCACTTGCCGCAGGTTCCTTATCTCGCCTCTGGCTGGAATGTCTTCTCTCGGCGGAGGAGTCTGCCTTCTCTCGGTGATCCCGGAGATAATTGGCCTTCGCTCTTGCCTGATTACTTAAAATTTAGAAAACATACTCTCAGGAGTACACAGCGTCTCTCCACCACGTCTGTTTACCTCGGCAGACAGCCTCATAGTACTGGAGGATTCCGCCTCCTCCCAGCTCTTTAAAAAAAAAAAAAAAGAATAAATGATTAAAAAAATCAAAACAAACCTTCGAATGAGTACGCCCAATTTTATGCTCCATCTCCTCCGTGTGTATGTGTTAGTCTCTCTGCCAATCGAAGGGAGAGAGCGTTTAGGGGCATTTACAGTTCCTTTTGTCACTTGCCACTCTCTTTGGGTATAGATTTTACATATCATTTGTTTACCAAATTAGTTCCCGTTTCCTCACCCCAGAACGCGGGTAACACATTCCTGGATTAATTGCCCTAGTAGTGGAGGGCTGTGATATTTAGCACAGTCACCTGATGAAGCCTAGATTACATATACACAAAGACTTAATAACATGGATAGTGTGACAGCTTCGGACCACTCAATATTTTTTCAATTATCCCAAATCACCCTGACACCCTTCCTATTAAAAAAAAAAATGGCCTGGGAAAAATGCCTAAAGTTTATACCTTCAGGCATTACAACCTAGGTGAACCTGGTGGGAAAGCAACCTTGTGGCTTAAGCGCAGCTGGCTGCTCATGCACTCTTGACTTCAGTTCTCCCAGTGACATGATGCCTACAGTTGTTCTTGGACATTATCAATTTGTTGCCATATCTCACTGGTTAAAAGAGACTTTCCCCATGCGTCATTCACCTAAAGCATGATCTAACCCCACTGATTGGCACTGAACTTGGGAACTGTAAAATCAGTATGCTTATTAAAATTTAGGGAGTAATTGTTTTAAATGAAAAATCTATCTTTGAAAAGGCCCTTTTAGCTTTAGGTTTTTATTCCATATGTTCCGGTAAGTGTTTCAAAATTTCTTAGTTACTTAGAATACGCAAGTTATATACCAATTCCATGTTTTCTTACTTGACTGAGAAGTATGCAGTGTGTGCTGGAAGACTTGAGTCTAGCTTGTCTAGTGACAAGCTGGGCTAAATCATCATTTATCCACATCTCAATAGAGGCAAAAATAAAATTTGATTGCTTGTTGGACGTTTGTCCACCTCACAAAATGATTGGGATTTTTGTCTAATATAGCAGTCATCTTCATAAAGAGTAGGATTAAAAAAATTTATAAAGAATCTCTGAGGGATTCATTTAATTCTTTATTGATTGGTCAACCCACTCTATTGTGCATGAATATATACTCTCTATAGCCTTCTCTCTCTACACTTATTTACAGAAGGTACCTAGAAATTAGAAAAATATGCCCAACCTGGGGCATTCTTTCCACTTGTGGTTAGACACCAAAAGGATGTTGAGACTCCATGAACATAGAGAACATAGGTGTGTGCCAGATAGTGAAACCACCTTATGCTAGAGTAATACTAGTCTTCGGGATTTAGTTTTCTCTTATTATAGATTTGAGAAATGTTGGAGTAGATTAGACCAATAACTCCCCTCTTGCCCCACTCCCAGCACACAATTTAAAATAAGGTTTGCTATATTGCATCTTATTCCAAGATTAGAGAAATATCTTAAACAATCCCAACTTCTCTCACAATGTTGATTAATTTGTAATCTCATAGTAGTGGTTGTAGTTGGATGTTCTCCATCCACTGGTGGAAACTGTAGCCCCTTTATACCTTCTGTAATATATGAATTTATTTATTGAAAACCTATTTGAATTTGTTGTTCAGAGTGGTGGCCCTTTGTTCTCAGAGAAGACCAATGACATCACAAGGGTGATGTCTTGACTGGCATGTAAATTGGAATTAAGTGAGTCAGAGCTGTTTAAAGTCCTCAGCCCTACTTTCTCCTCCAGAGGCCTATGTGAATTTATTTATCTTTCAGCCTCTACAATTAGTTTACTCCCCCTCCTCTTACAGGAAGCTTAATTTGCAATGCATTTCATTTGCATTCTCTCATTTGATCTTCTCAACAACCTTGTGAATCTGGTGCTATTTTTATCCTTATGAGGAAACTAAGGCTGAGATAAACCACTTAACTTGCCCCATGTTCACACAACTGTAAATGTCTGAGGTAGGATTTGAACTGAGATCTTCCTGATTCTGTGATTTTATTGGCAAAGCAAACCTCCAGATTAGAAAATCCATCTACCAAGGCAGGTTGGCACTTTTTCTGTAATTTCTAGTCTTAGAGAGATATCTAGACAACTGAAAGGTTAAATGGCTTATCCAGGATGATACAGCCAATTCTGTCAGAGGCATGACTTGAAACCAGGTCTTCCTGGTTTCAAAGTCAGTTCTCTATCTACATACCATGGTGCCTCTCTAACCTCTCTATTGTTGTTCAGTTGCTTCCAGTCATGTCTGATTTTTCATCACCTCATTTGGGGTTTTCTTGGCAGAGATACTAGAGTACTTTGCCATTTCCTTCTGTAACTTGTTTTGCAGATGGCAAACAGGGCTAACAGGGCTAAGAGACTTGCCAAGGGTCACACAGCTAGTGAGTGTCTGAGGCCAGATTTAAACTCAGGTCTTCCTGACTCCAGGCCTCCATCTATTGCATGGTACCATCTAACTGCTCATTTCCTGTTGATATGTATCATTTTTCTGCTTTTTGGGACACAACATGCTAATGTCTTGAGGGTAGCCTATAAGGATTCCTTGATTCTTTTCTTGAGCTCGTAGATTCATAAATTTAGAGTCAGAAAGGATCGTAGAGGCCATGCAGTCCATTGCCATAATTTTGCTAATTAGAGAATCGAGGCTGATAGAGTAATGACTAGTCTAAGGACAGAAGTGGGATTTGAACCCATATACTCCAACTCCAAATTCAGTGCTTTTCCTCCATGTACCATACTACCTCTCCAAAATGAAAAACCTATAGTGCTTGGAATTTTCAGGTGGTTTCTCTAAGTATTAGGTAGGCCCAAATCTACTTAACTTCTGAAATCAGACAAAATTAAGTGTGTACAGTGTTTTATGGTCACAGTTATGATTAATAACTTAGAGCCCAACATCTTAAAAGTCTGTTTTCAACGATTTCTTTCCAGACTTTGCCACTGTGCTCTAGCTGTCTTTTCCTTCTGTAGCCCCTTTCTGCCATTGGTGAGTTCTGCCTAGAACCTTCATTTTGATTAATGACACAGACCATCCATCTTTCACTCTCTGTATTATGATATCATATCCTGATACTGATAATCTTCCTCCCTTTTCAGTTCATTTTTATGTGTGGTCTTCCCCCCATTAAAATGTAAGGTCCTTGGGAAAAGGTATTATTTTTCTTATTGTTTATATCTATACACTCAGTACCTAAGACAGTGCATGGCACATAGTAAGTATCCAATAAATGCTTGCTGACTTGAACTTTAATTTACCACCTTGTTGATATTGAAACTCATTACCACTTTTCACTTGTTATTTCATTGCCTAGAACAGCTTAGTGTCAACAGCAAACTTGGCCATTTCACTGCACAGTTCTTCCAGGTTATTTTAATCAAGGTCAAATGGCTGGTTTTTAGCACCGATCCCTGGGGGACCCACAGTTATCACTTCTATATTTAGCAAGGTTCCTATTTTTCCTAATGATTTGATAGTCATTTAGAATTAGAAGGGTCCTTGTAGATCTTTTTTTTTTTTGGCTAATAATAGCTAACTTTTACATAGTGCTTCAAAGTTTGCAAAGAAATTTTGATACATTATCCCCACAACAACTCTTGGACGGGATGCTATATTATTCCTATTTTACAGACAAGGTACCCAAGGCTGAGAGAAATTAAGTGTTTTATTCAGAATTGAAACTCAAGTTTTCAAAGCTCTAAATCCAAATCCCTATGCTCTAGGATCCTATGTCTATGATAAAGCATTCTTTCTTCTAATCCGATGGTAACTTCATTGAAAGAAAGCAAAAATCAAAACAGAACTTATCCTTTGAAAGTCTAAGTAAATCACTTCCATTGATTTTTGCCTTTGTACTTATTGACCCCTTTAAAGAACTGACATGTTAGTGGGATGATTTGCCTCATAGAAGCTGTGGTTGCTTTTTCTTCAATGGGATATGCTTACTTATTTATGCAATGATTATGTACTTCAATGCAGATGCTGCCAATTTACTGAGAATGGGAGAAAAGCTCACTGATCTCTTGTTGGACACCTCTTTCTTGTGGATGGGAACCATGATGGCAACCTATGAATTTCCTACTCTAGTTGCCATTTGGTTCCTTCCTCCATTTTAGATGGGTGTTATCCTATCTAGCTGATTTTTTTTCTGTTCAGCCTATGGCATTGTATGTGCTTATAACTATAATGCATTTGTTGGGTAAGTTTTGGTGAGGTTTCTTTCTTGGGTATGGAAACTGAGGTCCTTTCCAATTCTGTAATCCCATGACTCTATTTGCTTCAGGAAACTAAGTGATGCAGTCTGTAGAGGCTTGGACCAAGACTCAGGAAGTCCTTCATTTGAATCCTTCCTCAGGCACTCATTAATTGTGTGACCTTGGGCAAATCTTAACCTATATTTACCTCAGTTTTATGACACCTACCTTAAAAGTAGGTTGGGATCAAAGGAAATAAGGTTACGGAAAATTTTGTGCAAACTTTAAAGCGTTTTATAAATGCTAGTTATTATTGTAGCTATTATTATTGTTATTCAAAAGATTACCATATTAGGGCTTGTAGGGATCATAAAGATCATTCCAGCTCTAACTTGGGGTCCATGAACTTAAAAAAACTGCATATTAACACAATTGGTTTCCTTTGTAATGATATAACTTTTATGCATTTAAAAATATTATTCTGAGATGGGATCCATAGGTTTCAACAGAATGCTCTATGAGTCCATGACACACAAAAATGGTTAAGAGCCCATAAACTAGTCCAACCTCCTAATTTGGCAGATGAGGAAATTGTGACTCAGAGGGTTAAAGCAATTTGCCCCAAATCACACAAGCGTTAAATGGTAGAGTAGGAGAATTTCAAATCGGAATCTTCCCAAAGTCTTAAGTAAAAGTAGAGACAGAGAATTCAGAGTCTTTCATCAAGCTCCTTTTCATTCCTGAGTGCACTTTTGCATTGTGGTAATTAATCCAGTGATGTGTGGCAGAAAGAGCCTGAATCTGAGAACTTGGTGCCTGGCCTGGTCTTAGGCAAATCCCTCAAACTTGGGCAAATCTAACCTTGCCATACCTCAGTTTCTTTATCTGCCAAGGAGATATAATGAATCACATCTTCCTTTCTTAATAATCTTTTCTTCTCTACTCCCCAATACCAAATGAGATAATGTGTATTGAAGTGCTCTTAAAAGTACAAAATGCTAAACATATGCAAGACATTATTATCACCATCAGGGGCTCCTACTGATTCTGAGGCTGATTCCCTACCTTTGATATATTTAAAGAACTTATTATTGGCTTTAGTCTGATACAAAATGCTGTTCATGTCTCTTATAACTTTATTTCTTGTTAGCACCTGATGTATGATATTTTGTGTGTTTCTTTTCTTTACTTTGATGATCTTCCCCCCAACCTGAACCCTTCTATGACATGACTATCTTTTACTTTGCCAAGTAATAACGTAGAGTTTTTATTAAACGTCAGGCCTATTTGATCTATGGCATACACTTTCCCATGGAATCCAATAAAATGTTTTTAAAACACTTCTAGATCTCCACTGGCTTTTATTTTTAAAATGCTTTTTTTGGGTTAACAAATGACCATAGTTTATTGATATCTTTGTTCTAAAATTTGTGCTGCTGTGGGATGGATAATTGTGGCCTCTTATCTTTCTCACAGTGTTGAAATCAATCACTCTGTTATCACTATTACAGTCTTTTGGTTATAATATTCCTTAAACCCATTCTTGTCCATTTCTCAGAACCAACAGAGAAAAGAGAAAAAAACAGTTCTAGTGAATTTCCCTTTCAATACGTCTCTATCACGTTTCTTCAAAAAGCAAATTAAAAATGATTTTTGGTTGATTGGTTTAATATATTTGCCATGGAAGAATGATGCTTGCAGCATTGTTACGCCTTAAATTTTAAAAGAAGTGAAACTTTTTACAAAATATATTGGTTCTAGTCTTTCTTTCATACCTAAAGGGAGAATTCAGAATATTTCCCCTTGGGTATTATAAGAGATCTCCCTTCATGCTCTTCCTAGAATATTTGATCTGGCTAGGTAAAAGAAGAGAAGAAAAGAAGAGAGGACTTCAGCCATCTCTAGCTGTACTTCTGACAGTGCAGCAGGTGAGAGGTCCATAGTTTCTTAAATAGTCTTATGTATTGTTTTTTGTATATTGAAATGCTTTGCTTGTTGATGATTATTAAATTCATAAAAAAATTAAAAATAAATTTAGCTTAAAAGTCAAAGTTTCTTTATGTGACAGTGGATCACCGATAAAGAAATTTAAGCAAATGTGTTCTTTATCATCATGTAACATCATACGTACCAAATAGTTATCTGACAAAATTTAATTAGAGATTTAAAAAGATAGAATTCAGGAAACTTTCATCTACATTCAAAGTTTGTCCTACCTGCTATTTTATGACTAAATGCATGCTGAGGCCTTAATAGACATTGAAATAGATGTGTCCTGAGATTACAATTACAACTTACTGTGCTTCTGTCCCAATGTTTCCTATCAGCTCTCTATAATGCTTGGAATTCATATCTTTAATCCTTCACTTTGTGTTAAGGTCTTGAGGTTCCCTGTTAAAATGAATACAAGAAATCCAGGAGAGAAAGCCCTCTCTTACACTGGCACTCTACCTTAGTTTGTAAGTTGGCCCATGGTAGCTCTCAGGGCTTGAAGCAAGAGGACACAACACAGGTAAGTTTTGGTTGAGGGGATCACTAAAGATCCAAAGAGAGAGACTTTACTGTATATAGGTAGCGTGGCTCTGTGGTTTAAGGAATGTTGTAACCAAAAGACTATGTAATAGTGATAAAAGTGTTGGATTTCAACACTCTGAGGAAGACAGGAGGCCAAAATGATTCATGCTCAGTGATGGCAATGGGAGATAAATTTCTAGGGTACTAGAATGTACACGTGAGGATCTTACAAGATAGCTAATGAAAAAGGAAGAGAGGATAGATTGGATATCACTTCAAAATTTCTCTTTGAACTAGTGCTGCATGTGATGTGATATAATCTGTGTGTGTGTGTGTGTGTGTGTGTGTGTGTGTGTGTATGTGTGTGTATGTAGCCTTGTATTGCTCATCTAGTTGGAAGGTATGCAGACATCACAATTTTGCCAAAATTGTAGGTGCCCCAAATCATAGTCAGGAACCTATTTGAACCTTTGAACTCTTCCTAGTTCAAATAGACTTTTACCTAAACCAGTACACATGACTCAAATAAATTTTAGTTGACACTGCAAAAAAATTAAAATAACCTCCAGTAAATCTCATTACAGTAAATTGGGCTCTACTAAATTGAACTTTGCAAAAACTTGAACAGTCTGGTCTGGGATTTACCTTTATTTAAAGCCCTTTTCTCTATAGAAAGTGCAAATTGTGGGGATAGTGAATAAAAACCTGCAGGATAATATTTAAAATATATATATATTTTTAGAAAACTGCTTTCGATCACCCCCATATACATTAGACTACCAGCTTCCTCATTTGTGAAATGAGGGAGTTGGAAGAGATTTACAAGATCCTTTCCAACTTGAATAGTATAACTTGCATTTTTGTAATTGGTATGGTTATTAAATATCTCACATTAGGCAACATTCTTTTAGTCCAGTCTGAGTTACTGGATATAAGTTGAGAGTAACATATTTCTTGAAAAAAATATTCTATGATTTGGACTTTTCATGAATTCCTTCCTTCAGTTAGGGAAATTTTATCCAATTAGTGCAAATTAATGTAGTTTCATACAAACTGTAAAATGTTTCTATAGGCTCAGTTATAACTAATTTTTTTAATTTAAATTTTTTAAAAAAATTCTGTACTTAACACTTAGAGAGAGCATTTCTATACATAGCAGAACAGAAAAAGAAGATTCTTTGAAACTGCGAATCTCCACTTCATACTGCTTTTTAAAAACATATATTAAATTCTATACTTTCTTTCAAAACTGTCCTCCCTTCTTGCTTATGCAAATTCTTTCCTATTCTCTGCTGTGGGGGATTTACAGTATGGAGTAGTGGCCAAAACAGTGTCTTTGCATTGGGATGAAGGTATGGATTTCAGTCTTGGTTCTCCTATCAAGGCAGCACCTTGGATTTATAGAATTTGAAAATGGAAAGGAATTTAGAAACCATCTGCTCCAATCCTCTCATTTTTATAAGTGAGGATACAAAATATGATAACTTACAAAACCTTTAAATGAATCTAGAGTCAGGGGTAGTAAGTTCTAAGTTTGTTTCTGACACTATGTGCATGGTTTCAAACAAGTAATTTCATTTCTTTGGAGCTCATTTTTCATATTTGTAAATAAGGATGTTGGATTACATCAGTAATGTCAAATTCCAATGGAAATGAAGGCCACTAAACCCTAAATAAGGATCTCTTTGGGCCACATATTGATTTAGTTTTAAAATGTAATATTACTGATATTTTATTACATTTTTGTTTTCTTGAATATTTCCCAATTACATTTTAATCTGGTTTGGATCACGTATGGGAATGTGTTTGACTTTTCTGGACTCAGCCTCTGTTTCATCCAGCTCTCGACCTATGATCCTCTGATCTCTTTTACATTTAGTTTCCTCATCTGTGTAGTGGGGCAAATGATACTTGTCCTACATACCTAAGAGGATTATTATGAGGGAAAAAAAGTGTTTTGAAAACCTTAAATGACAATATCAATGTATAAAACATTAGAGATAACATCATGCATTGGAAGAAGATTTGGATTTGGAACCCAAGGACCTGGTTTCAATCCAGGATCTTCTCCTTATTAACCCGTATGACCTTGCCCAAATCACTTAACTTCTCTAACTCCAAGTTTTCTCAACTGTAAAATGAGGGAGGTTGGACTATTTTTGCCTTGAAGGCCTCTTTTGTTTCTAAACTGATTATCCAACTATTAAATAGCAGAGTCAGAATTTGTACCCAGGTCTTTTGGCTCCAAAGCCAGTGCTCTTTCCAAATCGCTTTGCCTCCCAGGGTCTCAATTTCCTTTTTTATAAAATTAGAGGGTTAGACTAGGTGATCTCCAAGGTCTTTTCCAGCTCTCAGTTCTGTGATACTATAAAAAGATCCTGCCAATGATAAGAACCTGTCTGCGTTTGCTGAAGCAAGAATCAAGATCATTATTTTGTGGCCATGAATTTGCAGGAACCTCTCATCTTCTCTTTATTTGTTATTCTGCAGTCAAATCTTCATTTGCCAGTCTCTGCTTTTGGCCATGAACTTTCTTACTGAAAATATAAATCAGTGTGCATAGCTTAGAAAGGTTCCAGGCCCTGCAGGTTTCCCAAATGGAGAGAGGAAATCTGAAGCTAATGCCAGCAGCCTGACAGGCACGATTCCCTATGCTCCATTTCTTGTTTAAGTATTTGATTCTTTAAAGTATTACCAGAGTTGTGCCATCCTAATTGAGAGGATAAGAGAGAAAATTGCTTGAAATGTAGTTGTAGTAAAATGACATCTGTGAAAAAATTGCCCTTCAGTTATTTGTTGGTATTGGCAAGCAGGTAGAGGTTTACTGGAGTGAGAGCCTTTCTCCTCCTTCCCCAACTCCTCCCACAAACCACCAGCCCCCTAAAATCAATATGTTCATGAGCAAATAGAATCTATGTTGGCCACTGTTGTAGGTCTGAAGAAGAATGGCTGCTGCAACCATGGGCTGTAGAAAACCATGAAAAAGCCTCTCCTCTGCATGGATATAACATTCTTATAAGTTTAGATCAGATTGAAAGCAGAAGACTTTAGCAAAATAAAGACAACTGAATCACTGCTAATTTTTAAAAGGCACATTTCTATCCATCTTTCTTTTTGTTCTTTAACACATCAATTTCCTATTCAACACAAATGCCCTTATTATCCCATATAAATGAAAGTCTTTGTTATTGATGGTACAGATTTGTGTCTGGTGTGAGTATGACGCTTGTGGCTTAAAATTGGAGAGTGTTGGAGCTGGAAGGACATATAAGAGATCAGGTGATGCAAATAGAATCATGATACCTGCATTCAAATCTTTACTTTGCATATGTCTCAGCTTCTATCCTTAAAATAAGGATGGTAATATTTGCGTAATCTACTTCACTGAATTATAGTGAGATAAGTACTATATAAACATGTTATCATTATCACCACCACTACCACATCATCATAATCATCAATGACACTTCCTCCTCCTCCTGCTCCTCACCATCACTATCACCATCACTACCACCACCACCACCACCAATCACCATAGATAAAGTGCCTTGCCCAAAGTCACATAGCTATTTAGTAGAACTCGAACTGAGATCTCCTGGCTGCCAGGACAGTGCTCTTTCACTGTTCAAGGATTCCAATAATTTCTTCCTGAGATGATTTTGAAGGATACTATTCATGTTTAGTTTAGTTTTAGTTCAGCTTTTGTTATGAGTTGAGAGAGAAAGAGAGAGAGAGAGAGAGAGAGAGAGAGAGAGAGAGAGAGAGAGAGAGAAGATATTTGGTTGATTAGCAAAACAGTATCAAGAAAGTAATAAACTCATTTCAAGAAGACAAACATATTTAATTAGAGAGTATAAATAAATAGGATAAATAAAAACATATACTTTATGCCTCACTTGCTGTTTTCAGAGACAAGGCAAAGCAGTATTATATTTTTCATGCTCTATTGTTTAGAAAATGAATTATGCATAAACTGTTCCCAAAATATCAGGACAACTCATTAACATAGCTACAATGCCTTCCTAATAGATCTCTCTCTCTCTCTGTCTCTCTTAAAGAAATGAAGAGTGTGTGTATAGGCAGTAAGGACAGGCATAAGTGTTGAAGGATTGGGTTATTTTTGGTCTCTCTGAATGGTCAAATTGTCAGTATCACGATTCGAGTATCCAAAAACTCTGGATAAACTCCCCTGCTTTGTCATCATGACACAGGCAAAAGAGAAATAGTAAAAGATAATTCAATTGAATCAATGTAAACAGATATTTTCCCCCCTCTCAGTCTCCTCCAAGGAGGATTTGATTTAAAGTAATTATGTTGTCAATTTGAACAAAGGATAGAGATGAGCGCATGCTAATGCTTTTTCTGCAATTATATATGTTTTCTCCAAATTATGTTTACTAATATATTATTAGTCTTCAGAATCATAGAAGTATCACTACCATTCATTCACTCAACTGGCATTTTTAAAGGAAGGATGTCTAAAATATCCTTAGGGTCAATGAGGCCTGCTTGTAAATAGCTGACCTGGGGCCAAGTCTTGTCTCTGTCTTTTAAGCCCCTTGAGGGCAGTGAATGTTTGTATTTTTTGGTGCGGTAGTGTAGTTCCTGGCATATAGTAGGCCTTTACACATTGAATTGAATTGAATACAATTCTAGCTAGTATTGAAATGAATTGAATATTAATCCAGTAGACATGGTTGAGTCACTTAACTCTGAGTGATTCAGGCAGGTAGCTTGATTATGTTACAAACAAGTTGCCTGGTTGCATTATTGGAGGAAATTTCTACCCTGGTAGTTCTCTATGCTAATGAAATCACAGATATAGACAAAAAACTTCCAGCAAAAACAAAATAGTTGGGAAGAATTAAAACAGAGTGCATATCCTAGCAAAACTTACAACATTTGAGAAAAGGGCAGTTAACAAATTGTAATTCGCATTCTAATTCCTGCTTACTTTTCTACATGCTGAAAAAGGCAATTTTGTATACTAACATATAAAAAAGACCATTTTGTGTGGAAATATTTATGAGAGCCCTAACCCATTTAGATATTTTAGATAGTCTGTGTGAGATCTTACTCATTTTTAATCTAGTAAAGCTTGAATATACAAAATAATTTTACCTGATGTTGACACATACATAGTCTCACTGTTCATATTTTCAACTTTTCAAACTCCTGAAAAGTTGCAACAATCCAAACTTAATTCGTTTTGCTAAGGATATTGGAGGCCCACTTTTATATTTTGAATGTTAGCACCAAAGAACATTTGATAAAATAAGTTTTATATGTTATTTATGAGGAAGACACTTAAGGATTTAAATAATTCTTTAAAATATTTACATTTTTTTCCTCCTGACTTTTTGTTGTACACTGTGTTTTATAGAGCTTCTTTTGTATTTGATGGAGATTTCAAACTAGAGATTTATAGTTCAACACCTCACCACAAATTTTGTAAATATTCAGTGGGGGCTTGGTCCTGAAACATAAACATTTCTTCCTATTGAAGGTCTGAAGAAAAGCAGAGCTCTCATTTATTATGTGATATCCAGAAGACTAAAGAGATGTGGGACTCCCTCCCCGCGCCACCCCCCCCCCCACACCGCCTCAACCTCCGCCCCAGGAACATCTTCTTCAGCAAGAAAAATGAAATGTCATCATGCTGAGGTGAATCATAACGAATGTGATGTCTTGGCTGACACTGAAAATAAATTGAAGAAAGTTGTGAGAAATATTGGTGATTTTTTTTCTAGGAGGATGGGAACAGCTTTATAAATTAAACAGTATGCGATGACAGCTTAGGGGCAGTAAGTAAACTACTTGGCAGATAATCACCATGGAAACCATAAAAGTTTAACCATCAGCAAACTAAAATACTACTTTTGAATTTAGCCATCAGATGGGATAATATAGAATTTTTTGAAAAAATATATATTTCTTCTTGACCAAATTAATGATGAAGAAAAGGTCTATAAATTAGAGGGTGAGTAGAGTTAAAATGCCAGAAAACAAGAATCAGCAAGCCCACTATAATAACAATAGCAACAATAATTAACATTTATATAGCCTTTAAAGTTCACAAAGCCATTACAGATGTTAACTCATTTGATGTATATAAATTCTCACGTTACGAATGTTGTATTTGTATCTCCTCAGGATTTCCATGTTGACTCCATGAAGCAGAGACTGCAGATATCCTACATATTTTTATTTTATTTCTTATTTTACACATGAGTAAATTGAGTGTCAGAATGATGATATATGATCAAAGATCTAGAACTGCAAGGAACCTCAGAGGCCTCTCATCCAAACCCCTCTTTTTCCATTTGGTGAAACTGAGGCCCAGGGAGGTTAAGTCATGATCAAGGTCACAGAAGCATTGGTAGGATTTGAACTTGTCTCTCATTTCAGAGCCAGTGCTCTTTTCACCATACTGTTAAGTGACTTGTTTAAGTTTGCACAGTAGGCAGGAGGTAAAGATGTCACCAAAACATAATTCTTATGGCTCTAAGTCCAGGGCTTTGTCTGTGTGCATGCCAGGAACCAGAGCACGTGTGTCCAGTTTTGTAGCATATCTGTTCAGTTTGACTTGGGCAAAACTGTGGCTTTCATTGCTTCCATCTCGCCTTCCTGGGTCCCATTCCCTTTTTTGTGGTTTCCTTATCTCAGGTGCCTTGTTGTGCTCATACTTTCTCTACATTTATTTTGATCGGAAACTGTTCTTAAATATTTAAAAGGTGTTTCCAGGGCATCAGGAATACTTTACCTGGGGTCTATGAACTTGTTTTTCTTATGTTTTTGGTAACCATATTTCAATATAATTGGCTTCCTTTGTAATCCTGTGTATATTTTTTTTTGTATTCATTTTAAAAACTTTACCCCGAGAAGGGGTCCATGGGCTTCATCAGACTGCCAAAGAGATATGTACAGAAAGGAATGGGTGAAGAACCCCTCCTATAGATGGCACAGCCTTCAGAAGTTTCTATTTGTGGAAGACATCGTGATGGTTTCATCAAGCTCTGGAACTGCGGTCTCCTAAATGAGTTGTACAGTTACTCAAAAGAGTGCAATTTAACTATACATAAAGGAAAAACCAAGTGGACGAAGAATGCTTGTTGTCAATTAAAAGTGTGCAATATAAGGATATGGATAGACCATCTAATTGCTCTGTCACTATCTGTATTTTAGACATACGCTGCAGGCAGGCAACGAATTGTACTAGAAATGGGGAGACAAGAGTGGGGGTGGATTGCATTTCAGAGTCACATTGCATTTTTCATTAGCTAAAGTAAAAGGTGGATCAATCTTTTCCTAGTGGTATTATTACAAGAATGCAAGTCATGAAATACCATAATTTCTGAAGGATTAAAATTATGCCATCTAAATGGTAATGTACATAATAATGATAACAGCTCAGAAAAGCATGATGGGTATAAAAAGGATACAGCATATTACCAATGGACAATTGCTCACATAGCCGAAGCCAAAAAATTATCTTCAAAGACATATATGACTGGAAAAAGAAGTTACACTGGTCATACAGTGAGAACAAGAGATATCTAATGAACAGCCTGCTTGTTCCACTATTAGTCATGTAAGGTCAAAAAGTTTAAGGGAATAACCTTCAGAATATTGGAGGGAAACCTCCTGGGGGATTCGTAGTAGATGAGAGTTGCCCAGTATACAAAGGTTTGATAGATGAAGCTTTGCACCAACAGTGGGAGTATCCATATTGAAGAGATTGCATGTATTATTAGAGCATTGACAAAGGTATAAATCATTCCTAAGTTTCAGTATATAACTCCTCCCAACAGAATCTGTATTTTAATAAGAACAGTGAGAGTAAGTCTCTAACTATGAAATTCCTGACTGGATAGAAATGGGTAGGGATTTGACTTCCCTATAATTATTTTATGAAGGCAATTTCTTATTCTACTCTAAGGTCATTTGGCATCTATTTCTGGATCCAGAAATAGTTAGCTTATACCTGGCTGCTGCCAACTCTGAGAGCTCCTATCCAAGCTTGAAGCAAATCTAGAAAATAAATAACCTTGAGAATTAGCATCTGATAGAGTTGTCTATGCAATCTTGTCATCTGTTCTGATTATCATCCTTTCTAAGAGAACATTTCAGAAGATTATTTGGCACTAGGTATGGAGGAGTCCTTGAAAATATGCCCAGCAATTTGTCTAGCGGCAGAGTAGCTGGACTGAGATAACTCAATGTCTAACACTGTCAGAGGAAAGTCAGTTTTATTTTGGCCTGAGTTGTCTTGATCCTTGATTTAATTCCCTTCTTTACAAGTGGCCAAACTTTGTTACTATTGGTTGATTTAAGGCTGTACTTCAACAATTGGTTGACAAATGCAATATTCAATCAACCTAGGCCAGTGACTTGTCCACACAAGATTAATAGTTCAGTTGGCTCAATTAAAAACAAAACTGAATTAACTGAATTTTCTAATGGGGATTGGCAGTTTTGTTTTCATATAGCAACAGCCCTTAAATTGAGTTAGTAATTTTAATCCTTTACAATGTGGAAGGTGTTGCAGTTTGGAGGTTGGTTCCACACCTCTGTAAAAGTAACAATACTTGAACACTGAAAAGAGAATATAGCATTATTTATCTTTGATATTAAAATACTTTACTTGGATGAGAATGGCCAGAACCAGGGGAATTTATTTTGTGTAGTGGCAAACTACTTCTTACCCAGTTCTCCCAAAGAAAACAAAACAAACAAAAAAAGTTGTGACTTAGAATTAATCTTTCACATGATAAGCATGCAATAAATATACATTGAATTGTATAGATTTCACCTAAACTGAATTTTATCTGATTTTTTTTGTTGAGTAGTATCTTCTGGGAAGTGAAGGTAATAATTCCAAAGTAAAGGCTCTCAACTGATACTTCACATTAAAAAAAGACATATTTCCCCTCAATTACATGTTAAAACAATTAAAAAAAGGTTTTGAGTTCTAAATTTTATCCCTTCCTCCCTCCTCTCCTTTTGATGCTTGGGAATAGCTGAATATCACGTATCATGTGCCACTAATATCTACAGAGCTGAATTTTCACTTTTCATCTGGATATCTAAGTACAATCAAGGCATAGGCTGAAGTCAGCCTGACCAGAAGATCTGAAAGTTTCCCTTATGCTTTGCTAGTGGAGACTTGTACCTTGATGAAGTTTTTCCCTTTGTTTGTTTTGGGAACTGAAGGTGAGAATCCGAGAGGCTATAGTTCACTCTCCACATTTTTATGACCCTGACCGTCTGGTCTAAGGACAGAATAAAAGATTGGCATTCAGAAGACATGGTACTTGTTCTTAGCCTCTCCACTAACTTCAAAAGTCACTCACCATTGTACTTTTGTTTCTACATTTACTGACTGGGACTTTCCACTGTGTAATTCAAAAATATATTGAGTCCGTTTGAGTGCCAGTTTATATAAAGATAAGAGTTAATTATTGCTTCTGCAGATACTGAAAGATCGTTCAGATGGTTTGATAATCACAGTTTTATTATTTCCCACCCCTTCGTCCTAAAAAGCTACTATCAGTCTCCAATTCAAGTAATTTTCTTCAGAATAGAATAAACATTTATTTTAAATACCTCTCTCTATACATGTTGATATATACATACTAACAAACAAATCAGAAAAATAATGCTGCCTAGTACTCCTTAGAAATTTGTGTATTTCTTCCTATCTCTCTCTCTGTGTATGTATTCCTTTAATAATTAACATTTCAAAAGGTTGTTTGGCACTAGTCATCAAGGAGTTCTTGCAAAGACCTGGCACAAGAATGTATGTGGAGATAGCAAAAGATTGGACCAAACCTTTCCAAGGCAAATAATCATGCCCAATCCAAACAAATGTCTCATGAAACTTGGAAAGAGTGGCATAGTATATAAACCTCAAAAAAGATTGGTGTGTGTGTGTGTGTGTGTGTGTTTTGCTTGTGTCTGTGTCTGTGTGTGTGTGTGTGAGTGTGTGTATGTGTGGGGAGCAGGGAGGTGGTGTTCCCTGGAGCCGAGGAAAGGAAAAACAAGAGGCAATATCTCAGGTTTCCTTTCCAACCATCATTTCAATGTTCAGCCTCAGCCATGGATTTATTTAATTATGTGTTTTCATGGGAGACATTTCTTAAACACATATGACCCATACAGGTATGGGTTTGGGCAGAATATACCAGATGATTACATTATGTAAGGAGGTGGGTTGATACTTTTTTATCTGAAGTCTTTGTACATTATTAATCAAAAGATCCAAATTCCAACTATAATAATGTGGAGTTACATTCTGTTTATACATTATACTTGTAGAGCCTGTGGGTTTCATTTGCACCTGCCAATGGCTTACTGATAAATATCCATTGGTGGGAGTTCAGCAGCAGTGGGCCAGAGGGTTAGACAAATACCACATGCCATCCTAAGCATTGAAGGGTAGTACTTTCTCAGTTCTTTTTGGAAACTTTGGCAGCTACGAGCTTTTACCTTTAAGATAAGTGAGAGAGAAGTTTAGGCTGTTTGCCAGGTGAAGCATATAAATAGATTAAAACAAAACAAAACAAAAATCAATGTATATGTGGAAGAAGGCTTCCTTTATTGTCTGTTTCTTACCCTCTACATATATGTGTGTATATATGTATATATTTACACACACATATATATATATATAGATATATGATGAATAAATCCTAGTTTGTAGTTGAATTTTAATTCTAAAGTCACCACAAATGACTGCTAGCTAGGTCTGAAGTTTATAGATCTCATTTTATGTTATATTTCGACAGGGGAATAGAGAATATAATCAAAATCTGACCTTCCACTTTAATTACCTAAACAGAGAATTTGCTTACTTTACTTTGGGAACGGATGTGATCCATCACAGTAGCCCATAAATAAGGTGTCAAACTGTTAGGCTGATCAATGAAAATAAATTATTGAAAAATAATGTGACTGTAAGGTCTCCAAGGGAAATGGACTTGGTGTTATTTTAAAATGAACATCCTCCACTCCTAAAATAATTATTATTTTAAGGATGAACATGTCTATTCTAAATGGTTTTTCCAACCTTCAGATACAGATTTCTGCAAAGGCAGCATGATAAAGTATCTTCAGGGCTGGTCCTGAAGAGAGGAGGGCCTGGTTTCTAATCTTATCTCTGACACATACAGTCTGTGTGACTGTGGGCAAGTCACTTAACATCTCAGTGTTCCAGGAGATGCTTTAAGACTATGAATCATAGAGAATTTGTATAAGTATTTAACTAAATAAGTCTTAGTCTCCCCTAGATATAGGCGATTTATCTTAAAGTGAGTCCTTTCCTTTTCTCATACGCCCTATCATGTTTTATTTGGGCACATATGTATGGTAGGGGGAGGAAGTAAGAAATTTCTTAGTTGGCTTGACAGTGTCTTCTCCTTAAAGAAGCCTTAAGAAGACATATAGTCAGAAGCCTGGGTTGACAAAGTCAAAACTATCAATGGCTAACATTTTGCCATGGACTTTTAGTATGTCCTCAGCTCTTATGACCTCCTAGGCTTGAAGTTCTAGATTCTGCTCTTTCCTTTGCTATGTTGCTCCAAGGGTGGAGCCCCCAGTTTTTGGATAGTGCGTAACATGTTTTTACCTATGTCCCTGCCTTGCCAGTTACTGGCTTCTGGTAGCGGTAGGAACGACGTTTACTTTATGTAGCCTAGGGTAGTTTAAGGAGGTAAGGAGGCCCATCCTCAGACTTTAGTTGGTCTGGAGGACCAGGTGTATAAAATACCCTACCTATAGGAGTTGATGTCAAAGATGTAGTGGAATTTTCATGACTCTGAGGGGATAGATGCCTTTTTGACCTGAAGTGCTCACTGTCATGGTGGAATGGGAGGCTGAGGGGTAGTGTTTTATTTGAATGATATCCTTTTTGAACTTAAAGAAAATTGTTTTTTTAATGCACTGTTATGGCCTAGGAGTATCTAACAGCATTCTAATCCTAAATCTAAATCACTGAACTGGCCTGAGTTAGGCCTGACCCATAATCCCAACTGTCAGTACTGACTAGTTAGTTTAGAAACCTGGCAACCTAATGACCAATCAATGTGTGCTGGATGCCAGACATATCTTAACCCCAAAGAATGAGGCTAAGGTTGACAAGTCAACAGCAAAAATATTTTGGGGACAGACTGGCCTTTCTGCAGCAGCCTACTTCAACTGAGTATAGATATGATCTGCTGGTAGGCACAGTAGCTGTAATTCCTTCGTTCCATTTCGCCAGTCCTCCATGCCCTGGAAAGGGGCCTTGTACTGCTCAGGATAGGAAGGTACCTTTGTTCTTTTTTGGAGTTGCAGACTTGAATTGTCCAGTAGAAAGGGAGACTAATGATGTGGCATAGATGGCCATAATTCTAAAAGGATATTCGGAAGGATCTGAGAAGGGGTAGACTCTAGGCTGCAGGGAAATGTAGAACTTTAATGATACATTATATTGTGTAGGGTTTATATTGGCGGAGGTAAAACAAGCTCAAAACATTTCTGCAGAAGCGTGGAGGAATAAGGTAAGGAAAGCTTTGCAGGACAGCTCAGTCAAGAGAAGAAAGCTGGTATTATGTGCAGAGGGCTTAGGTGGAGAAAAATTGTAATCTGATTCATTTTACAGCATTAGGTAAAATTACTTAGCCTTTCTTTTCTGAATTGCACAGTGGAAAAAAAAATAACAGCTTCCTACTTTTTTGGCATATGAGGAAAATGAATTAATTTTATGAGGCTTTTTGAAACTCAGAAGTACCATATAAATACTAATTATATCAGCAATTGGGATGTCAGGTAGGGACCTGATTCCTCTATAGTAACCTATGAACCAATCAATCAACAAGTATTTATTAAGTACCTCTCTGTCTAGGCACTGGAATTAAAAATACAATGAGCAAAACAAATCCTACTCTCAGTGAGCATAGATTCTAATGAGAAATTTATGCACAACAATTGTGTATAAAGATGTCATATATAATATACATATGCATATGTGTTTGCATATGTAAAGGATATTTAAATAGCATCTGGTATAAACATGTATTTATCTATGTACATTATATATGTAAAGGGTATTTAAATAGAATGAATAAAGTTGTCACACAAAATACATGTATACATACGTACATGTACATATTTGTATATATAAAGGGCACTTAAATAGTATGTGGTATGAAGATCTACGCATATAATTTATGTATATGTATATATACGGTATTTAGTGTGTGATATGAAGATGTATATGTATAATATATGTACATACATATAAAAGGTATTTAAATAGTATATATAATGGTGTCATAATATATATGTGCAGATATGTACATGCATATTTGTATATGTAAAGGTATTTAAATAGTGTGTACATATGTGTTACATATCGATACAAATATACACACACTGAATATTGAGTACAAGTACAAATATTTATACAAACATAAATACAATTAAATATAGAGAACACAAAACCAAAGCAGTTAAATATAAGGCAATTTGAAAGTGAGGGCCCTGGCAGTTTGGCAGATCAGGAAAGACTTTTTATAGAAGGGGGTATTTGAGCTGCATCTTAAAGGAAGAGAGAGATTCTATGAAGTGTCTAGCAGAGGAACTGGATGTGAAGTGGGAGAGGGGTTTGGCTTGAATCTGAGATGCTGGCACTTTATTTTTGTGAAAAACGAAGATAGTGGACTATTTGATATGAAGCAGACCATTTCTGGCTAAAACATGCTGTTTTTCTGTGAGTTATGAAATTTGAATAAATTTTACATAGCAAAAATTTATTTTATTCACTAATCAATTGCTACGAATCAAGGCAGAACTTCTCGTTAGCAGAATCGGGCTTGAGTATAGGATTGTAAATAGAAGCACACTACATATATCTCCTTTGTAACTACTATGATGTAAAGAAAGATATACACAGAGACACATATACACACAGATACACATACACACACATTAGAGCTAAATTCCAATATAACAATTACGAAATAAATTAAAGGGTATTTAAATAGAAATTCTAGTGACTCACATTGTGATTAAATAAAAACCAAAGAGCTATTATATTTCTATCAAATAGTTGAAGGAAAGAAAGTGGAAAATTAAATCACACTGCAGTGTTCTCTTTTTTGATAAGAAATGGGCACCTGAGAATAGCATTTCCATTGACTAAATGCAATTGTCTCTGCTGAATATGCTGCTGTCACTATAAATGTAATTAGCATTCAATGATTTAAGCAACAGAGTAAACTTTCAGCACACATGAATTACTTGGTTAATTATGGGAAAAAGAACTTTAATATTAAAAGAACCAACTTATTTCTGTTTCCTTGATATTTTTTTTACACAGGTATAATGAATATATTATTACAATAGGTGAAAATGCAACAGAGATTCAGAGGGCATATCAGGTACCTTTGTAACTATAGTAGAATCTTTGGCTTCTAACTATTGTTATTTTACTAATATGCATACTGAAATGATAGTGTTTAAAAGAAAAACACTCCATAGTTATTGGTCTTCCTTCCTACCTATCTTTCTTCTCTGCCCCTTCTCCCCCAGCCTGGGGATGTTTTCCACCCTCCCCCCCCCCCATGATAGTCATGTTTTGAAAGAAAACATAAACAAAAAAAAAACATCAAGAAAAATAAAGTGCAAAAAAAAAAGTATGCTTCAGTCTGTATTCAGACACCACCAGTTCTTTCTCTGGGGATGGAGAACTTTTTTCATCGTAAGTCCTCAGAGTTGTCTTGCATCATTGTGTTGCTGAGAACAGCTAAGTCATTCACAGATGATCATCTTACAATATTGTTCTTACTTTGTACACAGTACATTTCACCTTGAATCATCCCAAGCAAGTCTTTCCAGGTTTTTCTGAGAGCATCCTGCTTATCATTTCTTGTAGCACAATAGTTTTCCATCATAATCACATACCAGAGCTTGTTCAGCCATTCCCCATTGATGGGCATCCCCTCGATTTCTATTTCTTTATCCCCAGAAAAGAGCTGCTATAATTTTTTTCTCTATATAAGTCCTTTTCCTTTTTTTTTAAATCTCTTTGGGATGCAGACCTAGTAGTCCTACCTACCTTTCTTCTTTTATTCTTTTCTTCCTTCTTTCTTCCTTCCTTGCTATCCCTCCTTTCTTCCTTACCTTCTTTCCTCCCTTTCATCCTCTCTTTCTATTTCTATTACTTCACTTCTCCCTCCCTTCTTTTCTTTCTTTCTTTTTCCTTTCTTTCCTCCCTCCACCATTTTCTTCCTTTTCTTCTTCC
>CM053622.1:334863987-334953847 GCA_028646595.1 Phalanger gymnotis
TTTCTTTCTTTCTTTCTTTCTTTCTTTCTTTCTTTCTTTCTTTCTTTCTTTCTTTCTTTCTTTCTTTCTTATCCTAGACCTATCATTTCTTCAGTGTAGAAGACTCCTAATATGGAAACTTCTAATTCTGATACAGATTGCAGAATCACAGGACTGTAGATTTAGATCTGGAGGGAATGTTAGAAGCCATTAAATCCAACTTCCTCATTTTATATGACTTGCTCAGAGTCACACAGCTAGTTGTTGTCTAATTCAGACTCATGTCTTCCTGACTCTTAGTTGAGTTCTTTATCCACTGTACCATCTGGCTTCTATGTGTAAACATCTATTTTTAAGAAATATTCATTTTATTTTTAATTTACAAAATAAAACAAGCATTTACTCAACATAGTAGAATAAAAAGAGACAATTGCATATAAACTGCAAATATATACAATTTGCTATTCCTTTTAAATATATAATGAAGTTATTATGTAACTTAAAAATTTTTTCTCTCCCTCCCCCCACCCTAGAGATAGCTACCATTAGACACAAATGTGTGTGTATGTATACACATATACACAGTTACATACACATACACACAAATATATGTCTATTCTATACATACCCTCTGTTCTTAAGGAATTGCCATGGAGTTCAGTGACTGGGTCACACAGGCAGTATGGGACAAAGGAAGGACTTGACGCTGTCTTTCTGACTCTCAAGTTGGCTTTCTATCTACACACTGTTTCTTGTTTCTTATGATTTGTTGGTTTGTACAATTTACTAAGGCCTTCTAGTTAAATTGCCCCTAAAGTCTACAGTGGCCTTCAGTACACAACGCCATTTAAAACAACTGATCAAAAAGTCTCAGACTGTGTTTTCCCCTGGAAAAATCCTTCTTTCACATCCTTGCCAAAGTCATCTTACTGGTACTCATGTCTGGCCATCGGCTGTCTCTGCTCAGACATTCTGGTCCTTGATGCCAGGACTGGCCTTTCTCTACCACATTACCCTATCTGTGCAAAGTCGGTGGTTCTATGTGAGGGGGAGTTATCTTATCTGAAATCTCAGAACTAATGTGTTTTCTCCCATTTTACCATCATAGTATCCTAAGAGCAAAGATGCAGAATCAAAAAGAGGCCTTAGAAGTCCTTGAATTTTATAGAAGAGGAAATTATAGTCCAGAGAAGTTAAGTGTTTTACCCAAGGTCACACAGGTAATAAGTAACTGAGAGAATTACTGGGTATTCATGTGTTTCTGGGATCCTGTGATGTCTCAGGTCCCAAATATTATAGAAAACAGAATAGAGGTGAACAGTTCATTTGGGACTGGAGTTGGGCAAGAGAAGATAGAGTGATGTAGATTGTATCTGCTAAATTTCCTCCAAATTTCCTTTGCTGAGAAAGTAAAACGTGGTGCTGGCCATCAGAATATGGCACACTTTGGGTGCAGGATGAAATACAAACTGTTTATCTTGCCATTCAGGTCCATTCAGCATCTCTAAACTACATCAAGATCGTGCTACACGAGAGTAAGCATCAGAAAAGGCCTTAAGATAAGACCTCAATATCATGACCGAGAGATGTGGCACAGCACGGCATGAAAAATGTTAGATTTGGATTCAAAGCACTTGAGTTTGAATCCTAGCTCTATCACTGTGCTGCATCACTGTGTGACATCGGGGAAATCACTGTACTTCTCTGCACCTTACTTTCCTCATCTGTAAAATGAGGATTAATTAGATCAGGGCTTCTTAAACTTTTTCCACTAGCTACCCATTTTTGCCTTTGGGTAGTGGTCATTGTTGTTATGTGGCCTGAGGGCATGCACAGTGTGAACTGTGCATGCTGTGTGTTCAGAACCAAGGTTGCAGTAAAGTTGTCCGATGTAACATGGGCAAGCACTGCCAGAAATACCTCAGATTCATTATGTGTTTGATTTTTAATTAATCTTTGGTATTGTGTATTCAGAAACCTTTTACTGTTGCCAAATTTTTCACGACTCCATATGGGATTGTGACCCACATTTTGAGAAGTCCTGATTTCCAGCATTGGTTCTAAAGTTTGGTTTGGGAATCCCTGGGACCTGAGACCCTTTCAGGGTACTTATGAGGTCAAAACTATTTTCATAATAATAGTAAGAGATTTTAATTTATAATACATTAAATATAAATAAATATCTAAGGGTGTGTTAGACACAGATCTCACTGGCTCTTGAGAACCAATCAATAAATTTTCAGTGTGAACATTTGCACTCTGAAAATAGGCAAATATCAAATCAGGGCTGGTTGTTTTTTATTGTCTACTTAAGAAAGTTGTTGACAAAACATTAATAATGTAGATTAAACCTGAAGGTGTGAATATTTTCCCCCTGGAGATCTGGTTATTAAACATTTACCAGTATACCCTTGGAAATAACCCACATTTAAAAAAAGGCTCTTTGAGGGTGCAGTCCTCAATGATTTTTGAGAGTGTAAAACATTGAGAACTCCTGGGCTAGATGATTCCAAAGTCCTTTCTAGTTCTGAATCTGTGATACTAGAAAAAGCATGGAAGGAACTAAAGATATTTATAATGAAAAGAGACAATTTAGGGGTTGGCAGGTAGGCATCTAATCTGTCTTAAAGTATTTGAAAGGCTGTCATAAAGAAGAGGAATTAGACTCATTCTGCTTGGCCCCAGAGGGCAGGGCTCAAAGTAGTGGGTGGAAGTTGCAGGTCAATTTTGAGCTTGAGATAAGGAAAAACTTTAATACCATCCAGAAGGGGAATGGGCTCCTCAGGACGTTCCTCCTCTCTTGAAGTCTTCAAGAAGAGGCTGGCTGATTCCTTTGTCAGGTACATCGTATAGCAGATGCTTGTTTGGACATGGGTTGGGTTCTGAGATTCTGCGATAACTTCCAAGAAAACTCTATATTCCTGCCAAACTGGAATAGCCAGCCACTGTTCCTGTTTCTTATCTTCATCTTTGTTTCCTCTTGCCTTGGATGCAGGTCATCCCTCAAGCATGGGCTAGACTGAAGGGCCACCATTCCACTTGCATAAATTCTTTTCTTTCTTTCAGATTAAATTTGAAGGTTGCTTCCTTTATCTTCTGAGCTAAAAGTGGTCCCTCCCTGCCAGTCTCTGAGAATTATAGAACTGCAGAATCTCAGAGTTGAAAAGGAATTTGGATGTCATCTATCCAACCAATAACTGAACAGAAATACTATCTACAGCATCTCCTATAGGTGGTGGTCTCCAGGGAAGGACAATTACTCAAGGCTGCCCATTCCACATTTAGATAGGTCTAATTGTTAGGAAGTTTTTATTTACACCAAACCTAAATCTGCCTCTACAGCTTCCACTCTTTCTTAGTTCTACCCTTTGGGGCCAAGAAAAATAAGCTTGATACTTCTGCACATCAGCTCTTCAAATACTCTTTAAAAGCATCTATTTATTTTAATGTACATTTTAAAAATGAGTTCTGAATTTTCTTTCCTTTTCTCACCCCTCCTTCACTCATTGAGAAAGCAAGAAATGTGATATCAATTATAAATGTGAAATCATGCAAAACATATCTCCTTATTAATCACGTTGCAAAAAACCCCCAAGAAAAATAAAGAAGTGAAAAAAAATTATGCTTCAATCTACACTCAGATTCCATCAGTTCTCTCTCTATAGCTGGATGTCATTTTTCATCACAAGTCCTCTGGAACTGTTTTGGATCAATATATTGATCAGAATAGAGAAGTCATTCACAGCTGATCATTGTATATTATTGCTGTTACTGTATACAATGTTCTCCTGGCTCTGCTCACTTCTCTGCTTCTTGGTTTTTCTGGACTTCAAGTCCCAGCTAAAATGTCACCTTCCATAAGAAGTCGTTCCTTATCCTCCTTAATTCTAGCATCTTCCTTGTATTGGTAACCTCTGACTTATCCTGTATAGAGCTTGTTCATAGATAGTTTTTCCACCTTGGGTCCTCCGTTAGACTGTGAAGCACCTTGAGAGCCAGGGTTGTCTTTTTCCTACCCCCCCTTTTTTTGTATTCCCAGCACCAGGTGTAGTGCCTGGAACAGAGTAAGGACTTAATAAATATTTATTGAATCATTGACTGATTTATTGAAAGCAGTTAAATGTTTTCTTATATGTCCTTTACCATTTTATTCCTTCCCTTTTTGAATTTTATGCATTTATCATAGTCTGATTTATATTATGGTTATGTGGTAACTAATCTGCTTGTTGTTCGTTGTATATAACATTTGATCTCCCATGTCTGTGCCTTTGCTCTGGCTGTTCCTTGTGGCTGGAATTTCAGCTCCAGTAACACCTTCTATTTACCCCCCCCCCCAACTCTCTCACCCTTTCTTATTGCTTGTGGCCTTCTGATTTAATATGTTCCTGTACATCCTTCATTCTTTGAGGAGGACCATTGACATTATGGGTAATGTCTTGACTTGCAAGATTTTACTTAAATTCGATTTAAGTGAGGCAGAGTTGCATAAAGTCGTTAGCCTTGTTCTCTCTTCCAGAGTCATTGAAGTCCAGTGGCAAGACAAAAGGCAAGACAGCTGGTAATGAATGACCTTGGTGTCTTCAATGTTTGGCTAAGCTCTAAGTGCTTGGCAGCTTTTGTTTTAGCTATCTTCATGGCCATTGGAACAAACTGTTCTCATATGCCCATTCTGCTTGGGTACATCTTCACATGCTTGGGGTAGACATCCCTTTAACTCATCAATAATTCGGAAGCCTGTCATTGACCTCAACCTGGTTTATAGCCTATGTGCTGTGATGGTCTTACTGGGGTATGGCTGCTGTGCATAGTGCTGGTTCTTGGAGCCACAGGTAACAGTTGGGTGAAAGGTGGATCCCAAAGGTAGATGAGCAGTCCTGAAAAGGGCACAGCAAGTTCTCATACCAGAGGGGCTAGATTTCCCTAAACTCCCCATATACCCTAATTTAATAAGTATACATGAGATAAAACATATTTTAGAAAACTTTTACAAACTTTCATCTTCCAACAATCCAAACATAATATATTTAGCAGAAAGGATGTGAGGCATGGGTTGTATATGTACATATATATATATACATATATACATACATATGTGTATATACATGTGTGCGTGTATGTGTGTGTGTGTGTGTGTGTGTGTGTGTGCGTGCCTTGCCTCTGACAAAGACTGTCTGTGGACAAATTGCTTCCTCTCAGTGCTCTAGCTCAACCCTATATGGTTTTGAGACCCACGGATTAAGAAGCTCTGAAAGGGTAGCTAGTGGAAAAGTTTAAGAAGCCCAGCTCTAAGTAACTCTCTATGATCAAAAGTTTCAGAGAAGATGATGACCTTCTTTGGTAGAAGAAGTTTTCTCACATGTAAATTCCCTAGAGTAACAAAATCCTCAGTTCACTTCCTATTCCCATATTTGTGTATGTATGTAGTATATATATGTGTATGTGTATGCGTGTGTGTGCTCACACACACATGTATACACACACACACATATATGTTGTTTCTTCCAACAGAATGTAAGCTCCTTGAGGGCAAAAGCTGCTTTATTTTTGTCCTTCTCTGCACAATACATAACATAGTGTCCAATACAAAGTAGTCACGTATTAAATGGTAGTTGATTGCTTGATTTAAACTCCTTGTGGGTAGAGATTGTGTCTCATATATTTTGGATCCCACAATGCATTTCATGTAAAAGGTAATTAACAAATATGGAATTTAATTTTAGAATTCTTAATATTTCAAATACATTTCCAGCATTATTTCATATAGTGCAGGAAAAATAGAAATACTAGAAGCTTTTATTGCAAACCCTTGGCACATGCATAGGATAATAAAATCCTTGGCTTTTTATAAGTAAAGCGAGTCAGCAGTGTGGAGAGGGCTTGTAGACTGAGCATTGAATAATTATTGTTATTGTTCACTTTTTATTAATGGAAACATCTGTTGGGAAATGAATACTGGCATCCCAGTATTCATATAAAGTTTTCCTGGTCAGTCTTTAAAGTTTCGTAGAAGTTTTTGGCAGTTTGGGCTGATAACATACTATCTACCCACCCACATCATGCTGGTCTCATCATCTCACACATGCCATTTCATCTCACGTATTACTCAACATCCTAGACCCTAAGCCTGAAATATCACCAAGAAAAGTTAAAGCAGAGGAACTGAGGGGAATCTGATTGAGGTTTATAACTTTTGTTTAAACCACTGTCACCACAGTGAACAGTCTGAGCTTTGTCAAAAAAGTACACAATTCCTGACTCAGGATTAGTTGTCTGAGAACCTCAGTCACCCTGTCTTCCGACTTTTCTTGAAAATTACTATTTTCTACAACTTTAACTAAAAGCAGAGTCTATGGAACAAGGGATTTGTCCTTCATATGCTTCTATGTTAAGCTAATTTAAAAATCATTCTATAAATTAGAGATCTATTGAAATTAACATTATTTAATATTTTCTGGTTGTAGAGCAGTGTGTGCTAAGCATTGGGGGTGATATAAAGCTTAGATATGATACAGTCCCTACCCTCTTGGCTTATGCTAGAGGGGCATATCACGTGCACATCAAATACATGATAAAGTAGACAATATCATAAGCTATGTATAGGTGAGAGATATAGGCAGGGTGTTACTCAAAGTCCAAGCATGAGGTGGAGGGGAGAGGGGAGTGTTGTAGATAGGAGAGATGTGAGGCTTCCTGATACAGAGGTCTTTAAAGGGTGGGTAGGAATTGAATAGTTAAAAGGTGAACCTAATTTCGTAAGCATTGTTATAAAAGGTACAATATTTGCTAACTTTGCAGCAGCATATCTAATCATTGCAGCATTAAAAATATTTACTGAATTGAAGAAGTTTGGGGTTGACAGCAACCTCTCCTCTTACTACTCAGAATGAGATTCCACAGAGCCACCGATTAGAACTTGAACAGAAAGCTCTGGATTGATGCAGGGAGCCAGAGGCACTGCCACTCTTGGGAATGATCAGTGTTGCTCACTTAAGGGCCATTCCATCAGTGGCATTTCAATTTGACCTCCAGTTTTGGACAAATAATCATCACGAGGTCTTTTTTCTCTAAGTGCTGCTGGTGTTCAAAAACTGTGTAGATTGCAGTGCCCTACCAATTTTAACTAGCAGCTTCGGGTCTAGTTCAGCCTCATATAAATCAACCCCAAAGCACCTTTCTTGTTTGCTGCCTGTTTGTTGGAGTTAGGTCATTGCTGTACAAAGTCATCGAGCTAAACTTTGACTGTGTGTGTACAACCTTGCTAACGATACTTAGAGCAACCAGTCAGATGTCCAAATGCTCTGGGTTGCTGAATGACAAATCTTTTCAACTGTGTCTTGGTAGACTTTTAATAACAGTGAACACTGACATTGATAAAGTCTTTGCAACATGAAACTTCCCTTTAATTATTCAATTGACAAGCATTTATTAAATTATTACTATGTTCCCCAGTTGGGGTCACAGAGAGTCAGACATGACTGAAACGACTGAACAACAACCACACAAATGAGCTAGATCTTGTGCTAGGTCCTGTTTATACAAAGGCAAAAATGGAAACAGCTCCTGCCTTTAAGGAGCTTATATTCTATTTGAATTTCATGTCTCATATAGACACGGGCATGTTCTGCTTGCTCCTAGGAACATGACCAACTGTATTCACAAACTATTGTGTGTCTTCTACATGTGAACATACATGGAAAGCATACATATTCTCAAAATATTTGTACTTATTTACATATACGATCATACACACACTATTGTGAAGAAGAGGCTTTGTAAAATTTGAAGATCTATATGAATGAGCTATTATTGTATTGATATGTTTTGTGTGTTTGGGATGCAGTGATTCATAGAGCTATTCCTAGCATCTTTTAGTCAAATCAATCAGTACAGTCCTTCTACACGTCAACATAATGCAATAATCAATACCAAGTCTTTCCCCATCACTCTCCTGCAGATAAACTGTGATGATTGATTTGCACAGAAGTTAGAGTTGGAATGTCCTGGAGCCCTTGTGTCACCATGAGAATAGATACAGCCCTAGATGATCCTTAGAGAAATCACAGACAAGAGCTACAAAACTATTGGTAATTTGAAATTTCCAAAACTATTAGAAACTTGAGGAAAGGTTGTAGGACCTAGGATTTTTCGGCCTACAGAAGAGCAAACTTGGTTAGGTATTTAGTTTTGGGGCCCTGGACAACTGAGTAATTTCAGGCACATTGGACCTTTCCTGTGAGGAATTATGGTGGCATTCTTCACCTACACAGGCTGTGGCAGAGACCCAACAATGCTGTCTCCATGAACTCAGTAGATCTAGTTCTTTAAAAGGTCAGGTGGATTGACTACTGCAGGGTGGGACTAGCTAGAATGTTCATAGCTGCTCTATAGGTTTCCATAGCCAAAAGTATCATTCTTAAAAAATCCCAGTGTCAGAACTTACCCTGGCCTCGTTGATCTTCACTTTTCTATGCTTTGCCTCTTCTATTTTTGCTAGTCAACAATTTCTTCATTTTTTTGACTCCGCTGGGATATTTCCTCATTCAACTTGTGGGCTCTTGTAAGAAATTCCTATCGACATTCCCAACTACACTTTGCTCTATTATTAGCTCTAGTACCTTGTTCTTTACACTGCAGGGCTGTAGAAATACTAAGTGCACAGTTACCTCCGATGGCTACTACCTGTGTGACTTTGGGCAAACCACTTATGAAGGAATGAATGAATGGAAGGAATGAAACCAATATTTATAAAGCACCTACTATGTTGCAGGTACTAGGCTAAATACTCTACAAATGTTATCTCATTTTATTCTCACAATGATCTTAGGAGGTAGGTGGTTTTATTATTTCCATTTTATAGTAGTTAAGTGGCTTGTCCACGTTCATGCAGCTAGTCTACCCCAAGCGTGTGAAGACTTCCCCCTGGCGGAATGGATGGATGAGAACATTTTATTTCAATGGCTACAATGGCAACTGAAGCAGGCATTGTGGAGTACTTGGAGCTTGGTCAAACATTGAAGATGCCAAGGTCATCCACTGCATCCTAGGTCATCGCCAGTCATCTTGACTTTTGTCTGGCCACAGGACTTCGATGGTTCTGGAAAAGAGAGTGAGACTGAGGATTTCGTGCGACTCTGCACCACTTAAATCCAATTCAAATACAAGTCAAGACATCACTGTATGATGTCATTGGTTATCTTTGAAATGAAGGATGAACAACAAATGTCTGAGGTCAAATTTAAACTCAGGTCTTCCTGAATCCAGGCCCAACACTCTATCTAATGTACAACCCAGCTGCCTCTAAGCCTCTCTGGGGCCTTAGTTTCCTCACCTATAAAATGAAGGATTTGGGTTAAATGTTTTCAGAGGTCCCTACCAGTCTAGACCTATAATCCTATGTTCCTAACAACCTTATCACCTGCTCAACCAACCAATCATGAGGTGTAATTCTCCTTTCTTTCATATCATTCACAGCCTTTGCAAGTCTGAGCTGGATCAGTTGAAAACATACCCTTTGTTACTGCAGCTACACATTGAGCTGTCATGGCAGCTTGTGCCATGGAGTCCACTATAAAGGTAAAATATACCAGTTTTGAAGATATAGCATTTAGGGCAAGTCTTTCAGGCTACTCTTCAGTTTTCCAGGATTTTGAGCTCCTGTTTCTGCTTAATAGACTCTACCCACACTCATTAAGGCATCCCTTCTTCCTCTATCCACATGGCTCCCAAGAAAATCCAAGCACTGGGTACTAAAAAAGCCCTTTTGAATTGTAGCTGCCATCATTTTCATTTATATACAAGTTAATTAGCTTAATTTTTTCCTTATCATGCATCCAATAATATAGGCTATTTGGACTTCGACAGAACTGCATACTGCACAGTTAGATAAATGTCTCTGCTTCACTCAGAAGTAAAAAAAACAAAACAAAACAATAACAATCCATCATACTTGTAAAGAGCATTTCATTAATGGGCAGAGCGGAACATACTTCTCATTATGTGTCATTTAATTGTTATGTATTTAAAATAAGAAATATTTCTAATATTCTTTTCAAACTTTCATATGCTTCAAACTGATGATGCTTCTCATTGGCAGTGATGATATCACAAGATGAATTCGAAGTACTGATTGCTTTAACACTTAAAAAGCTTGGAGTGTACCAATTATTCAGGCTGCTAAGTGAAAGTAAAAATGTCAGCTTTGCAATTTCTAATTTCATACCCACAAAGGTTCATGAATTACGTATGTGGTGGAGGAAAGGGAAGGATCAAGTTGGACCAAAAGACCTTTTCCATAGAAAATTTGCTGAAGCGGTTTCTTTTAATGTATTCCAGTTATTAATCAATTTGATTTAAATGGTTAGAATTATTTAAGGTCTGTACTTGGAATTTACTGAGAACTCAAGACATGTTTATATTTATTGCATCTCCTAAGTAAACAGCCTATGTTTAATGCTTTTAAAATGTTCTTTGGTAAAATTTAGGTCAGTACTTACTTGTTATCTAGCAGCTATGAAGATGACACTGCCATATTTGATTAAGAGCAGGCTTCCTCTGATGCGCTTTATGTCATTTCTGTAATTGTAAGTGATTTGTTAAAAGTCAATATCAGATGCTATATCTTGGACTAAAAAATGCTTAGTTTCAATTTCTTGTCAATCTCTTCAAATTCTTTTCCTTTCTCTACTTTCTCTTCTCTTGCTTATTAAAAATAACTTCTATTTACATAGTGCTCTAAATACATGATCTCGTTTAAATCTCACCAGAGTCTAGAAGAGTAGCTGTTATAGTTATTATCCCCATTTTTCAGATGAGGAAACTGAGGCTTAGAGAAATTAAAACAATGAGTTCATGATTACATAGCTTGTAACTGTCATAGGTGAGATTTGAAGCAGAATCATCTTGCATCTAGGTCCAATACTCTGTATTATACTTGGTTGTTGTCCTTCAAACTCGAAGAGGACCTAAATGACATCACTATATTGGGATCAATGTACAGTGTGTCTGATCAGACCAATATGAGCTAAGAAGGCTCTGTCACAGGTCGGGAACAGATAGCTAGTATTTTACTTATTTATTTTACTTTTGTTTATATATTATATAATTATATATGCAAATATAATTATAATTTAGTATAGTTTATTTATTTTATATTTACTTATGGTAAAAACCATAATGCTAGGTAAAATTCTTTTTAGGAAAAAACAGAAGGACCACAGGGGTCCAACACAACTCGAAATATGTGCCATACCTTTATTTTCTAATTTTGTTCAAATTTTGCTTCAAAAAACCACTAGTAATGACTGGCAATTAATTGACCAATAAAGAAATATTAACCTAATGCCTGTTATGTGCCAGGCAATATATCTACTAAAAATACAAAAGTCTAAAACGAACTAGTTTCTGCCTTCAAAAAGCTTTTATTCAACTGAGAACTACAACTATTTGAAATTTCAGTTCCTGGCATGCATTTAGTTTTTCACACTAGTGTGGAATATGAGAAAATTTGCCCTCCTGGAGTGCAGGGTCATTTTTCATCTTTTGCCTGAGCATCTAGATCCACCCAATTCCTTGCACGTAGGAAACACATAATAGATGCTTGTTGAATTAGATGGAATTGAATTTGTTGAATTGAATTAAATACTTGTGGCAGGTCATTTGTAGTTTGGATCCATCAGCAGAGAATCATTAACACAAAAGAGAAGTTTCATTAGTGGTTGTCTTGATTTAGAAAGGAAAATGACTTGATGGGCAATGGAAAATTTTGGCCAGCATAGTGAAGTACTAAAGTCTTGAGTGTTTTCTTGAATCTTCCGATGAACTGTCTAGATAAACAACATATGAATGAATTGTGACGATGCTAAGTCTTGCTGGTTGACTTTTTCCCATGGGTATTTGAAGCAATTGAGAACACTGACAAGGGTAGAAAAATGTAAGGAGATGGCTTGTATTGGCCTGGAATCACCAGATTACATCTCACATGTCATTCGGATGATGCCACAGAGGAAGGATCTGGAGTGCCCTCTCCTATTTTGAGTTTTTAAAAAGATTTAAAATGATTTAATGATCATTGCATTAATTCATAAAGTCACTGGCAATTCAAATAAAGGAAGAAGATTATTTGGGATTCATCCTTGCTTTTCTGAATTATACTTCATAATTGCCAATACTTCAAAACCATTTATTATGTTCTTTTTGAAGCAAGTAGGTAGACAGTCTCCAGATGGAATATGCATAATCTTATCCAATGGATGACTAATCACATTACTCTAATCCCTCTTCCCTTGTCTTTAGGATATGTCTACTTCAATGCTCTACCATTCAAACTCAAAATCTCCAAACCTAAATTCTTCACCCTAAAATAGCCAAACATATCAGTTTTCCTATTTTTGTCAATGGCATCACCATCTTCACTCCACTTCAATGTCACCAAGTCCAATCGATTACTCTTCATAATATCTCTTGAGTTTGTCTTTTACTCTCAATTTTCCTTCTTCCTACTTTTTCTAGGGCTTTAACATGAACTATCTGGTCAGTATAGCACACTCTTAATTTTCTTACAATTTATCTTGCATAACACCAAAATTAGTTTTCCTAAAACACATTTTTCATAGAAAGTGGTATTGGGATTAAGAATCCGAAGTCCTTAGTTTAAACACTAGCTCTGACACATTATCGGCATGACCTTGGGCAAGTCCCTTAAGGTCTCTGAGCCTCAGTTTCCTTACCTGTGAAATGAAAAGGGAGGGGCAGACTAGATGTCCTTTCAGATCCCTTCCAACTTTAAATCCATGATACTATGATAATATCATCAATCTGCCGAAAACCTTTTTATTGGTCATGAGATCAAGGTTTAAACTCAGGCTTACTTTCACAACTCTGTAATCTTGATTAACTTTATTTGCAAAGGGCTAGCAACTCCACTTGTATTTCTAGGTTCTCAATGTACATACCATTACCAAACTGGTTGATATAAACAGTTAAATGATACACGACTAGTACTAAACCCTATGGGATAATCCTTGGAATCTCATACAAAACTGATAATTAGTCATTAATGACAACCCTTTGGATGCTACTCTTCAGGAACCTTGTGCACTCCCTCCACAGAGAAATAGTCGAGAACACAGAAATCCTGAAAGAGCTGCTCGAGGCTCATCATGCCTATAACTCTAAGATGGCGTCATCATTAAAAAAATAAATAACAAAGATTTTTTTAAAGCAGTTACTATGTGCCAGGTATTAAGCTAAGTGCTAGGGATACAAAGAAAGGCAAAAATAGTCCCTGACCTCAGGGAGCTTAAGATCTAATGGGAGAAGATGGATGGTATCATCTTGTTGTTTTCTGGATTATATCATTAGAATATAATTTCTAGGGCCACAATAAGTGATAGGCAAGATCCTTCAGCTTCTCTTTCTTTGGGCCTTGTCCTGGTACCCTCCTTGATTTCATGCTTTATGAGGCGGCAGAAGAATTTGAATTTTTAAAAGAGGATTAAGGAAAAGGAAACGTAAAAATTAGCTCTTATGCTTGAGTGAAGGGGATATTTTAACATTTCATTGTTTTGCATAGTTTGTTTTCACATCATCTTCATTTCTAAATATATCCTGCTATTCTCCTCTACCGGGACAGCTATTTTTTAAAAAGAGAATAAAAAAGCTGTTTAGCAATATTATTCACCACACCAGTCAGTACTGACTATAAATCAGTGTTATGCTCCCACAGTCCTTTACCTCTGCGAAGACGGAAAGGAAACGTATTTTCATGAGGCAGTTTGTAGGCTTGTTGATAGAGCTCTGGGCTTGGAGTCATTAAGTCCTAAGTTCAAATCCATTCTCAAATTTTTATTGGCTGTGTGATCCTGGGCAAGTCATTTAACCACCATCTGCTTTTCCCAACTATATAATGGAGATAATCATAGCACCTACTTCACAGGGCTTTTGTGAGGATCAAATGAGATTATAATTATGAAGTGCTTAGCACAGTGTCTGGCACATAGTAGGTACTATATAAATGCTAGCTATTTATTATTATCATTAATTTTGTATCCATTATTTAGGGTCAAGCTCGATTATGATAATTACAGATAATTCCACAAAAACATAATTCAGTTATGTTTTTGTTCTTTCCATTCACATTGCTTTCTGTGTGCATATTTTCTCCCTTGGTTCTGTACACTTAACACCAGTTCACAAAACTCTTCCCATGCTGTTTTGAAATCCTTCTATTAATTATTTATTATGGCTCAGTAATATTCCATAGCATTCAAATATCCCAGTTTGTTAACTTAGTCCTTAATCAATGGGCATTTACTTTGTTTTCAATTCTTTGCTATTACAAAATGAGTTACAATAAATATTTTGGTGAATGTGCCCTTTCCATTTTTGGCCTTGTTAGAGTGTTATAGCTAGACGTGGAGACCTCTGGGTCAAGGTGAACAAGAATTCTGCTTACGTGGAGGAAGGATCCTTCGACCTAATACTTCCATACTTACCTACAATATTCCCAAAGATGTCATATTAGAAAACTCTATTTCAGGAAATCCACAGGAGAACTCAAAGATCATGGAATTAAAATATTTTGGAGTCAGTGGCACAAACAAATGGTTTTCAAACTGTATTTTTGCAATAATGCAGGGCTCCAAGAAGTATTTCTGGGGTAAAAGAGGTGAGGATATGGAGACAGTTTCAATTTGTGCTTGCTCAATCAACACCAGATCCTGCCCATCCCAATGCATCACGAATTCACATTGTCTAGTCCAGCTTCCTAACTTTGTAAATGAGGAAACTGAAGCCAGAGAAGATGAACTACTTTTGCAAGGTCACACAAGATAGCAAGTTGTAGAAGTAAGACTTGAACCTAGGTCCTTTGAATCAAAATCCACCATATTATATCGTCTCATGTTCCAGAAAATGAGGGGATTAGATTATCTCCAAGGTCCATTTCCAGGCCCAAAATTCTGTGATTTTTGTGTCCCTTGCTTTAATGAAAAGGCATATAGGACAATCAAAAATACTTTGAATTGAATCAAAAACCAGAATATCAGATAGAGATTAAAGAAAGCATAGCTGTTGATCAGGCTGGGAATTGTAATGTAGGACCTAAGATTATTTTTCTTATGGAATGAGAGTGGGAATGTTTGCCATCTGGTGTAATGAAGCTGGAATAAAGAATTCAGTCTTCTGTCTCTGTTTCAAAGACCATCTATGTAATTCCAGAAAGGAAATATCTTGCATAAGGTTGATACTTTTTTTTTGCACAAGAAAGACATTTGAATAACATATCATGGTGTCAAACCTTAAGTCAGATTTTTAAGAGTTCTTTGGTCAAGTAATAACTTTAGGAAAATATGGTAGTTTTCAAGTTCGTGTATATAACATAGAGTTTCATGATTTTTCTTGTTAAGGTCAAGATGGATGCTGGTAGTATCATCTCTGCACTGAATCTTGCTAAACAAGAGACAGCATTGTATCTGAAAAGAATAATAGACAGCTAGACAACCGGCCCCTGTCAATTGATTATGGAAAACCTGGTAAGCTCAAATGAAAATCTTGTGTGCCTTTGTTTCATCAGGAGTTTCTGAAGCAGTAGAGTGTATAATCATGAATTTTAAGCAAATGCCAAAGGGTTTATTCAATAGATTTGGCTTCAGGATTCAATACGGGTGTCATGTGAACAGATGCCCCTAAATAGTCTGAACGCAAGTATTTTAAAAAGGATTAAGCCATTTTAAGCTATCGTAAATCATTGTGAACCATTATTAGTTGTTGTAAAACATCAAATGGATAGAGGAAAATATTTTGTGACCTTTAAAATAGATGCCCTAAGGGGAATGAGAGTTGAACTTGTACATCCTCAGGCTGATTTGGGCCTTCTGGATATAAAATATTTATCAACATTTTTTTGTCAGTGCATTTTTTTTTAATTTCTAGAGATCATTAATTTGGACTCATTGGCAGATAGTCTAACAAAACATACATATAACAAAGCATGATGCCTTTAGAAAGCAAGAGTAAGTCTGGGTCTTGATGCAACAAATATCTTGGCCAACTCTAGCTCTATCAATTATGATCTTCCATTCAAAAGTCTGTGTCAAACCATGAAATCTCAATGCAATACACATAATTGTTACTCTAAAGTTTTCAGCAACAGGCCTTTATTAAGCTACTATGTGACAATTGAGTTTCTGTTGTTTCAGAAAAAAAAGTAGACAAAATATGTAGGTATCTTTATAGGAATAATTATCCTTTCAGCTTTCAAATTTTGATGCCATGAGCTCTTTATAGGTGAGAAGGATGAATTGAATCAAGAGGATCTAATAAACACATTTGTGTATCTTTAACAATACATGTGCATATATGGCACATGCATTTGATTTTAAACATGAAATCCTGATGTTTATAAGATTCTTTTTAATCACTGAAGGGTAAATATTTCCAAGCACAGCTGTATTAACCTTGGCCAGTATTTGTATTGGCTTCTTAATTGTTATAAAAACATGTATTTTTATACAATTATCATTAACCTACAAACAATAACCTTCTGCATGTTTGAAGTGGCTGCCGGGCTTGTTATTATAGACTGCTTTCAGGGCTGTTCATTTGGTATGCTGTGTTTTTAACACAAATGTAACCCACTCTGCATTTTCCATTTAAAATGCATAAGGCAAAGTGCATCATAACAGGATGTAACTACGTATTAATCAAATTAGCACCACACTTCAAAGGCTCTGGCTTTTTATGGGGCTACTGTTAGATCACAATTCATGATGGAAAGAAGCAGCATAATGAAAGGCTTGGCAAGGGAGCTGTTTATTTTCTTTCCAGAAAGATATAGTGTGGGTTAATTTTCATGACGGGAAAAAATGTAGAGAAAGAGTAACAGTAAGCATTAAACTAAAGTACAATAAATGGAATTTAGAATACTGTGGTGGCTTTGCAACTGAGAAATATAAATTTTGCAATTATTCCATGACACAAAGGAACTCAATGACCTATTGTTAAATTATTAAAACTTCATGACCCAAGTGGAAAATAAAGAATATTCAATATTAAGTTTTGAAAACAGGGAAGTTCATATGATTCTTCGCCATTGTGTGCAGTGTGCAATGCAGTTCAAGACTACAAATAGGCATTTTAGTGCCCTTGTTATATAAACTTTAATGAAAGACTGTGACATGCACTTTGAAGTTGATATTTTAATGAATTATTTGTCCACTGATAAGTAATATACCTAGTATAATGCAAATATATATATTTGGGGTGTCACTGGCACTAAAGAAGCAAGAAAGAACAAAATTTTGAAAAAAATGCAAGGGGAAACTTAGATAACTTGTGAAAGAAAAATCAGCTCTACTCTAGAATATTTATGCTTGAAGTTTTTTTATAGGATACAAAATTGTTCCTCATTGTGATGGTGGCATAACCCAGACAGTGGCTGTTTCTGTTTCCTAATTTTTTTTGGTGGGGGGGGGGCGAGAATATTTTCCACTACCATAACTTCCAGATGGAAATGTTCATAACAGATATATTAACCTGGGTTTCATTTTCTCCTTGTGCATAAACATAAGTAGATTACGGTTTTTTCAAAGGCAGGGGAATGGATGATAGATTATTGTATTATCTCCATTCGTTTTCTTATAAAATGAAGAGGTTAGATCAATGTGTCTCTAAGGTCCCTCTGTGTTTTAATATTCTATGTCTGTGTCTGTGCCTTGATCTATGTCTATGTCTATGTCTGTGTCTGTGTCTGTGTCTGTGTCTGTGTCTATGTCTATGTCTATGTCTATGTCTATGTCTATGTCTATGTCTATGTCTATGTCTATGTCTGTGTCTAATCCATATTCATGTCTGTGACTATACCTATTTTTATGTCTGTGTCTATGATTATGTCTATCTCTAGGTCAAGTAAGTCACTGAGTGGAGATTCAAAACTTAGGTCTTCTGATTCTATATCCAGTGATCTTTTCATTACAGCAAACAACTAGAAGTTGGTTTTAAGGTAATAAGAATTTTTATTACTCATATGAAACTTTTAAAGGTTTACTAAGACTTTCACATAGATTATCTTTTTCTTTTTGCAGGGGGGAGGGCAGGGCAATTGGGGTTAAGTGACTTGCCCAATGTCACACAGCTAGTAAGCATGTCAAGTGTCTGAGGCTGGATTTGAACTCAGGTCCTCCTGACTCGAAGGCCAGTGCTCTACTCACTGCACCACTTAGCTGCCCCAATAGATAGATTATCTTAGCTATACTTCTTAAAGATCCTGTGAGCTAGAACAACATTCATGTGTGTTTTTTCCCCCATTCCATTTGCCTGAGCTTAGAGAGACTCAAGGGGTCATTCAGTCCAGACATTTAATTGTACAAATTAGTAAAATGAGGGCCAAACTTATTTTTGTCTCCTTAATAAGTGGATTAATGCAATTTCCTAAACAGTTATGTGCCAAGCACTGAAATAAGCAAAGGGATTATAGATAATAATATTTTTTCGAATAATAATAATGATAAAAAAAAGACAATCCCCGCCCTCAAGGAGTTCACATTCTAATCATGGAAGGCAACATATCGAAAATACGTAAAAGAAGGCTCAACTACAGGGCAAATGTTAAGACTCAGCGGTCCTTAGTGCACAGAAGCAACACAGATAGTAAGACTGCTGATTCTGCGTTTTATGAGAAGGGTTATAGTTATTGACTTGCTAATCATCTAAATTGTGTGTTTGTGTCTATCCCTCAGCAGTAGTAGTTGTGTGACTGTTGGGATGATGGCAGCATGTGGGACAGGGTTGGTGTCCAGTTAGGAGAGAGAAGAGGGAAGAAGGTGCTGCTCAGGAAAACTGGGAGGGAGATTACATTGGAATTGGAATGAGCATAGGCCCAAGGGTAGGGAACAGGGGTGGGGGTGGATATGTGGTGGGAAAGACTCACTTAATGAGATTTTATTCACCTAGAGAGCAGAGACTTTGACTTCCACTTCTTAGTGTCTTCTAAATCTCCTAATTCAGTGCTGGGCACAGAGCAGTTTCTTAATAAAAACTGACTGAATGAAAAAGAATGAATGAAGGACATACAAGGTGTAAACTTCTGTCAGAGATTTGGCTGTGATCCTTTTGATTTTTCTTCATCCAAAGCAACCATGTTATATTAGCTGGCTTACTACCAATTCCATTTTCCTCCCACTTTAAATCTTTTTTCTCCATATATGCTTCATTTGGGAAGAACAGAAACCCATATTATGGCTTACATACTTCAACATGAAAAGCATATAAAAGGACTTTATAGCCATGCTTCTATTTTCATTATCTAAGTGTATTAGTAAAAGCAAATCTATTATGTCTTCCTTTTGGGAAGCCAAAAACATCTGGAATTTATGTTATGAGAAACTGCCTTGACAGGCTTTATTTGACATGCACATCGACTGCTGAGAGAAAATCACTAGAGAAAATGTTATCCTAAGTTACGATGCTGTCCTGCAAATCGAAGATTTAAGCTGGTTTGTTGGCTATGTCCTGAAGATGCATTAAAATATGAAGGTAGAAAATGGACAGCTGTTCCAAAGAGATCAAATCCGCATTATCCTAACTGATAAACAAATGTGTAATACAGTATATAATTCTAGTGCATGGCTATAGGACAGAGATAATTCTTAAGAGCAGGGGCTCAAGTGATTTGTCACCAGGATTGCAGATGGAATGGATGTTTTGTGTTACATTGCTGCATGCTTTGCTTTTATTTAATGTGAGGTTATATCATTTTTATTTGATTTTTTATTTATATTCCAAGATCCACCCTCCAGTCCCTCTGTCTACTTCATCTCCTAAAAGTTACATTGGTAGTAAAATGAAACTGCTTGTACTGACAAAATCATTCTGGCTCATTTGAACATTGATAGCAAAATTCAACCCCCAACCCTTTCAATGGCACTGGAAATATTTTTGCCAACTATTTTCTTTCATAGATTCCATATCTTAGTTGGGGTGAAACTTGTCCTGATTATCCCATTCTGACTTTGGAGCTCATGGCAATATGCCTTGTGTAAGCAGGAAGAGGGAGAAAGTATTTCCCTTGTATCGCCCCAGTGCATAGAATGCAAGATGAACAGGATTGTTCCAAAAGCAAGTTGCCTCATCCAGTTTGCAAAGCAGCATTGTACTTGCAATTGTCATCAGGGTGGAAACCAGCCCACAGTTCAATGCCTGGGAAAAACCCTGAATGTATACCTTACTAGTCCCCTTAATACCATTCTGATTCTTCTTCCACTCAGTGTTCTAAATGATAATGAAACTAGGATTGTGGGATAGTGTGTTAGTTTGTTTAATTTTGGGGAGGGATGAAGTTGACGGATTATTCTCTTTGTTTTGAATTTTCCTGGAGAGTTTCTCTAACAGTGCTTTCAAATAAGTCTATTCTCTAATATACCTTAAAGAATTGAGCTCCTCTTATGGAAATTCGGATTACCTTACACATCTGAAACATGAAAGACTATCTTTAAAAATACTTTACAACCTATTACTTTTAATTTATTAGCATCTATATAAAATTCAACTTTTATTAAAAATAACCACCAATTAAAAATTTTTGTTTGGTTAATGTCAAAGAAGGGCATTTAGGTGGTGCAGTGGATAGAAGATTGAGCTTGGAAAATCTTCCTGAATTCAAATCCAACCTCAGGCACTTAGTAGCTGTGTGACCCTGAGAAAGTCATTTAACACTATTTGCCTCTGTTTCCTCATCTGTAAAATGAGCTGGAGAAAGAAATGGTAAACCACTCCAGTATCTTTGCTAAGAAAACCCCAAAAGCGGTCACAAAGAGTCAAACATGACTGAAAATAGCTAAACAAAAACAACAAAAAAAAAACAACAAATGTCAAAAAATTCATCTGGGATCAAATGTTTTAGTTAATAGCCCAAGTAAATTCGTTTGAAGGCAGCTGTGGCACAACAGAGAGGAGTCAGAGGATTTGGGTTCAAAGACTATGTGAGAATGTATTCTCCTAGGACTCAGTTTCCTCAAGCATATAAAGAGGGTGTTGGACTAGAAGAGATTTCCAAACAGGACGCTTCTTGCTCGAAATGTATGATACTATAATCCTAATTGACAAGAATTATTTAATTCACTTGCATAGAGTGGAGTTGGTTGGTGTAGTGGATAGCATGCTTGACCTGGAGGGATGAAGACCTGAGTTCAAATCCTGCTTCAGACACTTACTAGCTCTGAGACCCTAGGCAAGTAACTTAATCTCTCTCTACTTGGGGCTGCTGGGTGGTGCAGTGAGTAGAGCACAGGCCCTGGAGTCAGGAGGACCTGAGTTCAAATCTGACCTCAGACACTTGACACATTTAACTAGCTGTGTGACTTTAGGCAAGTCACTTAACCCCAATTGCCCTGCCTCGCCCCCTCCAAAAAAATCTCTCTCTACTTAAGTTTCCTCATCTATAAAATGGGGATAATAATAGCACCTACCACTCAAGGTTGTTGTGAGGATCAAATGAGATAATATTTATAAAGTATTCTTTAAATATCAGCTATTACTATAATCATTTAATATTTCAATTGAAGTATTAAATCCAGGTTAAATTATTTTATATGAAAATTGTGTTATCAAATAGCATTCTGTGGTACAAGCTAAATATTAATAGCATTCAGGTAGGTCCCATCATTGCAAATCTCCTTTCAGAAACTTAAAGGGTAAAAAACATCTTTAAAATCTTTGTAAAGGAATTTCATCTTTGTATACAATTGCCAGAGTTAAGGATACTATTCAGACACTCCTCCCCTCCCCCAAATAAAAGTGAAGGGAGCATGTGTGTGTATATATATATATATATATATATATATATATATATATATATATATATATTTCCTTTCTGTTTTTTTATTTGTTTTGCCAACACTTCTATGTTTCCCAACACCTTTCCCAACAGCTCTATGGAATGACCAAAATGAGTTGTTGCTGAAAAAGTGACTCATAACTATAGCTCTATAGATGTGATAGGAGAACACCATTCTTAGGACTTACCTCTTTGTTACAGACCCAGCAAGCCAAAAGAAAGGAGTGGTGCACATCTCCATCAGGTGTGGCCTCTTACTAGCTAATGCAGTTCATAAAACATTTATGGGGTGGACCCCACTTATGATCTCATGGAAAAATGACTCCCCGTGTAATACACACTGACTGTTCCAAGATGAGGACTAATGCATTTATGTGTGCCAATTAGAGTTTTCCTTTTTAGGATTTTGGAAATGATCACCATGATTGAGGCTACAGTGCTTTGTATTTAGAAAGCATTTGTCCTTGGAAGAGCATAAAGTTCAGAGAGATAGTACTCAGTTTCATTTGGAGGGTAAGAACTTTGAGACTCAGAAAAATAAACCCAATCAGGCCTATAGAAGAAGTAAGAAGCAGCAGAACTCTCCAATAGATCACATTCCATTGAGGAAACCTATCACCTTGTTAGAAATATGCTCAATTAAAATTAGTTAGGTTCTCAGATTATTGTCCATGTTATATTTTCTTTAGCTTGTGTCTATACAGGCAAGTATATTCAAGCTCATGATCTGACTTTGACTGACTGTGATTTCCTCTCCACCCCCACCCCAAGGCTTTGTAAAAGCATTTGAGTACTAGCCTTTATGTTTTACACAGTAAGCAGCACAGGATTTTATAGAGTTGGGAGAATAGTAAGGAGAGGAAATTGGAGAGAGATATAAACATTAAGACCGAACATAACCTTCAGCGCAAGGATAAAAATAGAATGGGCATTGCCTCAGACAAACTGAGACCTGGGAGCTTGAAAAGCCAAGGTCTCCCACTGCATCCAGGGCCAACACCAATTATCCTGACCTCAGTCTCGTCACTGGACCCCAATGATTCTGGAGGAGAGATTGAGTCTGGTGACTCTGCACAGCCGTGCCTCACTTAAATCCAGTTCACTTGCAAATCAAGACACTACTCTGCTGATATCACTGGTCCTCTTTGAGTACAAAGGACTCACAACAGCAGCAAAAATGGGAAACAACTGGGGGACTGGGATAAGTGTGAGCTTAATTAGGTGATTTTGTCTAGTGTTTCTTATCTATCTGGGATTACAAGACAACCCAGGACAACCCATTAATGGAAGGCTCCAAGGATATTTCCATCACTGGCAAACTGATACCATCAGGATACTTATACTTGGTGACTGGTAGGGCAGTGAAGAGAGTAGTTAGAATATTGGACTTGCAGTCAGGAAGACCTGAGTTCAAATCTAGCTTCAGGTACTTACTAGATGTGTGACCCTGGACAAGTCATTAACCTCTCCTAGATAAAGTTTCCTCACCAGAAAAGTGGCAATAATTACAATATAATTACAATATAATACAAAATAATTACAATAATAGCTCCTATCTCACAGAATCAAGATAACATATATACTGCTTTGCAAACCTTAAAGTGATATAGACATGTTACTGCTATTGTTGCCACCAGAGAGTAGGCCATGAGGACAGGATCCTTGGTTCTCCATTCCCCCATTCCCCTCCTTACTTAGTTCTGGCCAGGATACATGGTACATGTACAGTGAATCATTTAAATTGAAGAAGCTGTTTTCCTACAGTGTAGATATCTTGAATAAATAAAAAAGTGTTTCTTAAACACCTATCATGTGCCAGGCATCGTGCTAAGCACTATGGATTAAAATGGAACATCTCTGTCCTCTAGGATCTTATCTCAATTGGAGAGAAAATCTGTGCTCATATAATACATATGTGTAATATATATACACATAAACATATTTATATAAGCATGCAATATGCATATACATATGTATGATAAATACAGGTTTTTTTTAGAAGGGAGTGATTGGTGCTAGCAACTAGGAGGATCAGGGAAGGCTTCTGGTATATAACAGGGGCAGAGTTGTGAACTTAATCTTATCCATCACTTTAGCTAAAAACCAGTTAACGTGTAAATGTTATTTTTACAGTTCTCTTCAGGTCTAAAAACTAGCTCATCCTTGTTCATATTCTCCCTTCCTTCACCCCCGACACCCTCAAGCACATTTTAGCTTTTCTAGATACTGAGGAAGTACTGGCCAGGTGTTTAAACAGTAAACTGGAAATCCTAAAAATTAATTAAAGGTGAGATTAATAAAATTAAGTGTAAAACAATTGAATTAATAAATAAAACTGAGTTGGTTTTATGAAAAAAACAATAAAATCAATAAACCATTGGTTAATTTCATGAAAAAAGAGAAGAAAACAAAATCACTAGTGTTAAAAATGAAAAGGGTGAATATAACACTAATGAAGGTGAAATTAATTATAAGGAGTTATGCCAATATATGCCAATAAATTTAACAATTTAATGAAATTAAAAAATATTTTCAAAAATACAAATTGCCTAGATTAGCAGAAGAGGAGCTAGAATATCTAAATAGACCTATGTTAGAAAAAGAAATTGAACAGGCCATAAATGAGCTTCCTAAGAAAAAAGCACCAGGACCAGATAGATTTATGAGTGAAATTTTATTAAGCATTTAAAGATCAACTATTTCCAATATTAAATACATTATTTGGAATAATAAGCAAAGAAGGGATCACATTCAACTGCTTTTATGAAACAAATATGATAGTGATCCCTAAATCAGGAAAAATAAAAACCGAGAAAGAAAACTATAGGCCAATTTCATTAATGAATATGGATACAAAAATCCTGAATAAAATACTAGCTAGAAGATTACCACAATATATTACAAAGATTATACATTATAGCTAAGTTTCAGTTACCAGTCTTAAAGGGTTCTTGGCAAGCTAGAGAACAAGGATCTAGAAGTCTATCATATGAAGAATGACTAAAAGAACTAGCAATATTTAGTTTATAGACTGGAGAGAAATGTAATTGCAATCTGCAAATATCTGAAGGATTATTACATAGAAGAGGGAGTAGATATATTTTGTTATGCAGGAGAGTAGAACTAAAGTAGAAGAATAAAGGGAGAGAAGGTAGCAGATTTCAGTCAATATAATAAATAACTATTTCGATAATTAAAACTGTCCAAAATCAGACCAGATTATGTTGTGGGACATTGTGAGATCCCTGTTACTGCAGCTAATTAAGGAGATAGTGGCTGGCTATATGTTAGGGATGTTATGGAAGGTATTCCTTGCATTCTGAGGAAAGTTAGAGTCGATGATCTAAGGCACACACCTTCCTTCTCTAAGATTCTCCTTAGAATTTCCCCATAGTATTTCCTTGAAATAGTCTTCATTTCTTGGCATATAGCCTGGGCAAGTAGGCAGGAGAGGGTCTTCTGTCTTCCCCAACTCAATTCCTCCCCATGCTGTTGGAGCCCAGTTCCTCTAAAAGTCCTAGATTTCTTCACATTTTTCGATTCCTCTGTACGCTGGCTCTTTTTAGGTTTTTCTGTTTGCCTACATATTTACCTTTGTTTCTCTTAGTCTCTGTTGGACATTCACTTTATTTACATGTGATCTCAAAAATTTATCTGATACTCATATAGATAGTTTTACTTCAGAAAGAAGTATTGGTTGAAGGCCTGCTCTGTATTCAGCCCTGGTCTAAGTGCTGTGCAGAAAGAAAAAAAAACGGTCAAAGCACAAGTCTTTGCCTCAAGAAATATAAAATCGAAAGGTAGAGGCAACATCACTGATCATGAAACAGTTACAAAATGATAAATTAATATCTTACAATTCTCCATCCTTTCATAGTAGAAGACTTTAAAAAATCTCTCCATACTCATTGCCTCTATTTCATAACGTTTTACTCTTCAATCTTCATCCTGGTTTTGATCTCATCACTCAACTGTGACTGTTCCCTTTGAGCTCATCAATAAGTTCTTAATTGTCAAACCCAATAGTCTTTTCTCTGTCTTGATCCTTCTGGGCCAATTTGAGACATTTGGCGTTGCTGACCACTATTTCCTAGACACTCCCTCCTCCCTGGGTTTTGTTACTCAACCAATGCACAGTAGCATGTTCTCTACAACTTATACTCTTAGAGAGTTATCTAGAGCACTGGATGGGTTGGTGACTTGCTAAAGGGCACATTGTAAGTACGTGTCAGAGGCAACACATATATAGGTCTTTATGGCTCCAATACCAGCTATCTACTATGCCCTACTAAGCCTCCTAAAGAAGGAAAAAAGGATGACAAAATTTGTTTTTGAAGGTTTATATTAACAAGAAGATGTGCCCAGTGGCTCTCTGTTGAGCAGAGTTTTTTTTAAATCCTTACATATGCATAGCCCTTTATACTTTCCAAAGTGCTTTCCTATTATTATTTCATTTGCTCCATCTGTTAGGAACTTTATCATCTACTTTTTTCCACATCTCAAAATATCTCTATACAGATTCTCTCTACTCCCCTCCCCCGGCCAGTCATAGAAGCGATTTCTTCTCTTAGTTTCACTCCCAATCCTACTAACTTCTTTCTCCTCAGAGTACCTCTATCGGCTTTTACTATAATATCTCTCCAGCATCTTTATTTTCTCCCTTTCTACTAACCCCTTTATTCCTTTCTCTTTCTCAGCAAATATGCAGCCACCTCTATTCTTAAAAAATGCATTTACCTTGCTGAGTCATATAACTAGCATCCTATTTCTCTTTTGAAATGAGTGGCCCATAGCCACTGACTCTGTTTTTTGATGCTCATCGCTTTTATGTCCCTGGACAAATCACAAACTCCCTGGGCCTCAGTTTCCTCACCTGTAAAGTGAAGGGGTTGGATTATCTATCCTGTGAGGTCCTTTCCTGTACCTCATCAAATACTTTGTAACTATCTGCCATCTGGATCTTGATGTCACCATTCTAGTTTTACTACTTTACTAAGAATAAGTCATGACCTCTGGTTAACAAACCCAATGACCTTTTATCAGTCATTCTCTTTGATATCTCAATAGTCCACTGGTCTGGGTCTTTTACCCCTCTGATCTTTCCCTTTAGGGACTACTTTTCATTCTCTAACTCCTGAAATATGAATCTTCCCCAAATTCAGTACATGGTTGTCAGCTTCACTCTATCCCTCAAAGATTTCATCCACTCCTGTTGCTTCACTGATAACTTTTAGATGTTGTCCAAATCTATATACTCTGATCTCCACGCAGAGCTCCAGTCTTGCATACCCAATTTGCCTTCTGGACATTTCCACTAGGAAGTCTCATCATAACCTAAAAATGTCAAAAATGAAACAACATCTTTTCAAGTTCCCTGTTTCTAGAATTTTTATACTAATATCTTCTAGGTTTTCAGGTTCTCCTAAATGTGAAATAGCAATATTTTTTTTTGTTTCCTCCATTTCTATTACCTACACATTTAATCTGTAACCAGGTCTTGTGAATTCTTCTTTTTTCAATACCTCTTGAATCCACCACTTTCTTCCACCACCATTTCCATCACTTTAGTTCAGGCCCTAGGTATGTTATATCTGAATTATTGTAGTAGCCTCTGAACTGGTCTCTCTGTCTCTGTTCTACTCAGACTCTGATTCATTTTGCGTACTGACACCAAACTCATCTTCCTATAACACACCTTTCATCACATCACTATTACTTAAAAGAACATGTTTTAGTGACTGATTTTGTCTCCATTGTTCATAGCATGAGTACCTCATGAAGTTTGTACTGATCTACCTGCAACTTCTGTGCAACTGTGGGATTCAATGCTGAAGAGCTTTAGGATAAGCCAGCAAAGCATAGGTGGTTCACTGGTCCTCCTCTCCATGTTGTCTGAAGCTTGCAGGGATGTGTCAGAGTTGTATCAGAGAGGATTGGCTACTGGACCAGGAAAAGCTGCCTCCTCAGTAGACTTTAAAAGAAGTGAATCTGCCACTCTGCCTTTTGCCTTTTCTTTTCCTCTGGAATATGTGGCAAGTAGATCTCTCGGATTAAATTTCCCTTGAGGAGTGTTGGACCAAAGGGTTCTCTCCCTTCTGTGGTGGAATGGAGGCTGTGAGGATACGGCAGGGTGAATGTGGGGCCCCTAGATGCCTCTTCTACTTTGTTCTTCTTTTCTGAACATAGTGGAGCCCATAGTGGTCATCCTGAGATGGGCATCTTCAGCCTGGGGAGTTTCATGATGCCTCTGCTGCTTCCTTACCATAATCCTGTGGGTCCATTCTCCTATTATTGAATTCTTCCCAGAATCTCCATTTTGGAAAGGGCCTGGACAAGTCATTCCACATTCCCAGGACTTAGCCATCATGCCCCTGTAGGGATATTCTTCCCTACCCCACCACACTGTGTGTCAGCTTCCCCAATTAGAATGTAAGTTGCATGAGAGCAGGGATTATCTTTCTTTCTCTTTGCTTTTTCAGCTCTTAATATAATGCCTAGCACATAGTAAATGCTTAATACATGTGTGCTGACCCACTAACTGATTTAAGAGGTCAGAAGTTCCTGGCTCCCTTGATTAATGTCACATGCATTGCTACAATTCTTCTTGGAGGAAAAGATGACCATCCAAATGAGAAGGAGCCTAAGTCCTAGTCTGACTTGCTAGAAACTATGGACCTTGGTGGAGACAATGTAGAGTCTTGGGGGAAGTGAACTGCTCATTCATGAGTTCTAAAAATGTTTCTTGTTTTGATGTTTTAAATATTAACCTCCCAGTAGAGGATCATAGTAGCTATGCCTCGATGCTGCTTGTTTAAGTCATTGTCTTTTGTGTCAAACATTTTTATTGTATGAAGGAAATAAATTACTGTCCTGTACCTGATTTATACTGTATATTGAATACCTTTCCATCCTGTTTTTAAGAGACTCTTGACATGAGCTATACTTAAGTTTTAAGTGTTTGGAATTCCCATCCCCCACCCCTGGAGTTTTGGGACAGAGATATTAAAAAGATTAAGGAGTGTGAATAAAAGATTTGGACAACTATTTTTGGAGGCCTGACTCTACCACCAAGACTGAACTTGGTCCATGCATATCGGTGCAGAGCTGAGGAGCTCCCTTTAGAGGGAGGTGGTGAGTGTCCACTCCCCACCCCTAGGGGACCTTAGTCCTTAACACTTGAAGGGACCTTAGAGAACATCTAGTCCAAAGCCCTGTTTTTATAGATGAAGACCTGAGGCTGAAGGAAGTTAAGTTACTTGACCAAGGTCACACATGTAGCAAGTATCAAAAGTGGGATTTGAATTCAAGTTCTCTGATTGTGGTCCAATCTCCCTAATTAATGAATTCCCCTGGAACATTCTTGACAAGTGGGCAGCAAAATCTGCTTGAGCATATTCAGGGACCAGAGACTTGTTTAAAAGAGCAAGATGTAGTTAATTCCATTTTAAGTCGACTCTAATTGATTGACAATTTTATTTCCACATCTAGTAATAGCAATGATACAATGTTTGGGTTGGGAGGTGTTTGGATAAGGAGGAGACCTAGTGATACCCTCTAGACTGGTTTCCTCAAGTGGATGAGGACCCTTTCTTCTCAATTCCTTCATTAGGTCCACAATCTTCTCTTTATTGAATGATCTGGGACCCAATGCCTCAGGTATTTAAACTTATTTAGATGGGTGAAAAATTGTAGGAAATTAACTAAAGTCCTCTCTCTCCCCCTCTCCATCTCTCCTCTCCCTCTCCATCTCTCCTCTCCCTCTCCATCTCTCCTCTCCCTCTCCATCTCTCCTCTCCTCTCCTCTCCTCTCCTCTCCTCTCCTCTCCTCTCCTCTCCTCTCTCTCTCTCTCTCTCTCTCTCTCTCTCTCTCTCTCTCTCCCTCCATCCCTCCCTTCTCCTTTCTAACTCCCCTCTCCTCCCACTTTTGGCTTTCTGGCAACATTGGCAAAGGGAAGCTCTATGTGTTCTTACTCCCACAATATGACACTGACCTTATTTTACTACACCTCTGCTCTCGATTTCCTGACAATTGTTCATGGCTTCTGCTAATCTGAGTCTAGATTATTTTCTTGGTCTCTGGTGAGGTTGTTGCCAGGACAAGGCATGGAGCAGCCCTAATGCCCTGTTTCCTTTTTGCCCATCTTTAAACTTCTCACACCATTTCCCAGGGTGGTGGTGGCCTAAGACATGGCAGTGATGGCATGGATTGTCTTGGCACTGCTTGGAGGCCTCCTCTCTTCTTGTCCTGCTCAATTACTTACCCAACTGTCTAAGGTTGCTTTTTGGTAATGTTTCTCCTCCCCTCCCCTGCAAGAAATGGGAAAAGTTGAATTCTTTATAGGCTCAATTAGATCACATTGGGTAAGTTCTGAATGCTAATGTCTGGTTACAGATGTCTATCTATGTATTCTGGACTGTAAGGAAACTGAGTGTTGCAGAATTGGCACTTTCAAATTGTGCTGCTGCTGAGTATCCCTTGGACAATTAAGAGATCAAATCAGTCAATGCTTAAAGAAATTAATTCAGACTATTTACTGGCAGGTCAAATGCTGAAAGTGAAGTTTAAATACCTTGGCCACATAATGAGAAGACAGGATTCATTGGAAAAAAGACCCCGATGTTGGGAAAGATTAAAAACAAACGTAAAAGGGGACAGCAGAGGATGAGATGGATAGATAATTTCTTGGAACCAATGGACATGAGCTTGGACAGACTTTGAGAGATGATCGTAGAAGTTAGAAGAGCCTAATGTGCTATGTTCCATGGAGTCACAAAGAGTTGGACATCACTGAATGACTGAACAACAACATTCTATCTTTGTTTTGTTTTTAATTGTTTGAAATTTAATCTAAATTTAATTATTTTTAAAAAATTGTTTTTAATTGTTTTAATTTAATTAATTTAAAACTGTGATTTAATCAGTGCGGGAACTCTCACGAGGAGCATCCTCTATCAGTTCAGAACAGCTTAGTCTCTGAAGTTTCTTTAGTTAATAGTCTTAGAGAGTGCCCTAGTGAAATGAGAATTTCAGTGACTTGCCCAGGTTCACGCAGTCTCCAGTTTCAGGGGTATGACTTGAACTCAACTCTTCCTTTTTCTCTATCCATTGTCTTCCATCCACACACACACACACACACACACACACACACACACACACACAAATACATACATCTGTGTATATGTACACACACATGTGTACTCTGAACATACACATATACTCTATGTACACATATATACATATGTGGTCTATAAACGTGTGCGTGGGGTGGTATTTGGTTGAGCAATTATCGTAGTAATACTAGGAGAAAGGCAAGATAGATGTTTCTCTCCTTATTTTACAAATAAGTGGACCAGTGAAGTTCAGCGACTTCCCCAAGGTCAGTTATCTAATCACTTTCACTTCAGGAGAACTTTCCAGTTTCCTTTCTTTCTATCTTTGCCCTGAATGAATTCCAGCATCTCTAGTTGGGACGTTGCAATTTAGCACTTGTTTGCATTGGTCTACTTCTCTGTGTGCAAGCTTTAGATCCCCAGAAGACTGTAAGTGTGAAGATAGAGACCATTTCCTATGTTTCTTTTCTATCTCCAGCAGTGCTAGATTTAATATGTTTGTTGACATAAGATACGGTTATGATGTAATATCTTTGGATCTGTTTCCTTTATTATTCCTCTTTTGCATTATTTCATTGTGAAGGGCCAATATAAAAAGATAGCTTTCCCTGCCTCTCTCTGGATAAAATACAATCTCCTTGAAGGTAGGAATTGTTTCATATTGGTTTCACATTCCCAGACCCTAGCATAGTGCCTGGCACAATGCCACTTGATTGATTGATTCCTTTGAAGGAAATGATCCGATTCTTTACTAATTCAGATTCACGTGCATTAGTCTTTTCTGTGGTAAAATTGATAGTGTAAGCAATATTTTGTTTCCGTAGATGCACATTATTTTTAAAATTCCAGTGTTAAATACAAAATCTTCATTTTAACAAAAGAATTTTTAATCATATGATCACTAGGTTAGTCCTTGGTTCAAGAATAAGTCTGGCTTCTTTCCTCTTCAAAGATTCCTCTTTAGATGTCTGTACCATCTGCAATAATTATCACTCACACAGCAGCTTCACAACACTGGACATAACTGAACATGATCACCTTGTTGTCATGGTATTTGGGTGATCTCATTCACTTTGCCATCCACTCAACAAGTACATACTTCACCACAGCCATCTACTGGGGGATAGAAAAAAATGAAAAAGTCTGAAAAGATTATTTTCCTTCATAGCATATTCCAAAGTGTGTTGTCCAATTTAATTTTAAATTTATTAAGTCAATGTGGTTCTTCAACCCACCCCCATGTTAGTCGGTCTTAAGTTTGGTTTCTATTTTTTTTATCACTTAGAAATAACTTTCAAGTTTTTTGCTCAATTTCATGCTTTTACTATAATTTCCCAGTAGTATAATTTCCCACTCCTTCAGATTTCCTGTCATGGCCCAGAGAGTTCTTTATCCTGGAAGATTGCTTCAGTCCTGTAACTTGTAAACTTACATCGTGGAACTACCTTCTGTCCCTGGGCCTACCCCTCACTGATAGGGTACCCTTCTCTTAAGGATTAAGTCCAGCCATTTCTTAATTTTCAATCAGGCAGCAATCCCCTGTAATTCTCCATCATTCTTTTGGGTCACAGTTACCTCCCCCCAACCCCCAGCTTTTCAGCCTTTCATTTATAGTTTCCTTTTATGTCTTACCCATGAAAATGTAGGCTCCTTGAGGGTAGGAACTGTATTTGTTTTTTCTTGTATTTGTATTCCCAGCACTTGTGTGATTTGTCCTTCATTCTCAAAGAGGACCATGACAACATCAGGAAGATGATGCCATGACTTGCAAGTGACTTGGATTACAGTGAAGGAGGGCTGTGCAAAGTCATTTAGTGCCTCGCTTAATAGATGTTTATTGACTGACTGACTGACTGACTGTTGAGAGGCTGTATGGCATAATGGAGTGAGTCCTGGACTTGGTGTTGGAAAGACCTGGGACCAAGTTTCTAACACATATTGGCCATGAATGAATAAGACACTGAAACCCTCAGTGTCCCAGGCAACTCTCTAAGACTCTAACATGTTGTAATGGTGAGCAAAGTGGGACTTTTTTCATGTCTTTTGTTTTGGAGTGTTTCCCTTTGTTTCAATCAAGAGTCTTTGATTGAATTGGGAGTCTTTGATGACCTGCTTAAGTCATGGGAAGGCTTAGGTTTCTGTTTGTGTTTTCTCTGAAGTTCGGGGTGATGACTTTTTTCCCTGAACTAAGTGAATGATAGATGTATGTTTAATTAAAGTGAGATTGTAAACCCCTTAAAGTTTCTTTCCTTAGAAAAGCAGATCAAAGAACCTGTGCTAGCAGCCCTTATGTGTGCTGGTGTTCTTAGCCTTACACAGCCACAGTAGCAGCAAGTTGCATCGTTGTTACAAATGTAAAGTAGATATTGGTCTTCACTGATGGTAGAGTTTCCTCACTGGGACTTCCTTACACCAATAAAATCTCAGGTCCTGTTAAAATGAACTGGAATCTTAAGTGTTTTGTTTTGAATAGTCACATTTAAGAAAGCAAAGATAATTTTTATTTTTTAAATTGTTGTTTTAATTCCTTTGCTAAAATTCTGTCCCAATGCCTGAATTATCATGTCATAGAGGCCAACTTAGAGTTGCTATATAAGATCAAAGTTCTCTGCAGGAAAACAAAAGCTTTGAGAAGAGACCCAGCAGCAGGTCAGGGAGATAATAACATTTAGTAAATGCCTATTTTGTGCTAGGCACAGTGCTAGCCTAGGGAATAAGTGGAAAGACAAAAGACAGTCCTTTTTCTCAAGGAGCTCACATTCTAATGGGAGAAATAATATGCAAACAACAATGTACAAAGAAGATCTAGACAGGATGAATTAGAGGCAATGAACAGAGGGAAGGCACTAACATTAAAGGGAGATGGGAAAAGCTTCCTGTTAGCTCAGACTCGAAGGAGGCCAGGGAAATTAGGAGGCAGAGGTGAGGAGAGAGAGCGTTCTGGGCGTGAGACACAGCAAGAGAAAATGCCTGGAGTTGGGGGATGAAAGAATAATCTTGTGTGGGAATAGTTACGAGGCCAGTGTTATTTGATCAGAGTATATGGTGGGGAGCAATGGACTGTATTTCTGCAGTTTAAGGAGCAACCTAACTAAGTTCAGAGAGATTTGATAGATTTTGGGGCCAAAATGTCAGAAGATCATCTGATGGAAAATTTATGATCTCTGTCAGCAACAGGAAGACTCCCATGAAACTATAGATCCTAGCAGTGTGTCACTGCATTGGTATTTGGGACCCATTGTAATGACTATTCTTCAAATGATTAGATTTGATCCAATACGCCAGACCTTAAAAACCGGATTGACTGGTTTTTCCATGTGGTCTTGTTTGTCACAAAGACTTAGCTGCAGTCAGGAATGTTTAGGAATGATTGGGTAGTATGCGATTTCTGGCGTCTGAATCATTAGGTCCCCCTTCTCCCTCCAATCCAGCAGATATCAGGGTTATATATTCCTCCTAATAAAAAGCAGGATGTGAGGAAATGGAGCATTTTATCATTGTTAAATAGATAATGAAGCTAAAGTGGTGAAAAACATAAAATAGGAAAAATTGCCACCCAGAAGCAGCATTATGGGTTTGATACTTAGCTGTTTGGATGTTGTAATACCCACAAACACTATTACAGGCTTTAGATAGAGCATTTATTGTTGTTGTTACTGTTGTCGTCACTTTTCAGTTGTGCCCTACTCTTTGTGACCCCATTTGGGGTTTTCTTGGCAAAGATACTGGAATGGCTTGCCATTTCCTTCTCCAGCTCATTTTACAGGTGAGGAAACTAAGGATTGAATGACTTGCCCAGGGTCACAAGGCTAGTGAGTGTCTAAGGCCAAATTTGAACCAACCAGGATGAGTCTTCTTGACTCCAAGCCCAGTGCTCTATCCGTTGCAGTACCTAGCTTCCCTTAGAGAAAAGGACAAGGAAAATGGAAGTGAGGAGGAATCTTAGAGAGGCCATGATGGCTAAGTACCAGACCCGGAGTTAAGAGATGAGGGTTTAAGTTCCAATTCCACCACTTAGTCACTGTGGGATCATAAGGAAGTTAATTAACCTCTCTGAGCCCCAGGTTCCACATCTGCAAAGTGGAAATATTAATAATCACACTCTCTGCAACACAGGGCTCAGGAAAGTGCTTCGTAGATCTTAAAATGCTGTGCAAAAGCAGGTATTAGCGCTCATCTAGTAGAATTTCTAATTTTATAGACAAGGAAATTGAAACCCAGAGATAATAAATGACTTGCCCCAGATTAGTGGCAGAGTAGGTATCCATACAAATGATGGTAGCATAACTATCTTTTTTGATTGTAAGTGGTAGGGAACATTCTCTATGTTCCCTATGTCCATTCCCTATGTCATTTCTACACCAAAGTTGGCAAGAAAATTAATGTTCTAACAACTCAACACAAACATACATGCAACAGACAAATCTTTACATTTTTATTCACCAATTGGATAACAATTTACACTGTACTTTTAAATAACAATGAATTTTTGTCAATGATAACAAACAAAACAAAAGAAATAATGATTTTCCCAGATGGCTTGGGAAAACCAAGCAACAAACAAAAAGCCTTAAGAAAAGATGAGTTTTTTGATAGGCTCTCTAGATTTTAAAAATGGATTGTGTGATTGGACATTTGCATATGTATTTTACTGCTTCCTCATTTTTGAAACTTAAGATTGTGTCATTAGCAAAGATCAAGAATTTAAGATTGTTCGCAACTCAGAGTTCTCGTGTTTCAAATATCACAATATGTACACTGTGTTACAGTGAAAAAATCAGAAAATGAAATTCAAGCATACTTTGTAAACCAGGCCTGTCATATCATTCAATATGCTGTACTTCAGGTGCATTGCTAGGTATTTAAGCAGCACAGTCAGGCCTCTGAAACTCGCCATCTGGAACGGCTGATGTCTTTACGAGATGGAAATTATGAAAGGGGAATATTTATTCATAAGCCTTCTGGACCTGTATGGATTTAGTATTAAACTTGATACTTTGATGGGATACATGATCTCGTTGACGTGAGCCTTTCCCTTGAGCTTTGGTCCTACATTACAAACTGTCTATTGAGCGTGTCCTTGGAGGCATCTCGAACTTAATGTGTCCAAAAACCCAGGAGTCATTGTTTTCCTCCAAAGCCCACTCCTCTTTCAAACCTCCCCAGGCCTGTCGAAGACGTGACTATCTTTCCAATCTCCCCTGGTGTACAATCTTGGAATTATCCCTGAATCCTTAGTCTCCCTCATGCTGCCCATCCAGTCAATCGCCAGATCTTGCCAATTCTACCTCGACACTGTCTCTTGAATTGACCCTTTGTCTCTATTCACAAAGCTGCCCCCTTAGTTCAAGCTCTCAGTACCTTTTGCCTGGACAATTACAATGACTTTCTAAGTGTTATCCCTCTGTCAGATCTCTTCACTCTAATCCATTCTCTATGCTGTTGTCAAAGGGATTTTCCTTAAACACAGCTCTGACCATGTTACTTCCCTAAGCAATAAACACCAGAGGCTCTCTGTTGCCTCCAGAATAAACTCTAACTCTACTGTTTGGATTTTACTGTTTACTTTTTGGTTTCACTACCTGGTGCTGCCTATCTTTTCAGTCTTGTTATACACTGCGTCCCTTCCCACATTCTAGGGTCCAGACAAATTGGACTTCTCTCATTTCTCCACGCACGGCATTTCATTTGCTGTCTCTGGACCTTTATGCTAACTATATCAATGACAGAAGGGCCCTCTCTCCTCACCCCTGCCTCAAAGGATTGCTTTAAGGACACAGCTCAAGTACAACCTTCTTCATTAGGGTTTTGTTTTTTAAAATCTTTTTTCGTGTGTGTCATAGATTCTCTTATTATTCTGGTGAAGCCTGTGGATCCCTTATCAGAAGAATGTTTAAAAAGACATGAAATAATATGGACTTACAAAGGGAACAAAGTTTAACAAATATATGTATATGTATATGTATATGTATATATATGTATGTGTGTATACGCAAACACATGCACACACACATATATATATTTTTCCCATCCAAGTTCGTAGAGCTCCTAAGGTCAATCTAGCACCTCTTTGCAGGTCCATGGACGTAAGATTGAGAATCTCTGCTCTACAAAAAGTTTTTCCTGATTCAGCTCATAGTTTTCCCTGATTCAGACATCTTTATCTAACTGTATTACATTTAGTTACCTTATATTTATTCCATGTATACTTTTATGTGCTTCTTTTCTCCTTGATAGTATATAAGCTATTTGAATTGGTATGTTTGGTCTATTTCTCCATCTCTCTCTCTCTCTCTCTCTCTCTCTCTCTCTCTCTCTCTCTCTGTTTGTATTTATATCTCCAGGGTTTCTGACACATTATTATTTAGTCTTTCTCAATTGTGTCTGACCGCATTTGGGATTTTCTTGGGAAAGATAATGAAGTGGTTTGCCATTTCCTTCTCCAGCTCAATTTTATAAATGTGGAAACTGAGGCAAATAAGATTAAGTGATTTGCTCAGGGTCACATAGCTAGTAAAGTGCCTGAGGCAGATTTGAACTCAGGAAGATTTCTTTCTGACTTTGGGCCCAGCACTCTAGCCACACTGCACCACCGAGCTGCCCATACCTGACACATAATAGACATTTAATAAATTCTTCTCCATAACTTCTTGCTTTGTGGAACAGAGACCCGCAGGGATCCTTAGGACAGGAACTCCTCCCCAATTTTTAAAGCAGGCAAGACTCAGATCTGGTAGCTTTTTTTTAAACGACAAAAGGGGGTGGGATGGGCAATGGGAAATGCTCCTTTGGCTTGAATAGAAACAAGGAAATCTGCTTTTTCAAGCTGTATTGGAAAGAATATTGGCCTGAGAGCCTTGGGCCTCAGTCCAGCTCTCCCCTTTACTTGCTATGTAATCTTAGAAAAGTCATTCTCTTATTTCTTCATTTGTAAAATGAGGGGGTTAAATAAGAGTTATATGATCTCCAAGCTTCCTTCTAGCTCGAGTAAGGCTTTGCCCAAACACATCATTCTCATAGCTAACAAAATATTTCTGAGCTCCTTGCCTCCCCACATGTTATTTAAAAGAATCATTTTTAAGTCTGTCATCAATGAGTTGGTCAAGTTGTCCTTGGCCTAGAGAAAATTAACGTATTAAAAAATTAATAGAAACTGTCTTTATGGATTCCACTAAAGTCTTGCTCTAATACCTCATTGTGGCACGAAATTAACCCTGAGTACAAGAAAGTTTTGTCTAGCATAGCATCTAAAGCTAGAAGAGAGCTCAGAGGCAACTTTGTCTAAGCTCTTTATTTTTATCGATGAGGAAACTCAGGCCCAGGGACTTTCCCAAGGTCACCTAATACAGTCAGCATCAGAGTTGGTGTTTAAACCTAAGTTCTCTGACTCAAGAGCCAGTCTTGTTTGCATTGTACAAGCCCTGTGAGGTTGAGGAGGGAAGGATTATTTGGCAAATAGTATGGTAGGGTGGGAGTTGCAAAGAGCCTCTGGATTTAGGATTAGAGAACAGGAGTTCAAACGGAAGCTTCTGGGAAGAAAGGTTTTCCTAAGTCTCAGACCATATCTGGGTGACTCCTCACACTGTACCTGATATGCTCAAGATCAATGGATGTAAGAGATTCAGTGGCACCCTAAAATAGCTCCCAAAAGCTGCTGACATAGCTCCTAAGGCCTGGGTCCTTTGGCTTTTTGCTATTGGCTTGTATCCCAACATCTCAGTTCCATTAGAAGGGTCTCAGGTGCAATTTGAGGTCTCTCCTGTCTGGTACATCTTATAGCTCTCTGTTGCCCAGCACTTCTGGAGAGCATCCATTAACAGTGATCCTGCTGTGCCTGCTAATAGCGTCAGTGAATTTTTTTTAATTGTTATTGTTAACGTGACAAACACCAACAAACATGAACCTTCCCATGTACAAAGAACAGTAAAATAATACTGTATATGAAACCACAAATCTTTATTACATTTTAAAGAGTAAATAAAAAATAAATATGTAAATTTCTAAGCTCTCTTGTCTATTTCTGTCTCTCTGAGCTCCCTTCTGCTCTCCTGTGCATATTTTAAAAATACTTCAATGATCTTTAATTTTCTTCCTTTTTTCCAGCATCACTATCATTAGATCCCTCTGCAACACCCTCCCCCCACCCCCCAAAAAAATCCTGGTTCTACCATGACTACACATGACCTTTGGACAAGCTAGTTAACTGCCTTGGGCCTCAGTTTCCTTGTCTATAAAATGAATACTTGAATTATTTGACCTCTAAGATCCTTTCCAGCTCCTTGGCTGTGATTGAGACAAGGTTTAAAGCAGCAACAAAGAACCTGGACCACAGATTCTTGTGGTAGGGAAGATTTGATTAAAAATAGTTGTGTGTGTGTGCGTGTGTGTGTGTGTTTATAATACATAGACTCAAATTATGGCTTAAGTTGGAATAAAATCACTTTTATGTTATAAGGAAATGTTGAAAGTAATCTTTATTGAGCACCTGGAAGGATGCAAAGATATCATTGAAGTTGTTTCATTATGATTGAATTTCTATTTTTGTTGAGTTTTAAACCAATTTATAATTTCATTCTATACAACAGGTTTTGTTCCCCAGCTGTTTCAAGGTTTTTATGGAAGCACTTGTTCAAAATAGAAAATTAGTGACTCCCTCACCACTTCTTATTAACTCAATCCATTTTTCTGCTTGTATTATTTTTATTATGTAAATAACTGTTTCATCGGATTTTTACTATAAGTGCCTAGAACAGAATTTGAAGAAAAAAGTGTTTCTAAGAAACAAGACTATATGAAATATTTTGCTTTATAAAGAATGTTGTTCTTGTCGTTTGGTCGTTTTTGTTGTGGCTGAGTCTTTGTGACCCCATTTGGGGTTTTCATGGCAAAGATACTGGAGCAGTTTGCCAGTTTCTTCTCTAAGACATTTTATAGATGAAAAATAAAACTGAGGCAAACAGAGTTAAGTGATTTGCCCAGGGTCACATAGCTAGTAAGTATCTTGAGGCCAGATTTGAGCTCATGAAGATGAGTCTTCCTGATTCTAAGCCTGACACTCTAGCCACTGTGCTATCTAGCTGCCATTTATAAAGAATGCTAAAGTCCATTTTAAATAATACAAACCACCTGTCAATGCAATGATTCAAAAATCTCTTGTATCAGGATTTTCACTTGGACAAATGATAGGGGGCCAGAATCTTTTAAAATTTACATACTATGTTATGATGAGATTGAAATGAATGAAGAAGTTTTGTAACAAAATTTGGGTAAATGTCCAATATGTCAGGGAGTCAATTTTCATATCAACTTTAATTATTGAATGTAACTCATTCTCCAAATTATGTAGTACTCCATCATATTTCTCAGTGCCCTTTCTCTCCTCCCTCTTGCTCCCCTTCCTGGAAGATGACTGGTTATGACTATAGCTTGGTTTTTATGTTGAGTGTTAAAATAATTTTATTAAAATGTTTTATTGACTTCTTTTTCTTCTTTGTTGACTTTGAGTAGTGTATATAACCTGAGTGATGGAGTCCTGTGTTTCAATGACCATCATAATTTCTTCCAGGGATCTGAACATTCAGAAGGTTGGGGAATTGGTTTTGTTGTTCAAGCTTGAAAACTTTTTTTTTCTTTTTCTTTTTCACATGTTAGACTCTTAGACTCTTTAGGAAATGCCTGACATCTATATCTTCATGCATGTTTTTGAGGAAAACTGTCAAACAGTAGAGGGCTAAGTATAGATTCTTAGGGAACTCTACCAGATACTTTAATGTTGACATCAGACTACTAATATCTACCCACTGGGTATAATTATCCATTCTATTTCATATCTAGCCAACAAATATGATGCAAGAGATCCAAAAATTTTTTGCTAAAATCCAGGGAAACCATATCTGCACCTAGCATGCACTTAATAAATCCTTGTTTGCTTAATTCACAACAACATTTTCTTCTATAATAATAAAAAAAATTAGTATTGAAATAATACACAAAGGCTTGCAAATTACTTTACATTCACTATCTCATCTGACTTACCAATTTAGTGACCTTTAAAAAAAAGAGAGGAAGATTAGATTAGCATGACCTGGACTGTCACCCAAAGGTATGGTTAATCTCACTAGATCTTCTTAATATATGATGATACTCTCTACCTCTTTTTCCTGGTTTTACCTCTAGTAAAATAATTTTGACTTATTGTTCTATATTAGAATTACTGGCTACCTTGTAATTTTTATTTATTTCAAACAAGTTATCTTCTTTTGACATGGAACAATTATAGTAAATCTTCTTAATACATAATGTTTTGCCAATTTCACCCTCCTTTTTACCTAACCTGTTCCTTTGTGGAAAAAGTATATGCTTTCAGAACTATATTCCATCAAAGGTCAAATTTACCTCCTTGCTTTAAAATCTCTAGTTCACTTTGCAGTTGCCCACACTTTGTACTTTTTTGTAGATATCCGAAGCCATAGATTTTAGATATCTCTGCTATTATTCTTCCTCTTTTGTAGCCAGGATCTTGCTTAATGGATTACATAGTTTCTCTCTTGTCTCATTTTCTTTTCAGTTTAAAGCTCTTTTAATTAGCTCTGCAAGACTACGTGGGTGAATACATTCTTTGTTTCCCTTGTTCAGTACACTCCATCCCTTGACAGAATCCTTAAAATAGAGACTTTAAGTCATAGTCCAGAAGTCTAAATACCATTTTTAGACACCATTTCTTCAGCCAGTTTTTAAATTCCTAAATATGCCTTACTCTTCTGATGTCCTTTCCTTCAATCAGCAGCAGTGACAAAAACACCACCTGCATCCTTAATGTCTTCAGTTTCCCATCCAGAGCATTGAATTTAGGAATATAGATTCTTTTGGCAATATAATTTGTGGCCGTATAAGTCAAAAGTTGGAGGCTCATGCTCTGGACATGTGATCTGGGAAGACAGCCGGCCTCTGTGGCTGTTAACACATAAAAAAAAGCTGCTTTAGTAATTCTTAGCAAGAAGTCACCAACTACCCCTCAACTTCTCTTTTTCTTCTGCACTTTCCTAAAGGAGCTCTCACCTGACCACACCTGTGGCTCCCTAAGGCCAAGGACATCTGGTATCCCTAAGGCCAAGGACAAGGAACTACTATCTTCCCTTCTCTTTTGGAAAGAGCCTCACCCATGATATGGAGTCCCAAATCTTCAGTTTTCCATTTTCCCCTTCCTCTTCTGTGTCACATTCTTCTACATTTCCATCCTCCTAACGCAGGACAGACTTTCCTTCTGCCCCCTTACATCTTTTTTCTTCTTTGCTTTTACATCAAGCCTTTCTTTCCTGTTCAAAAAAAGGAATGATTCATTTGCCCTGATAACATGGAAAGTGGAAAGTTATTTCTCAAGCATTTTCCTCTTCTTCTTTGTGGGAGATGAGCACTTATAACAGTCACTGGCTGTGACTGAAATATAGACAGCACAGTCCTGTTCAAGTCACTGTAAAAGTCCCCTTGCTCTCCATAGCTGCTGGAAGTGAACTCCAAAGCTTTTTGTTGTTCTTGCTAGTGACACCCCTAGAGAACTGCTATCGGGAGTTTCCAACTCCGGAGTCATTCTTCAAATCTTGTTAACATAACAGCTTGACACTCTCATGCTCAGCTTTTCCCTCTTACATTGTCTTGCATGGCCTTTCTACCAACTGCCTCCTCTTTCTCTTTTTACCCCCTTTTCATTTCTTAAATCCTTTTTTCCTCAGCTAGGCATTCTCCCTTTTTTTTAAGCATTCTCTAGCTCTTCCCCCCCCCTTTTCCTTCTCCTTTTCCTCAGATACCTTTGCTATATTCCTTCCCCTTCCATTTCTCTAATTCCTCTCTTTTTCAGTTTAGTCCTTCAGCACAATCCTATTTCACTACCAGTCCTTCTTTGTTTCTTTTTTCCACTTTTTCAAGTCCTCCCAAATTTTCCCTCCCCAAATTCTATCTCCTTTCTCTATTTTCTTCTTGTTGTTCAGTTGCTTTTCAGTTCTGTCTGACTCTTCATGACCTCATCTGGGGTTTTCTTGGCAAAGATACCAGAGAGGTTTGCCATTTCCTTCTCTAGCTCATTTTACAGATAAGGAAACTGAGGCAAACAGGATTTAAGGGACTTACTCAAGGTCACATAGTCAGCAAGGGTCTGAGGCTGGATTTGAACTCAGGAAGGTGAGTCTTCCTGAATCCAGGCTCAGTGCTATATCCACTGCACCATCTAGCTGCCTCTTCCATTTTTCTAAGTCCTTTAAATCTCCCTCCTTTTTTAAAGCAAAAGACCTTCTCATTCTCCTCAATGAACACAGACACCTTCCACAAAATCAGAAGTAGAACAGCTTTTTAGGTACTTCTCTCTTTTGTCCTAAGCTTTCAAAGAGAATTGAACCCCAGTGCATATAGAGTCTTCCAGTACCCTGGTCTATAGTTCATCTAAGTCTGGTGACTTGAACTCAGTAAGGAGATTTAAATATTCTTTCACTATTTTCCTACTTAACTTTGATTTCAACAACCAATTAACCATTTTATGTTCTGTTTTATAAAGTTCAAAACACATTTTTCTTGACAGAATAAATGGACACAAATAAGAGTATTTTTACCTGCTGTCACTCATTTATTATAATCAACTCACCTACCAGCTCCCTTTGATTCTTCTCATTTCTTGAAGTTAACTTAAGTGTTAAATGCTTTTTGTCAGGCTTAATTCATGCTATGATAATAATAGCTAGCATTTACACAGTGCTTTAATGTTTACAACACACTTTACAAATTTTATCTCACAATGATGTGGGGAGGTAGGTGCATTTTGTTGTTGTTCAGTCACTTTCAGTCATGTCTGACATTGACCTCATTTGGTGTTTTCTTGGTAAGGATACTAGAGGCTATTCACTAATATGGTCACTCATGAGCCCCCATCCAATATCCTTACTGATATCTATTGACTATTTGACATTGATTAGCTTCTTACAGAGGTATATTTACTGAGAAGGTAGAGCTTGGACACAAGTTACAAAACATTTCCCAAACCAAGGACTCACGACTCTTTGCACACATACAAGGTACCTGGGGGTGAAATGAAGGGGGAGGGGAGCTCATCAGACTAGCCTGCAGATGTTACTAATGACCAAAGGGAGGTTCCTCTAAGGGCTCTGCTAGATCTTCTGGTCTGCACACTCCTCTCTTGGAATACTTGCTTTGCTTAAGAACAGGAAAGAATAGGGGCAGCTAGATGGCTAGGAATAGAGAACCAACCCTGAAGTCAGGAGGTCCTGAGTTCAAATCCAACTCAGACACTACTTGACACTTACTAGCTGTGTGACCTTGAGCAAGTCACTTAACCATGAGTGCCTCAAACCTCCCCCCCCCCCAAATAGGAAAGAATAAACATAAAAGAAACAGAGTGCCTTTAGGGAAGTGGACAGCTCAAGACAGTTGAAAATTGCCAAAGCAAAAGATCATCCACTCACATATTTTTTCTAAAAATGCTCTGTTCTTCCTCAGCCTCTCCTGAGTCATCAGTTCTTCTAGCTCTGAAGAAAATGAAGGCTTTTCATCATCACACAGTAATAACTCTGAGTCATCATGGCCAATACATGGCTCCCCAAAGGTCCATGTATTTGTGTAGAACCAGGAAAGGAATGTCTGAATTGGCTCCAAGGACTTGATTCATGTCCACTGGCCAGTACCCCCATTACATATAGAGAAGGAAACTTAGGCCCAAGCATGTGCAGTGACTTGCTCACAGTCATACAATTGGAAAGCATCAGAAATATAATTTAATAAGCTTGTGTATCCACATCAATTTCTTTGGACAACTTCTGCTTTCCTTCCTTATCAGCATTAAATTTGTTTTTGTCTTCAGGACTTATTTCATAAGGATTTCCTACCCCTCCTGGGATGATTTTTCCAGTGGTATTTTATACCAGGAGTCCTACCCATACTTTCTCTGAACAACTTGAAGTCCCTGAATCTATCATGCCTGTCTGACAATGCAGAGATTCTCCTATTTTTCTATCACAAATTCTCAGAAGAAGTGGTCATTTCTTGTTCCCACTCCTTTCCCCCTTCCCCATTCCTACCCCCACCCATGCCAAGGTCACAGGCATTTCAATTTCATCAACAAATTCCCACTCTTACTTTTGATCTTGGTAAGATGGTCCAAACCTATTTTTTAGATTTATTATTCATTCCAGGAATATAATTTCTTTTTAAACTCAAAATTGTTCTGGATGGTTCAGAGAAAACCAAATAACCCACCCTAATATACTGAAGCTTCAGACCTATAGCACAAGTGATACTTTGCTCTACTGTGTCAAAATTAAGAAACTTAACTAGGACTTGGTTAATGATAATAATTGGTCAAAAAAAAGAAGCTACGAGATAATCCACCCTCTCTTCCAGACATCCACACCACAGGTAAGTTTCTTCCATGCTTATACCTATCTTGATCCCTATCTCCAGAATATTTCACAGTCTCTGTCCATAAGATCAATGTCCTGAGGTCTCCCCCAAGGCCTCTCTTCATCTCCCTTCAATGTTTTTTTGTTTGTTTGTTTTTCTTTTTTGTTTGCTTTCAATAGTTGTTTTGAAGACATCTTTCAAACTGATTGCCTTAGGCACCAAAACTCCTTACTTATGGTTCTGCTATAAGGTTCCTGTCTAAGAGGTCTCTGGACTTGCCTTAGTATGGCTCTATATCCCTTAGTTGCTCTTGGCAGGTAGTGGGCAGGCAGTGTTCCACCTGGGAGACTAGGGAGTCACTCTAGGCTCCAGATAGACACTAAATTGTGAGGTCCCTACTTTTCCACCAGATGACCCCAGGGATAATTTACAGTTAGTTGCAGATCTCACAAAAGTGGGAAATTAAATTAAACTTTGTAAATGACATTTGTGTAACCTTAAATACCATCTGAAGTGTTATTACTACGAACACTCCACAGTGCCTTATTTAATCAGCATCCCACTTAAACAAAGTTGACTTAATGAAAAAAGTCAGTAATTTTGTACAGCTGTAGACCATCAATATTCCCAGCCTGATCATTTTGTGTACAGGAAGATATGGAATAAATGAACGAGACGTGACCTAGGATGGCCTGTCTCTATTTTTCCTGATTCCAAAAGCCCGTTTATTGATTTTTGTTTTCGTCATGGTTAGAATAATACAAACATTTGTCAGCTGCATCCTTTAGCACTCAGCTTGTGTAGAACTATTAAAAGTTGCCTCTATAGAGTGCACCATAAATAAAACCCTGTTGCAGTATATGTCATGCTACAGCCTTTTAGATAGGTGGAGAAATGAAGTCTATACACTGCCGTGTTAGTTGGCTGAGGGCACTCAAGGAGCAATCGCTAAAGATCATGATGAAAATACTTTATGGATGAATTATGTATTAATTGTTTTCCTGACCAAAAAAAAAAAAGAATGGCGGTGGTGGTAGTGGTGGTAGTGGTGGGGGGAAGTGTAGGCTTTATTTATGCCTGGATTTCTCTAAAAGGGTTAGAAGGGTTGGTGCTCTATGCTATACTCGAGGTTATCAAATCAATATTTATACATTTCCCCCAAGCTAATGCAGCCTGATCCATTTGTTAAAATAAACAGCAAAATTGACCCAGTTACAGTGCCCTCCAAGGGTTATGCTCCAGGCCTCAGAGTGGGGAAATGGTGCTATAAGTTTATGGAAAATATATTTTAAAGTATTTCCTGAATACATTATCGGAACACTGTGAGATCATCACCCTGTCCTCTAGCTATACTCTCTGGATACATGGTATTCCTGAGACTTCTAATCTGTCATAGGCAGATCCTACAATTAGTGTCTGGTTGAAGTCCAGTCAAAGAAATACTTCTCCAAATTGCTAGATTTATTAATAGGCTCTTGATGTCAGCTCAACTTTGACCTAAGCAAATCTTTTCCACCCCCATTCCTTGTCACTCCCTCCTTGTGAATGGAGAAGATATTTTAGTCCACTTACCCATTTGTCTTTGGCCTTCTTTTGAAAGCTAAGATGACAGAAAGATGTGCCCAGGGCTTTGTGATGAGGATAATGTTAATTTAGCTCACTCAGAGCCAAAGGGAAACTCACCAACCTCATTTACCTGAGCCCTTTGCTCAGTATCTGCTAAAGATGACTTATTCTCTTCTCAGCTGGTCTATACACAAAGTAGCTATTAGGTGTAAAGGCCCAGTAAGAAATCCATCAATTCAATACACCATTTATGTCATTTGATTTGGTATTATCTTAAATCATTCTTGTTTAACAATATAATTCCAGTAAGCTCAGGTATAATTCACAAGACTCCATTAACTAACAATGATTACAATCATTTCTTAAAAAAAACTTGTTTAGAAGACTGGAAAAAGAGATATGGCTCATATATACTTCTGGTCAGGAGATATTTGAACTGGAAGTGGCAAATTGATAAACTCTAGAAAGTATTACTGGGCACAATACTACGAAGTACTGCAAACATTTCAAATTCCAAGTCCTTTGTCAAAAATATATGGAACTTTACTTCTCATGTTGAATGGCTTAGGAAAGAGAATATGAATTCTGCCTATGATTTAGCATATCTGCAAAGGCTTAAACAGAAACTCTGGAAAACTAAATCATATGAATAAAAGTCAAGAAGGTTGGGAATAGTGGATACCTTTTGGAAGGTAACATCTTAGTCAGATAGTATAATGGAATACAAAGGCAGAGGATCTAAGTTTAAATGGTGACTCTGCTGTTTGGTAGCTATGTAGTTTAGGGCAACTCGTATTCAATCATTTTGGACCTTATTTTCTTTATTTGTAAAGCAGGAATGATGTTAATACTGATTTTTTGGCCAGACTTGAGACTTTTTTGGCATAAGAACTGATGCAGATCACCAACTTTTCTATAACTTACAATCTCAGAGAGTTCCTTGGAGCCCTAGGAAGTTGGGACTTGCCTAAGGTGTTTCAACCATCATGTCAGAGATGGGGCTTGAATTCATCTCTTTCTCACTCCAAGGCTAACTAACTTTACATAGCGTCTACACTAAAATGCCCCCAATATGAAGATTCGATAAGATGTTGAATATGAAAACACTTGTGAACTATCCAGTGTTAAATAAAAAATATATGTATACATATAAATTATATATTTTGTATTAGACTTGTGATTTATTAATGTAGAGAACTTCTGGTGAACAATTTCTACAGATACAGATCTGTACTTCTTTGTTTGGGCATTGAGGGGTTAATTGCCTGGCCCAGAGTCACACAACTAGTATCTGCCAGATATAAGAACTGAATCTTTCTTCTTGACTCTGAGGCAATTATATCACATTCCCTTTTGTTATATACATATACATTATTTTTCTGAGATAATTTCTTTCTTTAGGCTACCAAAAAGGCCTATGTGAACTATATTAACTTTTTCTTTAATTAGGTAAATTTAAATTAATTGCATTTTGAGATCTCTCTTTTGAGATTGCTAGAACTACCATTAGTATTTGCAAAACTAAGATTAGAAATCACTATTGCACCATCTGACAATAGCTTTTTAAATATATAATATACATATACATATTATGTGTATATGTGTGTGTGTGTATCTTCTTGATACGTTTTTTTTTTACCCTGTGAGTCAACCTTAAGCTACATTGTTCAGGTCTGGATTTATAAAAGGCAATAATTCCTAAAAATTTGATAACAAACACATGTTCTTATCTCTATTCAACTCTCTATGAATGGAAGGAAAAGTATTTAATAGATAAGGCAAAAGGGGAAGCTAATATAATCAAATATGCAATTTTATTTTCCAAATATTACAGATCTCTAATATTTTGAATTCTTTGCTAATGCCTTATAATAATACAATATTTTTATTTGGATATTCATGACATAAACAATAATTTCCTGAACATTACGATGATTTTATTCTATAAACTATAATCACAAATGGCAAACCTGCAACCTGGAGGGACTTTGGGATTTATTAATAGCTACATAGTGAGTCAAATGTACTTTATGAAAAAATAAAAAAATGCAAAGTCCATTACTTCTAACTTTGTGCTTGGGGAAACCAAAGAGAATGGAATATTTTAGAATGTACACTTATTTATAATATTTAATATTTGTATAGATTTTTAGAGTTTTCAATGTACTTTCACATGCATTAGCTCACATTATCCTCCCAAGTCTAAGAATTAGATTGAACAGATATTATCATCCCACTTTATGGATGGAGAAACCAAAACGTTAAGGGGCTAAGTAACTTTGGAAAGATCACAAAACTAGTGGATATTGGAGCTATACTTGGAACATGTCTTCTGACTCCTTGTCCTGTGCTCTCTCCATTCTAATAGTTATGATCCCAATGAGTGGCATCCTTTTACTACAACCTACAGGTACTCAAAAACATTTTTCCACTGAAGAATACTAGGCAGAAATGCAGCCAGGAATTCTTGTCCTTGAGGAAAAATGCAGGCTTGTGGGGAGATGGGGAGGAGCAATGGTTGTCAGAGTACAGTCAGACCACGAGTGCAGTTGTGCTGGGAGAGGGAGGAGGCTGCCTCCTAGTTTGGCCCCTGCTTCTTACAGAGGTTGTAAGAGGTTCTAGGGTTGATTGCCTAGAATTGGTTAGGCTGTATTGCGCTTATCTTCCCTCTTCCCCCATGGCCTTTAGAAGACCTTGAGATCAGGCAATGCCAGGGAGGCTGCACCCCTTTCCTTATGTAGATGCCCTTAAGCAAAATTTTATTTGTTATAGCTTTGATTAAAAGTGATAATCAGAGGTCTTAAAGTCTTCTTTTCCTCACTACCATGGGAAGACAAAGCAGAAAGAATTTCCTATCCTAGCTAGCATTCCTGATTCATCCCTATGGCCTTGGGACAAAATGTACCTATGAAAGTGACTTTCTCAAACATTATTTCTCTAATTTCCTTTGTCATTTAGTTTTAACATTCAATTGCAAAAGATAATCAAAGAGGAAATTAATCAAAATTGCCAGATTTTGTTGGGTGTTAGTTAAAGCTTATAAGGGGTGGGGGACCTGTGACCTTGAAGCCACATGTGGCCTTCTAGGTCCTTGGGTGTGGCCTTTTGACTGAGTCCAAGTTTTACAGAATAAATCCTTTTATTAAGGGAATTTGTTCTGTGAAGTTTGGTTTCAGTCAAAGGGCTGCACTTGAGGACCTAGAGGGCCACATGGGGTCTTGAGGCCACAAGTTCCCTACCAGTGCTCTAGATACTCTGAGAGCCATTCTTACTCATAACCAGTAGTTCTAAGCAGAATTCTCCCAAGCTTTCTCTCAAACATCTGGAATCCTGATAATTTCATGAGTGAACCTAAGCTTAGGTTCAGTGATGATTGTGAAATTCAAAACCAGATAAATTGTGTTCTTCCATTAGAAGAAAACGTCTATAGACGTCTGGACAAAAATGGTTAGGCAATCTGGTAGATGACAATAGGGGCAAAATGATCCTTTAAAATGTTCATTATTAATTTTCTTTTTAAAAATTATACATATTTTTCAATCAGGAAAAATCTACCTTCTCTCTCTCCCATACCAACTTCTCTCTCCCCAAATGAAAGTGAAAGAAAAGCCAAACCCTTGCTACAAAAATGTCTAATCAAGCAAAACAAATTTCCGTGTTGTCCATATCCAAAAAATCACGGGTGTCATTTTGCAAAAAGTACTAAATATTAATTTTTAAATATAGTTCAGTTCAGACTATGAGGGCCTGAGGCATAGGCTAATAAGGTGAGCATTAGTCACTGTTCTACTGCTGATTCATGTGAAGAAGGCTTGGGTTATAATATTTGTATAACCTCCAAGTGGGTACTCTGTCTATTGAGACACCATTTTGAAAGGAAAGAACATTGGCCTAGGTATCCATACTACTGAATTCTACTCTGGTCCATGTCATTTACTAGTTAGTTGGCTTTAATCAAAACAGAATGGTGAGTTGACAGCTGGAAGGGACCTTAGGGCTCATTGAGATATTAATTGCAAAGTACTTAGCAATATATATATATATACTATATAGTATATATATACACACATATACATATAACAAGTGATTTATAAAAATGTTATATCACCATAATATGTTATTATTATTATTATTAAATGCTAAAACATTATCATCATTGAGTCTAAACTCCTCATTTTAAAGATGAACAAAGTAGATGAAATTCAGAGAAGTTAACTCAATTTCCCAAGGTCATAAAATACCATCACTCCAATACAAGTCCTCTGACTCTGAATCTAGTGCCCTTTCCATTGCATAGATTTTCCTGTGGTATCCAAATACTAAACTTTCTGAGCTTCCATTTTTCATTGGAAAAATAGAGTTATTCATACCTGTTCCACCTGGGCACCCTGTTATGTCCAATTTATGGGATTCTTATGAAGTTCAAATGAGACAGCATTGTAAAAGTTCTTTCTGAATTCTGTTTAAAAAATCTGATTATCCCTATTATTTAGAAAATTATTGTGCATTATATGGCTGGTATTTAATTGATCTAAGAGAATAAGAACATGCTGGGCAATATAAAATATGAATAATAAAAGGTAACATTTATATAGCACACCTACCACATGCCAGATGCTGTACTAATTTGCTTTACAAATATCTTATTTGAATCTCACAGCACTAGGAGGCAAGTTCTATTATTATGATACCCATTTAACAGGGGAGGAAACTGAGTCAAACAGAGTTTCAGTGACTTGCTGAGGGCCACAGAGCAAGTAAATATCTGAGGCAGAATGTGAAATGAGGTCTTCCTGATGCCAGGCCCAGTGCTCTATCCACTGCCTCATCTAGCTGCCAATGAAAACCACTCTCTTTTTCACCTGTCATAAATTAAGTTGACTACATTTTCTCATTGATTATTCAGGAAGAAAAAGAATTCAAGAGGGTACAAGAAAGAAAAATATACTAAGTATCTTGCCCAATGTGAAATTAATGACAATTACCCTCCAAAAACATCACTGATATTTTTGTGAGAAATCCAGAGACAGGCTCAGGCCAAGAGCTCTGAGATTCATAGGGAACATTGCTTTATAAATATTGGTATTATTATTATGATTACCATTACTAATGCTTGTCACTGTTCTACCTCACAGACATGTTGTGAAAGTTCAAATGAGGTAATGTCTGCAAATCCCTATATGCTCCCTGAATGAGAATTGACATATAAATATCATCTTTTGTCAATACAGTATTAGTTGGATCTGGTCTAGACAGAGAGTAATAAAATTTAAGTAATAAAGAACATTCTGATTACTTATTACAAAAATGTAAGTTTTCTGTAGTTTGTACCATTAGTGTGTAGTTTGAACTATGGGAGACAAAGATTTCTCTATATTCCCAAGATTCCATGCAGCTCAGTTATTACCTTTAGTGAGTTTTCTTCACTACTCTCTCCTGTGTCAACCTTTGTTCAGAAGCCTAAGTAAAAGATATAGAACTATCTTAGTGATGTGGTGCTCAGATAAGGGAAAAGGCTTTGACCCTTTCTCCTAGGGAGATGGAAATGGGTCCTGACAACATTATTTGACATTTAATTCAACTAAGCCTTTCAGTATTTTTTTCCAATTTTTTTCTCTGTAACATTTTATAAACTTTAGAGATCAAGCTACTTTTTATATTATCAGGGCCAGGGAACGTTTAATATAGTTTTGGAAACTAAATAAGAGTTTGTTTCCTTATTTCTATTTTCCTTAGTCTTAGATTCACGTCTTAGGATCATAGAATAGACAGATACACAACTTGTCAAGCAAGTTTGGAGGGTTATTTTCCAAATGATTAGAATTGTTATTAAAATAAATTGTTGAATTTAGAAACAAGGGAATAGAACTTTAGTAGTTGAAGAGTAACTTGTCATCAGTCAAGGAACCCTGAATCTGGAGTCAGAAGACTTGGGTTCCAGGCCTGGCTTTGTTAATACCACTGCTACTTAAATTGCTGTGGGACCACGGACAAGTCACTTGAACCTGAGCTTTGTCATATGAAAATAAATGATAAAATAGTGATGATAATGCCTGCTACATCTATTTCTCAGGTTGGATGTGGGGAAAACATTTTGGAAGTTGCAAAGCAATCAATCAATCAACAAATATCTATTAAGCACCTGCTGCTTACTTACACTGCATTAGGCCCAAGGATATGAAAATAATAACAAAACAGTCTTGGCCCTCAAAGAGCTTGCTTTCTAACAAGGGCCACGTATAGTAAAGGAATGTAAACTGCTGTTATGAGCAGATAAGAAAATAATTTTGGGTTATGGTTCTCTGCTATGCTTCCGAGGTATCTGGCAGTTTGTGTTACTAAGTATCAAAGAATTCTTCTTTTCACAAGCAACAATCACAAATAACACTATAATACTATAGATTCAGGTTCAAGATTTTATTATAAAATTTTAATTCAATTTTTTGGTACATTTTAAGTTCTGAACTGTCTCATCCTCTGTCCCTCCTCACCTCCTCACTAGAGAAGGCCACCATTTCATACACACATGCACACACACATATATGTGTGTATGCAAAACCATGCTATGCATACTTCTATTTATTAATGCTTTCTCTGAAGGTGGGTAACATCTTCCTTCATAGGTCCTTTGTAGTTGATTTGAGTATTTATAATATCAGAATAACTTAGTCATTCACAGTTGTTCTTTGAACAATATTGTTGTTACTGTATACAATATCTCTTGATTCTGCTCATTTTACTCTTCATTATTTCAGGCGAGTCTTTGCATGTTTTTCTAAAATTAACCTGTTCATCATTTTTTATGGCACAGTAGTATTCCATCACAGGTTCAGGGTTTTAGATGACACAGGCTACTCTTGCTTACCATATGCCTAACTTAGTTGTCCCTGGGTTGCCATTCTAAATAAACATCATCTCTGTATCACAGTAAGACATTGGAGTCAGACATAATTAAAGTACTGCTGTGGTGTTGAGTTGACCCTCAGCTTTCAAATGTGTCATCTTCGTGTATTTGTCATCTTTGGCAGATCTTAGCCAGCTAGGAAGGCTTCATTTATGGGATCTGTGATGGACTGTATGCATGTAATCTAAGGACCAACTTAACTAAGTTTAGATGTTAGCAAGAAGTTGGCCACCAGGAAATGATTATTATTTTTGGCCACTGAAACTCATAACACAATCTACTAAAGTTGGGAGGGTTATGATTTCTGTTAGTACAGACCAGCACACTGATCAAATCATGGATGCTTTGAAGTATTGGTGCAAGCCTTTAGTCAGATGGAAGTCAAGGACCGTATCACAAATCTGAAAGTTTTCGCTTTGATCACCATATTAGGCAATTTCTTCTTTTGGTGAAAAAAAATTCAAATCATCATGCCAGCATTGAGGTTAATAAAGTAGGTAATCTCTTCCTTCAGATAAATGCTATAATATCATTGGATTTTATGTTTTAGCCTGTTATAATGACTATCACAATGACTGTAAAATGAAAGATTTAGAAATAAGGTATGTTTTACCCTGCCATTGTATTTTCATAGCCACAAACTGAAGGGGAGGATTGTGGAAATTATTTGAGTGACTTGGACTGCCAAACTCTGTTTTGACCTGAAATATCCAGATAATTGAAGCAAAGACATTTATGAGAGGCACTGACAGATGCTTGTCTCAATTTCTCATAATTTATATTATGTGGCCAGACAGATCTCATCATACTCCTTAGTAAATAAAGGTTAATTTTGGTAAGAAGTTTTGTTGCCAAAGATTGCTATATAGACCAATGAGACAATATGCTTTGTTTCCACATTGATTCATTTTCTATTTCTATCTCAGATATACTTAGTCAAACATTGTGGTGACTGGGAATCTTAAAAGTCTGAGGCTAACCTAATAAGTCATCTGTCATTGACAGTGGAATTTTAAAAAAGAGGAATGTGGATTAATTATTAAATTAATTGTCACCAGCAGATACTGGAATGGATTCTTTGGCATGTATGGACCTGATTTTCTTTTTTCCATTGGAGGAATAATGCTGTTCTTTTCAATTCTCTTAGGTATCTTTTGCTCTCCAAAGTTATAACAAGATGTGACATCCAGTCTTAGTTAATCAGTGTTCAGCCTGAACCTACAGTTGGAGTGGAGGGGTGGCACTTACAATTTGCCCATGACACTGACCAGGTTTTTAAGGAATCAGGAGCAAGGGGAAAATAGCATAAAATACTTAAATTTTTATGGAAAAGGTATAACTTGGTGAAAAAGCACCATCATAAATTCCCCCAAAGTATATCTTAATGATACACTTAGAGTAAATCATTTGCCTTGAGAGACAGGAGGTCTCTGGTGACCTGCATTGCAGCCACAAGAGACTCCCAGACTAGCTACTTTCAGCTAAATGTACTCTCATATTAATATTTTAAAATGCCATAATGCCTCTCTGAAAACCTCAGAGGACAGATACATCAATTTGCGAGGTCTTCACTCCAGGAAATAGAAACAGGGATAATCTGCCATTAAAAGAAATAGTTCATTATGTCTGCTTCTTGGGAGCACATAAACTATGTCCCTCACATACTTAAGTTGCAAATCCTCACTTTAATGTGAAGGGAAACACCATGCCCCAGAGCTTTATTGTCCCACTGTTTATTAGTACAAAAAGGTTTGTTGTGGTATGAAATCTTAAGCTTGTTGCAGTAATCAATCAGCTTCAAAGAGTCTTTACCCTGAGCCAGATTCATTACAAATAAATCAATTAAACATAAAGTTTCTATTTTCAGGAGGTTCACAATGCAGAAGAGAACCGATGCATCATAGTTAGAGAAAGGAATTTTCCTGGAGCAATGTTTCTTCAGAAAGAGCCCCCTCCCCCTCCAGGACCACCTTCTTCCTAATCTTTACTGCATGGAATAGCCCAAGCTGTAGTTTGGGGGTTCTTTTATTTTAGTTAATTGTAGACGATCTTCTCATTAACATTTTTTTTTGTTAGAGGAAAAAAATACATTCACAAGAAAAAGATATATGGTAAGCTAAAAATATTGCTAGAGGAAGGAAAAAATAAATAAATAATTGGTTTGTGTGTTTCCCATTGCTAGCCCGAACCCTTTACGAGGCATTTGGGCAATTTTCATTCTCAAAGCTCTGTTGTTACATTTTTCCCAACTCTTCTTTTCCAACACTGTTTACAATGCAGACAGCTCAATAACAAGGAGAAAAAAATGTATCTCAATATAATTCCTCATTACTGTGAAATATCAAAAAAACCTGTAGATTTCACACCAAAGACTTTTGTGATTTGTTTGTGGGAAGGGGTCGGAAAGTGAGGAAAGGAGAATGAAGAATAGGAGATGCGGAGTGAAGTTTTATATATGCCAAGTTTATCAATTAAAAAACTGAAAATTAAGGGTCTATCAATTTGCCAAGTATTGAGCTTATCAATATTCCAGGTATTTTGCCCTACTTATTTATTTTTAGTGAAACTGTCAGCATTGGAAAATGCCTAGGCACTCAGCAACCTCTGCACTGGAGAAGCCTGAAAACAAATGAGTCCTCAGCTAAATACTTAAAGGGTCCCATGCTGTGGGGAAAGAACTCTCTATATGTCATCATTCTGTATATAAAAGAATACTTGGTCAGTCCAAATCCAAAGGAATAAACAGCTGCATAACTGTGTAGTTTCCACCTCCTCCCTGCCCCCAAGCAGTAATATCAGTTGAGCTGATGACATACGATATGCTCTGCATATGGTGATGTGTCACAGTGTCCTTCCAGACTTATCAAAGAGACAAAGGTATAGAAGCCACTTAATATAACGATTGCACTTCCTGTGATGTGCCACTACCTCTACCAGCTTCCCGAGTGGCATAATTGTTTGGGGGAAAGTATAAAGGAACCAGTTAAACATTTCCTTTTAGGCTGCCGGATGGTCCTTTAGAGAAAGGAAAATCTCTCTTTCCCAAGAACTGACAGTGTGATCACTCTGATTTGTTTCTCTGTGATAAGGTTGCATCGGGACCCCTGATGGTAATAAAACATCTGCTCTGGAAGTAAACAAAACATGCAGGAGAGAGGAAGGAAAATCCCTCTGTGAGCTGCTTGGTAGGTTTTCCAAGGTGCTTGGAAAAGCATCATCCAATATACACCTTTGGGTGTGGACTCATCTAAAAACCTCATTCTCAGCTAGGATCCTGTTTGTTCCCCAGTGTGGTCCCAGTTTATTAACACTACCACTTTTTCAGCTACCAATGGGATGTCTAGTTGGATAGATGCCTCTGTATGTGTAAGCAGAACATTATAACTCAGAGTATGAAGTTTTAGTGTAGATGAATAAATCACAACTTAATGCCTAGTTTTGGATAGCTTTGTTTTGTTTTTAATTTACTAGATGCAGAAATGAATGGCTGAGGGCAAACTGTTCTTTTGGAAAACATAGTAATTATTTCCTCAGACTTGCTGAGTCTGCTCTTTTTGCTTCTAATTCTGCCATCCTCTCTTTCTCCTCCCAGGGAACTCCAAACACTCATCTGTATTGATGTGGTGACTTCAACATTTGATATCTCAACTATTAGAAAGACAATACACTTCTAACTAGCTAGACCAGGGGTTCTTAACCTAAAGACCATGAACTTATTATTTTTATTTTCAATTACATATGTGTACACATACACATATATATACATATACACATATACATATATACATTTCAGTCCAATGGGTTTCTTTCATAATCTTATATATTTTATTTCATGCATTTAACACCCTTCTTCTGAGAAGGGGTCCATTGCATTTATCAGATAGACAGAGGTGTCCATGACATGGAAAAGGTTAAGAAATCCATTCTAGACTTTGTCTCACACACACATACACACACACTCACACTCACACATCTACATACTAAGACAAAATAATTAGGTCTTTGCCCAGATGTTCATCCCAGAGAACGCTCTTGAAAATTATTCCATATAGTTGGGAATGATAGCTGTATATTCCTCTCCTTTTCCAAATATACATTTCCTCAATGTTATTTCTTATGCTACTTGTTGAAGATTGGTTATCACTGAAAATATGAAACAATTCTGTTTGGGCCCATTAACCATTTCTACATTGTCCTTTGGGTCACTTCCAATTTTTGATCCCCAGAGATTGTATACTGTTACTGGGAGAGCATTTGTATGCAAAAAAGTGAGTCTTTGTTCCAAGAGAGGATGAACTCCTTGTGACTGCTGCAAAGGATTGCTGTATTGCTGAGGAAAAGATGGTGTCAGGAAATGCTTACATATTTCCATTTACAGCCCTGTTTAAATGGTAACATCTCCACTGATTATAATCTGGAATGCCCCAGTTGCTTTCACTAAAGAGGATCTGCCTATTTAGTCCGAAAAACAATTGTTTATTAAGCTCTTGTCATGTGCCAGGCATCATCCCAAACAATGGGAATCAATTAGTCAAAAAACATTATTGTGTGCCTACTATGTGCCAGATGTTGTGTTAAATGATAGATTACAAATTCAAGCACAAAGGACAATCCTTATTCTGAAGAAGCTTGTGTTCTGATGGGGAAAGACAGCATATAAAAGGAAACTGAAAAGGGGAAGGGTGACAAGGTGCCCTGAATGGGAGAATGGTAGAGAAAGTCTAAAATGCAGTTAGGAGAGGAATGGGATGACTGTCTGGAGAGCCCTCCTTAAGCAAATATTCCAGAAGAGGTATCCAATTGGGGAAGCTGCAGTAGTGGAGGCTACTTCTAAGGTTTGAATTCCAGGACTGGGGTTAGACTTCAGGATGAGGAGCTGGGGCATGGTAGAGAAGGTCTGGGGAAGGAGGTGGTATGATTTTTTCTCTGTGAAAACTCTTAGGGTGTACCAAGGGTGGCCAAGCCTCCAAGAGATTTTATTAGCCTGCTGCACACACTTCCTACAAATGGTTGGAAACAATTTCATTACCTGTTATATTCTGGATGGTTATGTGATGACCAACTCAGGTATGATCTCTCCATTCACGAATATCTTTTTTAAGGGTAAGACAGGTGCCCATCCCTCCTTAGACATTAAATTGAAACCTATCTTGAGTTGGATGACACAAATGGATAGAGCATTGGACTTGGAGCTAGGAAGAACTGAATTCAATCCAGTCTCAAATACATCTTGCCAGGTTATGTGACCCTGGGCGAGAAACTTAACCTCTGTCTTCCTCAATCTCTTTATCAGTAAAAATAGGATAATATTGGCATCTCCCTCCCAGAGCTGTTATGAGGATTGAAAGAGATAATATTTGAAAAATGCTTTGTAAACCTTAAAACATTATATAAATGCTAGCAATATCCCATTAGACTATGAGCTCCTTGAAAGCAAAAAACTATTTTTTCTTTTTTTGTGTGTTTTTTCTCCTTGTTTACATACCCGGCACCTAGCCCAGTACCTTGCACATAGTGGGCATTTACATGCTAATTGACTAACTGATTGCTGGATTAAAGGGGAAAGGCTACTGGAGTTCATTCTACCTCTCTGCTCTGATTTTCTTTTGGTAACCATGCAGAGAATTAGGCCGAAACATTCGGAAAGAAGATGCAGCCTCCAGGCTAACTTCAAGTGACTGTACAGTTCCTCTAGTGACTGCATGGGCATAGAGGTGGGGGAGAATCTGTACATATTAGTATGGTGAAGCTAATCAGAAGGGTTCGAGGAGTGCTGAATTATATGGAAGATCCTAGCTTCGTTTCCAATTTGGGGAGGGAGGGTGGAGAGGCAGAGTTAGTCGTACTCTGATACTGTTTGGAAACATCTACCCAAGGCAAAATGGGTTCCCGGCTCAAGTAAATCTAATGAACACAATTGAAATAATTTCTACTTGTGAGGCAGCTAGGTGGCTGGTGCTTTGGATAGAGCTCTGAGCCTTGAGTCTTGAAGATCTGAGTTCAAATGTGGCTTTCAGCACTCACTAGCTGTGACCTTGGGCAAATCATTTAATGTCCGTTTGCCTCAGTTTCCTCAACTGTAAAATGGAGTAATAACAGCACCCACCTTGCAGGATTGTTGTGAGGATCAAATGAGATAATATTTGTAAAGTACTTAGCATAGTATCTAGCACATGGTAAAAACTATATAAATGCTTATTCCTTTCTCTCTTCCCTTTTTTACTTCCATCCATCTATAAATATGATTCAAGGTATCTTGAAAGATGAAATAAGAGAGATAATTTTGTTCAATAACCCTTTGATCAAACTCATTTAATGGTCTCCAAGCTTTTTCCAGAAACAAGAACATGTCTTTTGCATAACAAAATTCTAGTGGTGCTGTTGGTTGTGAAACGGAGATAAAATAGCATAACACTAGGACAATGGTGGGTATGTTCAGCCTCGAACATGGAGCAAAATGAACTTTGAAGAAGAATGTGAATAAAGGATAGCATCAGAAAAATATCAGATGGTCATGCGGCAAGGGCAAAGATTTGTTACTAGTAGATAGCTCAACTACTTTATTGGTTTCAACTCCATTTCAGTAGAAAGTGGGGCAGTTCTCCAGTATATGGAATAGACTTCCAGTGATGAGTTTATGGAATGGCATTGATAAGAACCACATGGGATGAGTAGATATGTGTATCCTGTGATCTGAATCAGTGGAGGAACATTCAAATCAATGGGATCACAAACCTATTTGATTATTTGTATATTATTTGCAAGGAATTTTACTATGTACCGTGTAATCTACCAAAGTAGATACAAAATGGATGCTATTCTCAAGGGTTTGTAATATGACTGGAGGGAAGTACATACATACATACATACATACACACACAACTATGTTATAAGGGAGAACCAGACAGGTACAAAGGAGAATTCTAAGCAAAATTTCGTATTCTAAAAACGTGGAAAATCATAAGCAAAGTCATGGTGATCAAAGATCATAGGACAAGTTTTTTTGAAACATGAAGTACATCGATGGGAGTAGTAAGTGATAAGCTTGGAAAGGCAGGTTATGGTCAGGGTGGAGAGTCTTGAATGCCAAGATCAGGATGAAATCCCTCTGATTTTCCCTCAGGTCATACAGCACTGATAAACTTGCTTAATTTGGGGAAAGAAAAAAAATTCTTCTGCTATTAGAGAGACATGACATCCTGTCAACATAATGACCCAACTATCCTTTGTCTGTCCTCTATCCTACCTCAGGGATGTCTGCCAGGGCTCTGTGGTGTGGCGCATAGGTACGATGTTTGCTAACTATAACATATTGACTGTAGCAATTTTGGTAAGTAGTGGGGTGAAGTGAATACACAGCATTGTAAATCAGAAGATGGAGTCACTTTAGGCTTGCACGGTCAGAGAAGGGTGTGAAGCTTGATCTGGGCCTAGATATACAGGCAGAGTGTTGCTAGGCAAAGCAGGGGATATGGCTTTCTGCGAAGAGAGAATGTTGTGAGTAAAGGCACGAAGATGGGAAAACGCAAGAAATGATTAGAGAACCTGGGTTCAAATCTCTGTGCTTCGATTTATCAGCTGTATGTCACTGAGCAACTAACAACAACTCTGGGACTTAATATTTTCATATATATGATGCTAATGTTGGATCTGATGATCTTTGACATATCCCTGAGCTTTAATTTCTATGGCTCTACATCACGGTGTTTCTGAATAGACTAATTTTGGATAGAAGTGAGGGACCATTCAGAGACGTTGTGGAAGGTAAGGTATCGAAGGAGAGTGAGGCCAGATAGTGGGGACCTGTAATGTCAGGTCAGGGAATTTGCATTTTATTATGTAGACAATGAGAAGAGGCAAGATGGGCATTTAGTTGGTGTTTTGTTTTTTTTTGTCAGGGAATGAAGAAAGTTATGTTTTAGGAAGATTAATCTAGCAGTAGTATGTAGGGTTCTTTGAAAAAGGGAGAAGGAGTTATCAGGGAGACCAGAAGGCTATTGCAGTAATTCAGTCAGGAGGTTAACTAGTGCTTTGATTAGAGTGTGTTTAGAGAGTCCTGAATTAAAACATCAGGAGTGGAAGATACTGGAGAGCTGTAAGAGTACTTTGAAGGAAGAATCCACAAGATTGTGCCTGGTTGAATATGGGTGCCAGGAATAAGGAGGGAGGAGTAAAAATCAATCAGAGATTCCAAGTAATAATGAATTATCACTAATGGAAAAAGAGAGGGGCAGTTGCAGGGCAAAGATGATTAATTTAGAGTAGACACATTGAGTTTGTGGAGGGGCATCCTATTAGGGAAATACCCAGCAGATGATTGGAAATGAGAGGCTGGAATTCAGAAATATGTAAGTGCTAGAGATAAAGGTTTGGCAGTAATTTGCATGAAGGTAACAGTTAAATCTATGGAAACTGATGAAATCATTGAGGAAAAGATTATAGAGTGAGCAGAGCAGAAGATTGAGGATTGAGTTTTAGGAAAAATTATGTAGTGGGAGGAAGAGTAAGAGGAACCAGAGTAGCACAGTGTTATGGGAGCCAATGTGTTGGGGGAAGGAGGAGAGATGATTACTAGGGTCATATACTGTGGAGGTCAAGGAGAATAAAAAATGAGAACAGGTCATTGGATTTGTCAATTAGATCATTGATAACCTCTCAGTGAAATTCAATTGAGTAATGTGGGGAGAATTGAATTCGATAAATTCTTGACCCCAAGGGCTCGGGCAAATAGGTAGATATGAAATAGAGAGACTAGGTAAAGAATCCTTCTTTGATTTTTTTTTCAAGTAAAGGGGAGGAGAAAAATACAGTGGTTGGAGTTGGAGAGGCATTTTGGGTTGAGTAACTTTTTTTTCAGGGAAGACGTGCATATTTCAACACATGGGATGAAAAGATAATAGAAATTAAATTAAAGGCATTTGGGAGTGGGTATAATTAAGGAAAAACAAAGTCCCAGAGGAAATTTGAGAGAGTCTTAAGAGTTCAGATTGAAGAGATAGGATTGGAGAAGAAAAGGGGAACTCTTTATTTGAGACCACTGGCTCTAGAGACAAATATTTCCAGTTGTAGAGAAATGAAGATGTGGGAATTCACTCCTGATGGTCATAAATACTTTAGTGGAGTGAGAGATAAAAAGTTGTCAACTGAGCATGGGGAGGGGAAAGGTTTGGGATGGCCATTTGTATGTGGTTAAATCAGTAGGAGCGGGCTCTTTCTAGAGAACACAGGTCAAGTGAACAGAATACGTCCTTGTATCTCCTTACGTCTTTGAACACTTCTCCAGGAGCCCAGGGTCTTCATACTTTTACTACTACTCTTACTACTTACTACTCAGAAAGTCTACTGTGAGATTCCATCACCTAATGTGCCTTCCTCATCCAGTCCCATGGTGTTTTCAACTTTCCCATCCATTGACAACCCTGCTATCCTCCATTTATCTAACCTTTGTCCCATTTTCAGTCCATCTGACAAATTAATGCATAGATAACGTTTGCTTATGTATTAATGTGTCCTCACTTCCCAGTAACAAGTTTACTGGTTTTTAATAATATCTTTCTGTATACAACTTTTTAAGCAAAAGAAAAGGGGAGATTCAGATACCATAGAAGCCCCATTCACAGATATTTTGGGGACAGCTAACCCTTTCAGAGCCCCTCAAATCACCTGCTATATGTCTCTATTCCTACAGAGAGCACGTTATATTGGCAAGTGTCCTTGGAGTGAGAAGACCTGGACTTAAATTCCAGCTCTTCTTTTTTTAAAACCATTTGTGTGACCTTGAGCGTATCATACTTTTTCGAGGCCTTAGTTTCCTCATCTATAAAATAAGGAGGCTTGCACTAAGCTATCTTTAAAATCTCTCCCAGTTCTGAAGTCCATGTCTGAGGGCACTCCTGCTTTCTTACCTCTGCCTTAAAAGCCTTAACAGGCAAAGTCAGATTGTAGTTATGCATATATTTTCCCTGACAATACTATAGACTCTGTCTAAACCACATAATATTCAAAATTCTTTACACTGAAAACTTTGATGTTACTCAGTGAATCTCTTGTTAACTGCTTCCCTCAAATTTGGCTTTTGATTTAGTAGGCCCATTTAGAGACAGCTCATATTTTCTAGACATACTGTAGGGGTTTTAATGCCTTAATCAATTTTTGCCACTTTAGCTTGTGCATTGTACTTGATTAATTTTTCCCTGGGTCCCCTGTCTTGAAAAGGAGATTGCTTATCAAAATCATCTTTAGAGGAAAAAACTAAGCCGTTGCTTAAAAAACAAAAGCAAAAACAAGGAATTGTACTCATATTCCTCTCATCAGTCATGAATCATGAGTACCTTAAATATTAATTTATTATATAAAATGTAGATTAAATATACAACCTTCAGATTAAAAGCCTAAAAAATTGGTATACTATAGTTCTAGAAAATGCTTTCAGCAATGAAGCTTGATTTCATTTCTATTCAATTTTATGTTCCTCTCTTATTTCACTACCTGAAGCCTTCTAGCACAGTAGATAGGCCCTTCTATGACAAATGTCTGGGAGGACATGGAAAAGAGTTGCAAAATGTGAGCAGGTTTGGATGACTAGTGATCTGTACCATTGGAGGGAGCTTGCAAATTGATTTGAGTATTTCATGCTTATGTCTTCAATATGGCACCTGAAAAATAGTGAAGTAATGACATGCACAAAACTGGAGGTGGACGGAAGAAATTCTGTACAAAACAATTTTCAATATCCTGCCTTTAGCAAAATTTTGTGTAGCTCAACTTAGACTATTTGGTCTCTGTCTACTTAGGTCCCAGTTATGAATACATATATGTATATATAAACATGTGTATTCCCTAAGTTTATCCCTTTTGCTTTTCTGTTCCACTTTTCTCCCTTATAGCTTCCCTAAAGGTTCATATTGGGCAGTGAAGTGGATAGGGAATTGGGCCTGGAGTCAAGGAAGACTCCTCAAATCTGGCTTCAGACACTTCCTAGTTATGTGACCCTGGACAAGTCACTTAACCTTGTTTGTTTCATTTCCCCATCAATAAAGTGAGCTGGAGAAGGAAATGGCAAACCACTCCAGTATTTTTGCCAAGAAAACCCCAAATGGGGGTCATAAAGGGAAATAACTGAAATAACTGAACAACAACAACAACATAGGTTTATTTATTCTTCCGAGGGGACACACATAGAAAGAAAAGGCTAATCTTGTTTTCATTATAGTGACTATTAGACTTCCCTTGGATGCAGTGGGGTTGAGACGGAAGCCGCTTCTGGAGAAGAAATCCAACTAAAACCACATCAAGGTAATGTAGCAGGTTTTCATTCTTCCTTGCTTCTCTGTCTTGTCTTAATCAAATCCTTTCTGCATGTAATAAGCCACATCCCACTATTAGGACTTGTTTCAAACTCTTTACTACAAAGACTTCAGATGTTAATCCAATGACATGAAGTTGTACTGTATTGTTAGTTGGGTCTTATGACATGGGAGCCTATTTGTAAATTTCCGCAAATTCTGGGTAATTCAGACAAAATATAGCTTATAAAATTGCATTTAAGAGAAAGATAGATACATTCTCAGAAATTAACATAAAAATATTTCTCAGAATAAAACTTTTCATCATTGCAGGTATATTGAACACTCTGAATCATGGTTAAGATCATTGTAGGAAATAATGTCCCAATAATTCACCTCTATAATCATGAATTGTAGATACATTTATGTCTTCAGACAGTCATTTCACTGCCAGTTGGTCTCCAGCACGATTTCATTGTTTGGCAAGTAAAGAAAGTCAGTGATCAGAGACAAACTCCAGAGGTGAGAAACACTGTAATGCCATGGAAATCAAGAGTCTTGAGTTTTTGTCTAGTCTTTTCCTTTTAACCACTTTTGTGGTATTTCTCTAAAGAAGTTGTTCCAATCGTCTGAGAAAGAGTGAGTGAGGGCTCATTTAGGATGGTTGGGAGATGTTAGATATGGCAATTAATGTCTGTCTAACTTCTCAATATTTTTAACATATCATAAGATTTTGGCAAAGAATATTTAAATATATTACAATTATAAATGACTATAAACAAAAATCAAACCAACATTCAAAATAATGATCAAAAGTGTTACATAAAACCTTTAGCATTTAACAAAGTAGAACTAGACGGATGAACAGATGATGCACTGACAAATAAAGATAATGTTTGCTTTCTGTCTGCTTCCAAGTCTGTCTGAAGTTCCCCTTGTTTTGGTTTTGCTTTGTTGTTTTACATCTGACTGTAGTCATTTGGAAGGAAGGAGGGAATAAACATTTAAACGGCACTTACTGTGTGTCAGGCATTGTGTTAAGTGCATTTTTTTTTAAAAAGCACATTCTCATTTGCTCCTCACAGCCCTGCAAGGTAGATGTAGGTGCTATTATTATCCACATTCTACAGTTAAGAAAACTGAGGCAGATAGAGGTGGCTTGCCCTGAGTCACACAGCTAGTAAGTTTCTGAGGCTGGATTTGAACTCATGTCTTTCTGACGCTAGACCTGGTGCTTTGCCCCTGCATCGTCAGCTGTCTCTGAAGTTCTAGTTTTACTTAGTTTGCTTTGAATCATTTCATGTAAATCTCACATTTGGTAAGGGATCTTCTAAATACACATACCAGCAAAGCAGAGAAAAATAAAGTTATAAATATCAATTACCTCAATTATAGATTATCTATTAATTACCAAATGACAACTACTCTACTTTGATCTCAATAATTGAAGAGGGGATCATTCAAGAGTGGATAGGACTCTGGACTTGGAGCCAGGAAGACATAAATTCAAACCTTGCCTCAGACACAGTATCCATGTAACCCATGGCAAGTCACTGAACGACTCCCAGCCTAAGTTTTTTCATCTGACTCAAATGAAATAATGTATATGAAATATTACATGAATCTTAAAGCAATGTATACATGCAACTTTTACTATTATTCTACTAGTCATAGGATTAAATGATCATAGAATTTTAGAGCTGAAGGTGACCTTTCTAATCCCTACATGGAATTTTACAGATGAGGAAGCAAAGGTTTTTGGGGAGGTGAAATGCCTTGCCTTGAGTCACACATGTAATGTGATAAATAGCAGAACCAAGGTTGGGTGCATCTTTGACCTTGAAAATGCCAGGATGTTTAAGAGGCATTGTTGAATTCGGACAGAAGTTGTTCTGAAGACAGATTACTGATAGAAGATACTGTTGGTCTGAATGAGTTGCCATTCTTTTACTTGTCCTCGTTCATTTGGGTGTACATGTTCAAAAGTAATTAAATAGGTTAAAATGAGTCTGATCATACCCTTCCAAAGAAAACTATAATCAAATGTTTTCTACTTTTCAATTTGTAGAGGCTAACTTTGCATTTATCTCACGATAACCACATCAATCTTAGCCATGAGCCTCAGACTTCTATTGCTGTAATTCCAAGCCAGCCACGCTTTCAGTAGGATTTCTTCTTCCCTCACGTTTAACTGGTACAGCATGGAACAGCCACCCCGCTCCTTAAATTAAGCAGCCGAGATCATATTATGCTTGCCTTGATTTCTTTGCAAGGGCTGCTGATAGAATTTCCTATTGATTTTAAGCTGGCACTCCTCCATTTCTAACTGCCGGCAAGTCGGGAATCCGGGGCTATTTGAGGCCTTTCCTGACTGTTGCTCTGACAGGTGCTGATGATCCGGCACCACTTGCCTTTTATAGCATTCACCTTCTACCCCTGGTGATTTGCATGTCACTTTTCCACATTAGGGTGGAAAATTTCCCATTATGGCAGTTCTTTAGGTGTGGGACTGGCCACCTTTCACCTCCCATTGTTCTGTACAGTATAGTGAGACAAGCTTGGGCCACACTTAAGGAATATAAAATATAATTAGACAGAGAGGCACCAGGGGACATAGAGACAAGGGTCACAGTGTGGTACAGAAGGTATTAATAGCAGGATTATCTAAGGCTGTTGAGTTCAGTTGATCAATCTATATATTAGTCCAGATTTTTTTTAAGAAAACGATATGAAGAGATATTTGAAGAAAGATAATTGTTCACATCAAGAGGTAGAGATAGTTATAGGTGTGACTTAAAAAAAATCATTGTTTCATTGTATTGTATAGAGGCAGCCATGGAGTTAGAGGTTAGAATGATGACAGAGCTATGGAGACTTGGCTCCAAGGTCCATCTCTGTCATGGTGGCTGTATGATATGGAGCACATCATTTAATCTCCCGGTGTTTAAGGTAGTTCTTTAAGACAGTAAGTTGTAGAGTGCATGCCTATTTAACTGGCAGAGATTAGTCTCAGATACAGTCCTATCTTTTCATTAATTGTAAACTGACTGTACTCTAAAATCTTAATTTGGTATGAGATGACACCAAATATTGAATTTAAATCAGATTGACACCATCATTAAAAAAGCTGGACATGACTGACTGCCGTGACAGATTTGAATCTTGCAACTGTTCATAGAGCATCAGGCCTTAAACTTCTGTGCTACCTCCCAAGCTATTAATCAGTCACATGAACACCTCCTCAAAGGTACACCCTTAGGGTAGAATCATCAGCTGGGAGAATTCATTTCATTCAGAGAGGTATGCTTTTTACCAGTATTAGATGAAATGTAACAGAAATCCAGAGTCCATGAATATTTGTCACTCTCAACTGATTTTCAGCATTTTCCCATTTGGTTAGTCCCACTGTATTTTTAATTTCATTTTATCTGTACCTTTAATGCAGAGAAAATGAGGTGGAGATGAAGGGCAAGAAAGAATCAGATACACAGTGAATTTGATGAACACTAAATCACGAGCTCAGTATATTGCATATGCTTTTATAAGTAGATAGAGTATTTACGTTCTGAAGTGTTCCTTTATGGGCTATATTCATCCCTCAGTATACTATTTAGTCTTATTGTAAACATCATCCTTACACAAATCCAAATCTATTTGTTTTTCCTTTGTACAAAGTACTTATAGTTTTCAAAATGTGTTTATGTTCAGAGATGAAATGTTTAGTTTCTTTTGTAGGAGCCTTTCATTTGCTTTGGGATTTTGCAAAATTTACTATAAATATCTACAACATCACTTACATTTCCTTCTTCACAAATATTCTACAATGCTTGAGTATTTATTCTCATTTTTCTTTCAATGACTATTTTTCTCTTCAGTTATGGTCCCCCATAAAGTGGATTTCAAACTACACATTGTAACTTTCAGCAAAGAAGGGGCTTTGAAAATAACCTATTTATAGACATTCTATAGGTTTTTTCCTCCTCTCTTTTTAGGTGCAGAGTTTAAAGTAAGAATTATAATAACGAATTTCAACTTAAGCAATTGTTCCTGTCTTAGGAAGTGAAACAGATTATGGTATTCTAAATGCTGCATCAGCTCTGACTATTCCAACTTGAAAAATGGACCATGCTTTTGATGGACCTTTGGACAGTCTATTGTGTTTTTCAGTTTAAACATAATGATCTTAAAAAAAGTTTCTTCTAGGATTGATCAAAATAATGAAACAAATACTTTTTCCAGAGTTCATTTCATGAATTCCATTAATAGATTCCACCTGGCTCATTTTCTGATCCTCCTTACCTTTCCCTTCTTGTATATCTTTCCTTAACTGAATAAGAATTGAAAGTGAGGAAATTTCTAGATCAACTTCTATTTCTAACTTCTAATATTTCACATACAGAAGTCTGAATTCCAAATGCATTCATCCTTTTCAACATTTGGGATGTGATTTCACTGGGGATTTATTTTTGCAGCATGGGTCCCTGAGTTCTTTTCTCCTACAAGACCTTTGAAAATCTGCCCTCGAGTTCAATACTGAGATTCAGTACCATGATGCAACCTGGGTATTCCCTTAATAAGATGCATAGTCATAGTTACAGCTGTCCAAAACCTTGGCAATGAAACCTAAAACCCACCACAACGCAACAGTTTCTCCAAGAAAAAGTCTCTTGAAATGCAGTTCAGATACATGAAATGCCTTGTGAAGGTATAAATGTTTTTTCCATGAACTCAGGTCAACTCCAGCACAAACTTAGGGGTAAGTTCTAGTTTTCAGAGAGAAATGCTACCAAACTCAATGCTTAGAGATTTGCTTAGAGTCTTAGAGTTTATCCAAATTGAACCTCAGGAGAAATAAACTGAAATAGAAATACCAGCTTCAAAGGGCTCCTGAAAACTGAAACCACCCAGCTCCACGCAGCTGCAGTCATTGTGACATTATGTCCACAGTTCCTAAGGCTTATGCTCAGTAAAGTCATTAATTTAGTAATTGGCCCCAAATTTTATTGGCCCATCAACTGGCAACTGAATGAAGCATTTTATATTTGTTGTCCTGATGTTTATATTCAGGATTTGTTTTAGGTGGTTCTTATCCTGGTGCCACAGAGGGAAAAACCTACAGGGAGAAGAACCCCAAAGAGTGTCTTCTCATTCTGATGTTTCTGCTAGAAAGCCTTAGAGTGGACTTAACAGGAGCCAGCTGTGTGGAAGCACATATTGATGACTTGGTTGGCAGGAGTTCCCTGCTGAGTGCCAAGTTACTGATGTACTCCCAATCAATTCCCACACAGCTATAGCTCAGTGAGCTATTTTAAAAAGAAAGCACATAACACTAGAGAACAGAAGATCTAGAAATACCAGGAAGAAAGAGAAAAGAGAACTAGCAAAACAAAGTAAAGATGAAGAAAAGAAGAACAGGAACTTAACATTGGAAGATAGAGGAAATGGGCAAAGACAGCTTAGGTGGGTAGGAAAAATGACCAGTAAAACAACCACCACCTTGGAATGATTGCGAATATATCATGTCCATAAGTCTGTCAATATTTGCTGAATGCCAGTTTTGAAGGGGATCTGCATGGATTCTAGTTGGAGAGGGAAAAGACAGGAGTTGGTGTCATAAAGGAAATAGCAGACTCCATTTCTATATTCAAAAACAATAAAGGTAACAAACTATGGGTGCAATGTAGTCAAGATCTCTAGGTCACGTGGTAGATGCCAGTCACCTGACATATTTACAAAATGCCTACTATGTGCAACACTGACATAGGTGTTTTAGACCTAATGATAGGTAGGAGAGAGGTGCTACTGCTCTCAAGGAACCTACAATCAAATGTGGGAAAAGCTAATTCTGCAAGTAACTATGACAGAAGGGAGAGTAAAGTGAGTATGAAAGAGAAACCCAGCTAATGTGCTGTGAGAAACTTAAGGAGGATAATGCTTTCACCTGGGGGGTCCAGATAAGGCTTGATGAAAGAAGTGGCAGGAAAGCTGAGCCTTGAAGGAAAGGTAGGACTTTAACAGCTAGAGATATATATATATTATGGATTTTATCCACCCCAGGGAAGAAGGCAGCTAGGTGGTGCAGTGGATAGAAAGCAGGACCTGGAGTCAAAAAGAACTGAGTTCAAATTCATCTTCAGACATTTATCACTTGACCTCTATTTGTCTGTTTCCTTGTCTGTGAAATGGAGGTAATAGTACTTACTTCCTATGACCTTTGTCAGGATCAAATGAGATATTTGTAAAGCATTTAGCACAGTGTCTGGCACATAGTAGGGGCAGGCAATATAAATGTTAGGCATTATTATTGTTATGATTAGAGATGTCATGTTTCACGATCCCATTCTGCCCCTCCTTGTTTATCTTGAGAGCCCCAGATCTGTCTCTAAACCTGCACATATCTGTCTAATTTCAAATCTGGCTGACTTGTCTGCAAATTGGCAAGTGAGATAGGAAAAATCTTGTGCAGATTTAATGTAAATTAATTTATATATTATATGCAATATTTATAATTTATAATTATATGTTGCATTTTAGAGCATAAAACTATTTTTTATTTTTAAAAAGAATGGACATTTTTTCTCATTAACTTCTTTAAAATTCACAATTAAGTGGGTTAAAAATTAATCAAAACTAGTAAATTAATTGTTTAAAAATAAACATTTAGTTCATTTTAAAAATGCATGCTTCCATACCCTGTGTGACTCTTATATACACCTTCATGTGATTTCTTTGCCGGAAGGTCCATTCAACATGCTGGGTCCTTCCTCCAGACCTATTGACATTAAATGGCAACCAATGTAGTACACAGTAGGTGTACACGTCATTCCTCACCTTGATATGGCTGACCCATGTCATTTTCTGGGCAAACCTCTCTTCATTGATATTTTTATGCTATGCATGTATGGGAATATACACACATATACATATATATGTATATATGATTAAGCCTGTAAATATGTGTGTATGTATATATGAATATATATGTATGTGCATATACACACATGCACACATATATAATACACACAATACATATATACCTATACATACACACATACATGCACACATACATATGCACACATACACACATACACACACATACCCCACTCTAAATCTAAGGTGATCATTATAGAATGGCCAAAAAAAGGATCAGAGTGTAGTGAGAACCACATAGATTTTAGAAAACAACATTCCCATCATAGACATCATTAACAAAAGAAGTATATATCAGCATAACCCCAAAATGATCTGCCTTAGCAGGAGCAAAGTCAAGGGGGTACCACTGACTCTAACTTTATAGACATGAAAGTCATAACAGATATAACTTGCCAGAACAGACCAATTCACAGTTCCACCAACAACCTCTTTTGCCACACCCCCTCGGCACTTGTCAAATTTTTTTTTTTTGTCAACTTTGCCAATCTGATGAGTGTGAGATGTAGTCTCAGAGTTACTTTATGTAGCATTGTGAAAATTATAAGTGATTTGGAGTATCTTTTCATGTTGTTATTGAAAGCTGGAATTTCTTCCCTTGAAAACTACCTTTCTTTTTCCTTTGACCACTTATTAATTGAGTAATGGCTTTCATTCATATACATTTAAATCAATTCCTTACACATCTTGGAAATGAGATGCAACTTGATACAAAGACTTTTTTCTCGGCTCATCAATTAAAAGTAATTTGAGAAGATATTGAGAAAAATTTTCATGTCTAAAATTTGTCCATAGAATGCATTGATTAGAGTTCATTGTAGTCTTACCTTTTGAGAGAGATAATAAAACTGACCTTTGCATATACTTTAAGGTTGGCAAAATGCTTTTCATACATTATCTTATTTTATCCTTATGATAAGCTTGCAGTAGGTTGTATGTGGTAGGTATAATTATTATCACCCCCATTTTATGTATAGAGACACAAAAGCTGAAAGAAGCTACGTAACTTGCCCAGGGCCAAGCAGATAGTCTTAGATAGTATTTGGACCAAAGTCTTCCTGGGTCTATTTAGCTCATGCCCGCTAACCTCTATACAATAACCGCCTCTCTAAAGTAACTCATCCTCACAATAATACCCTGGAGTAAGTGAATTTGGACACACATGACAGTCTTGGTGCTTGATTAGGTTGATTAGGTATGTAAATAGGAGAACTTTTTTTTTTTTACAGGAAATAGACCTTAGAGCTATGGGAACATTTGAATTACATACTTTGCCCAGCACAATAGGCTTAATAAATGCTCGGTGACTGACTGCTAAACTCATTCTATATTTTTCTCTAACCTCTTCCTTCACTCACTCATTTTTTTAAGGTTTGTGTCTTCAAGTTATGTCTTCCTGAATAAACATATGGAATAAATACAGTTATCCCTAAAAGCAACCCTGAAAGTCAGCTCTAAGGATCAGTTGCATTTTCAGGACTATCTGTATAACTAAAAATGTTTGTTTCCCCAGGGGAGAGGGGTAGAGTGGGAAATATGCTCTGTTTGGGTGTGGCCAGAACACAGAGAGGGGGAAAAAGGATAAAAATAAATAAGCAAAGAACAATTGTTCTTTAGAAGATAAATATACTACTGCATGATTGTGTGAGTCCAGAGAGAGGAAAGACATAGAAACACACTTGTGCCTTCTTGGTTTATGACTTTAAGCAGACAAAAGTAACATTTGCTGCAATGAGAACAAAAGGTAGAAAACTACATTGGTAAGTGCTGAGCTTGTGTTTGTTTCAGATTTTCATAAGGGCTCTTTTCCTTTCAGACTCCCTCTTTTTCCCTCTCTCTTTCAGTCTTGGTGCTAGTCTATCTCAGAAAGCGACTTTTTGAATACGTTGTTTGAGTCCTGGTAGTAGGCTAATAGAGGATAGAATGTTGGCATAAAAGAGAGGAGCTAATAGGGTTATAATTTGAGAGCTAGAAGGGCCTAAGAAGTCATCTTCTTTTATGGATGAGGAAATTGAAGCCCAGTGAAGTTAAATGATTAGTCCAAGCTCACAAAGGTAAATAAGTGGTAGAGTTAGGTTCACTCCCAAGTCCTGTAACTCCTAAGTCCATCTTACTGTTCACTTCATTGTGCTTGATTCTTTCCATAGTACAAGGCTCTCAGCCTCTACAATCTATTTTCCAAGAGTGAAGTATTAAAATAATACTCACTACTTACTTTAATAGTATAGTTGTAAAATTAATGTTTGCAAAGTGCTCTGGTTTCCTTGGAGAAAAAAAAAACTTAAATGTAATTGACTATGCTATGAAGGGAAGTGTTGTTGTTCAGATGTTCTGTTGTGTCTGACTCTTCATGACCCCATTTGGGGTTTTCTTGGCAAAGATACTGAAGTGGTTTCCCATTTCCTTCTCTATGAAGGAAGGTAGCATCCCTTATTCAAACTTTTTATTTTCAATTTACAGGAAAAAAAATTAATGGCACCACGGAGCAATTTGCTAATATATACCTTTGAAAGTACAAATGGGAAGCTTCTACTTCCTAGATAATTCATATTATGAGCTCTGGCATAAAGAATTCAAATTTGGAACTATAAGTTAATTTTTAGAATGGATGGTATAGTTTTATCTAGATCATTATGACCACTTAGGTTTTGCTCCACAAAAAGACAAAATACCACTTCATTGTTATTGTCACCACTCTCATTCTAAGAGGAAATGCTCTTTTCCCTGAGTAGTCAGTGATATAAACTGCTAATGGATTAACTTGGAGCCTGAAAGTAACAATTAATATCAAGCAGAGGACTCTTCAGAATCTATGAATATATGAACTTCAGAGTGAGGAAAAAGCTCAAAAGGAGCCGGGGAAGGACCTTGTGACTCTGGATGGAGTCTTTGGTCTAACTACTAGTCAAAACTTGAACTTTTATGGTAGCAGGAACAAACCCTAGAGAACAAACTGTAAGATGGCTTAAGGGAGTGTTGAGCCTGTAGAGGAATTCTCTGTCCCTCTTAGATTTTCTATGACATATTTAGCAGCTGGTCTGATCCCTGGCTACAGATGAAAGTTGATAAGACTTGTAACTGAGATAGAGAGGGAAACAGAATGATTTTCTGAGCTGACTAAAAATAGAGTGTATCCAATCACTTTTAGCGAGTCAGGTTACTTTTTGATTAGAAACCTATTTACTTATGGCATATATGATTTTGGGCAAGTCAGTTAGTTAACCTTTCTGGGCTTCAGTTTCTTTATTCGGATAATTAGAGTTTGGACTGGTAACTAGATGGTCTCAAAAATCTCTTATAGCATTAACTTCTACAATTTCATGTTAGGAGGCGTTCCTATGCAAAGGTTTTGTTTCATAGTGGCTGATCACAAAAAAATCTTTCTATCCATGGGCCTTTACTGGAATATTGACCTAAATAAAGAGTTAACAGAAGTTTTGGGGCTGCCCTTACTTTTAGAGGAGCTTTGTGGGGTGCCATAAAACTCTATTTGTCCAAAACTACTTCTCCACTAGCTTGCTTTAGTGCCTGAACATTCCAATCCTTGAAGTTACTTCTCTAAATAAGGGATTTTCTCACTAAGACCGCTATTAAAATGCACATATGTCAAATGGGTATGGTAACACATTATCAGAGTCATATTAGCTAGCTTGAAATTTAGCAAAAACAAGATATGATGCTGTGCGTAGAGTTGGGAAGTCCAGATTTAAGTCCCAGTTATAAAACATTTGGCTGTGTGATGCTGGACAAGCTTAACCTTCTAGTGCCCCAGGACTATCTGCATTAGTAGAGGGAATTTCATCACCTTGTATCAATGAAATCACAGATAAAATTTTAAAAGCAAAATATTCCATCTTCATGGAAACATACAGGTATATTTTGGTAGGGGTAGAGGTTAGGATGGGTCTGGAAAAAGGGAGCAGTGGTGGTGGCTGGGATTGGTTTGGAAGAGTAGTGTAAAATTGAGGGCGTGTGGAGAAGCAGGGGCAAGATGAAGGTGAATGGCCCCTTTAAACTGAATAAAGAACTGGCATGGACCTCAGGCATTGACTTTGCTTATTTCAAAAATTTTCCCCATCCCTGCTCTTTAATGTCTTCCTTACTATATAGCTCTTAGTAGAAAACATTTTATCTCCTTTCCATATATACTATTTAAACAAAAATTAGGGATTATTTTCCATTCCTCAAAATGTCTATTTTTAAAAATAATTCAACAAGCATTTATTATGTGCCTATTGTGCATCTGAAACTTGATGAGTGTCACAAAAATGGAGATAACTTTAAGTGCACTGATTTCTTTTTAAAAATGAATTTTTATTCATATTGGCTATTTGTATATTTCCTAGGTTTCCCCTATATCTATTTTCCTTCCCTTCTCAGTCATCCATCATAACAATCAAAAAAAAGGAAAAGAGAAAAAAATTCAGCAAAACTAAATGACATTTTAAAAACAAGTCTGACATCATATGCAATGTTCCACGTCCATCACTTAAAAAGTGGAGAGTCTGTTGGAAGTCAAAGATCACCTACTATCTGTATGACCTTGAGCAACTCACTTAACCTATTTGGGCCTCAGTTTCCTCATCTGTAAAATGAGGGGGTTGTATTAGATTGGGGCTCTTAACTTTTTTATGTCTCAATCTACTTTGGCTGATAAAGCCTCTGGACCCCATTTCAGTATGTTTTTAAATTCACAAAATAAAATATATAGGGTTACCAAGTAAATCAATTATACTGAAATATAATTATCAAAATATATAAAAAACTTGTGATATAATCATATACTTAGCATCATGTCTAATAACGATAATAATTTTGAAGTCAAGATTAACAATATTTCTAGATATCTGCAATAATTGAATATGTAATATGAAAAATCTGTGATTCCTATTGGAGACAAATAATAGGTACTGATAATAGTACTGAGGCTGGCTGCCTACATTCCTAATTGATAGAAATAAAAATTCCACTTGGAGGATGGTGAAAATGAAGGTATCTATGCTTGTACCATCTGTATCAATCTACGTCTTTATGTATCTGTCTGTCTTTATCTATCTCTACTCATTTGTTCATGTGTCCTTCTATCAAACAAAACCTTACAAACTTTCCCTAGGAAAGGAGGCAGTCTCCATTTTACTATTTGTATATAAGACAAGAAAAGTTGTCTTACAACTTTAAAATCCGTGATGAGAATGAACATTACTAATGATACTAGAATTTTCCTAAATTTTCTTTCTCATAACTCATCAATGAAGACTTAAAAAAACTGGTATCTGTTTTCAAATAGGTTTTTTTTTTCTGTCAGAGTGTTCATAGAAAAAGAACATATCTACTCTTTACCCTTGAGAACCCAAAAGCTAAAATTTATCCAATAAAGATAATAGATTTCAAATGTCAAGATATTTTAGCCTCTTTCTTCCTTGTTTAACATCCCCCTAAAATCGTCCATTGTAAGTAATGAAAAATATAATCTTGTTAGTTTTACTATAACATAGCATACAATCCGGTATAATCCAGTATAACAAAGAGGGCATATCACCAGGAGTCAAAAATCCTGTGTTATAATTTTACTTCTGTCGTTAACCAACTTTGTGACTTTGAGGAAATAAGTTAACTTTTCTGGTTTCTTAGTTTTCTTCTCTGGTAAATGAGAAGATTGGATGAGATGATAACTAAACCTTTCTGTTTTGATTAAACTCTTCCCCCCTCCTCGTTAAGTGTTTTCTTACCAGTTTTGAGATATTTTCACAATTAAACCAGTCTGGAATTTAGATTTTGTGACAAATATATGGAATTTCAGAGTAGTTATGCACCATGTCCTCAAACTTATCAAAATGGAGATCTTGTCAGCCTTAGGATAATAGGAAGTTGCAAAGGTACCTCACTATTTCTTGTTCTCTGAAACAGAAATTTTCATCAATTAGAAAAGATAAGACAGATATGAAATTATAAAAGCATGAAAAACCTCTAAGAATAATGAGTTACAAAATACAGGCATCACTTGAACTAGCTCTCAGTTGCTGTTAAAACACTAAGAATTCTGTTATTTGTTAAGTAAAAAAAATCTACTATTTTGTATCACACACATATAAATATAAGATATAATGTATCACATATGTGTAATGGGTACAATCTTGGAAAATGCCAAGTATTTTCATCATTTAGTTTATATCGTAGTTAATTTCACTGAGTTCAGATTTAAGAATAAATCCGAGCTCTAGTTTCTTTACTCTTCATTGTCGTGTTATTGTGAGTGTGATTACTCCTTTGCTTTAGAGAGCACTACTATGTTAATTTAAAAAAAATCTTAAAAATAAAATCTTTAAAAAAATCTTAAAAATAATCGCATGATGCTTAGAAAAAGTAGGAAATTTCTGAACCTAGAGATAACATTCATAGAATCTTCCTTTTAGGCAAAATTCAAATTAAAACAGATTGTCAACATACTGTTTTCCTTTTCCTTTTTTAATTTCTGAATACAGCATTTTGCTCTATTTGTTCAATACCAATATTGTTTAAAAAAAAAAGGAAACTGGTTTTTTCTACTCCCTGATAGTCAATGCTACTTTCATCTCCTCCTTACAGTTAGCTCAATATTTCAGTTCAATATCTGTAGTCTGGTGGTCTATATCTTTCCACTCATTTCTGATGGGAACATTACTGTTAATGATTAATTTTTTTCATCTTTTATTGAGGGTTCAGATGTGGAACAGGATGGAAAGGTTAAAGTTTCAATATTGGTGCAGCATTTATCAAAAATGATGACTCATGTAATATTTTCTAATTGTATTTACTTGGGCTACTTCACTACTTTGCTGGAGAATGGTACACAACAAGAGAGATAAAGGTGAAACTTAAATTAAGCACCCAGAGATGCTTCCTAGCAGCAGACTTAAGTAGGCTGTGATACTACAAGAGAAGTGGTTCTCTGTGAGGCCCAAGTTCATTGGAGTTGTCATGGAATAACTGCTGAGAATTCTGTAATGATGGAATTAGCTATTTCCATTTCTGGATAATCCAGACTGCATTTTTATTTTCATTTCCCTTTTTTATTCAAAATCTAATTAGTTCAGGCTCATCATTCCTATTAGTTCTAGTTTATCTCTTCAGTGGTTTTGAGAAGAGAGTCATGAATGAATATGTTTTTGTTTGTTCTTTTTAGTCCATCTTTGAAGACATGGCTCTTTTATGCTGTTGCAACAGGTGTCCTCCCTCCCACTCTTGCATATTTTACTGATTACTCTCTTGGGTTTGCCTCAAATTCTCTCAAGTCCCAGAGACTAATGAAGTTTTACATTGTCATGCATTTGTGTTTTCCAATGAATAACGGCAACTGAACCATGACGTCCTGGGCTGTAGGAAAACATCTCATTTTTTTTATTGCAGTTTATTTCCAAGCAAGCCTTCCTTTATGATATGAGTGTTTGCATTAGTACTATCATTATGCTTTATGGAGATTAGCTTGTAAATAGGTTCTATTTATATAACGAAGGACAGATATCTCAAAAAGGTAAGACAAAAAATAGGTTTACAGGATAGGAAGAAGAATAGAAAATGTGCTTTTCCCCTCCTAATATCTCGAGAAAAGGGATAAAAGGACCTTCAGGCAGTTTAACTGAGAAACCACTGAAATTTTCCAAGTTTATTATCACTGTAAGTAACTGGTATCATTATTAGATGAAATAGTTTCATTAGAAATATTTTTCAGTATTTCGTGCTAGTGTCTTTTAATATGTGGCTAATCGTTAAAAACATATCTTGGGTATTATTTTTATCCTCTCAGAAGAAAACTTTTGAATTAGCATGCTCAGTGGGTTTTGTCAATAATATAGTATGAATGGGATAATGAAATACAATCTATAATAACTTCATATCAGGAGAAATCCTCCCATGGATTTGCCAAAGAAAATATGAAGCTATGATGAAAATCTACTTGTTAGTTCACATCAGAGAACCATGTAGATTATTTAATTTTGAAAATTACAAGTTAAGCGAAGCTCACGTAGATGATAAAGGAGTTTGAGAACCCTTCATCGAAATAATATTTTGTTCATTTACCTTGACAGATGTGGTTCAGATGCTTAGGTATTACTTGTGATTATGTTACATTTAAGTTATCCTAGCTCTTTTGGTCAAAGTAATTTTAGTCACAAATTTAGTCAAAGCATTTTAATCATATTAATGATTAAATACAAGGAAGCTTCTTTATAGAATTGTCCTTTTTCTGAGATTTTAAAAATTTCACATCCATTTATAGACGTTTTGATCCCATCCTTTCTCCCCATCCCAACGTTTTCCCCAACACCTTACCAAGCAAGCAGAGTTATAATGGTAGTTACAATGGGAAATAATAGTTTCTTTTATTAGGCAAATGGTTTATAAAAATGATTTCATAGTGGCTGACTAACATGATTTGATTGCCATATTTTCCGTAACATTCAGGTTTTTGATTTTTCAAAATCCATGTTTTTATCTGTGCCTGTGCATTAGCTAGACTAGTATAGTATTAAAACATAAAATTTACTAATATAGTTAGGCTAGAAAATGAAATGGCTTCATATCACCAGGGAGATTAAGAGCTGGAAATCTTAACATATAGCTACTGAAGACAGCGAAAGCAGGAGGGCTTATTACTTAAAAAAAAAAAAAGCTATGCTAGTAAACACCTTTTTAAAAAATGGACTTGCTTATATAGTAAGCTCCTAGATAGGATTTGTGCTTTCTACTACATTTTTTCTCCTCAGAAGAAAATACTATATAAATGCAAGATAAGATTATATTATTTCATTCTTGTTTCTGGAGTAATTAATGATAAATTATTGTGATCAGTTGACAGACAGTAAAAACAGATGTCTATTCATATAACATAAAGTGGAAAGTTAAAATAAAAATCTGAATTATGCACATTGATTTTTTTTAAACCTGAAATATCAGGGTAATGAAAAATTTTGGGGTTGAGGGATAAGTGAGGAAGAGGTAGATGAAATCATGGCAATGCAGCGGGCAGCAATTTTTATCATTAAGTATCTATTTTCTACCTCTGAATTCATAGATTAAGATTATGTGCGAAATAGCTTACTTATTATTTATGTTAATTTTCGGTTAACTGAATCCATTTTTTAAAAAAGACAATACATTTTCATATAGTTTATTTCTGTTTTGTAAGTGGAGAATAACAGCACCCTACCAATTTAATTTTTAACATTTGAGTTATTTTAAGGCAATTTTTGATAATAATTTATCAAAAGATGAATTTAATTTATTTTTTCTTGAATTTGAAGAGACAATGCATTTGTGATCACTAATGGAGTGCTACTAAGGAACCTGTTGAATTTGTTGACAAAACTACCAAGTCCATTGCTGACCTAGCAGAGTAAATGTATTGACATGCTGCTTTGTGATTTATTTTCCTGATAAATCATCAATACATTCTTAGGGCATAGATTAGTGAAAAGGATTTTCTAAGACATTTAAAATTTTTGTTGAGCTGGTAACAATATAGTAATCAACTATGATTACACTTAGGTTTCCTTTATAAGTGTTACAGTCATTGGAGTGCTCCTTAAGCATGACTCTTATTTAAAGTACTGATTTGAGGGGAGGCCAGAGAAGGCTAACAGACAACATTCTTGACAGTTGTAAGATATGAGTTTGTGACTGCTCAATTTTTATCTTAGAGGGTGAAGGCATGGTGAGTAGGAAAATCAATTATAAAAAACACTGAATGAAGTGCTAGCAGTGTTACTCCAATATGTCAGAAATTAATGACTCTATCAGATCTGCTTTACACACTTGTCATAGTTTAGCTTATTTTGATTTGTAGTATACTTCACTGTATACACATTTTTCTCTACTACAGTTCAAACTTCTTGAAGACAGTGACTGTACCTGCATTATCTTTGTACCTCTTCTGGCACATAGCAGTGTCTTGTACAGAGTAAGTGTTTAATAAATATAAGTTGATAGAAGGAAAATGTTATAGATAAACTTCAACAGCCTGACACTTCTTCAAAGTGGAGCATTTTGTCCATCATCTCCTAGTATCAGAGAGGAATGGAAAAAAAAGAACAGGACAGGAATCCCTTTGGAGAAGGCAATAAGCCAGACAAACCAAGAAGCCAGAAATCTGAGAAAATATTCTATAACTAGAGATGGTTCATGCTGAAGATCAGTCACTTGAGATCCACTAGATACAGATTTAGAGTTAGAATCACATCATCTCCATAATGGTTTGCCTGTAATCCTTTAACACGCTTATTGGAATAGATAGTGTCTTCATGATAACAAATGCTTTTTTGTTACTAGATATGAATAAAACCCTCCTTTCAAGGTAAAATCACATGTGTTTTGCTTAAGATGGGGTAGACTAATGCTTTGTACATTGTATCGAGACATAGTGTGAAGAGGTTATTACTCTAATAAACCATAGATCTTGAACTTCTATATTTCCCACTCTTACCCAGTAATTTACTTATTCTTGCCAAACTCTAACTTCAATCACCTTTGACCTATATCTTAGTGGCATGTGGCCCAGAAAAAGCCTGAATGTCATCTAAGGAATGCAACAAGGAAAAAGAATGAACAAATATAAGAATTGTGTTTATAATTCAAAACTGTAAAATTGTAAAACTATATTAATAGACAAATACAAATATTTAAACAAAGTTTTAGAATGAAAATCTTCAGTTGTTTATAAATTATTTTAAATTGTATGTTAACTAAATAAAAAAAAGCCTTTTTTGCTTCTGGGTTCTCACTCAGGCTATTTTTCGTTTGTTTATTTTCCCCAGATTTTGTTGCTATTATTGCTCTTTTCACATAGTTGAAAATAGTACATATATTATTTTTTTTATTTTCCATGATTTGCTTCATGTGATGTATTCTTCACGCCTGCCATTTATTATGGGGTGATATTATTCTGTTGTGTTGATGTGACACAGTTTATTCGGCTATTTTCCATTATTTTGCAATTATAAAAATCTTTTAATGCTTGTTATGAAAAATATGTTGCTAGTATATGATATTAGATATGGATTTATTCCCATTACCATTATAATTTCCTCAGTACTCCATTGAATGATTCTTTTCCTTAATATTTTTGCAATCTTGGATTTGTCCACTGAATGCTTTTGGTTCTAATTGTAGATTATCTGATTTGCTTCATTGATTTTTTCTAAAGTTTTAAAAAATCCAGTACCAGATAATTTCAATAATCATTCCTTGCACATAGCATGCAATTAATTGGTTTGTCAAATGTTATTCTTCAATTTTTTGAAATATGGCAAAATACATTGACTTACTAATTTTTTCATAATTTGCCTTAATTTATTGTATTTATTCTTCTAAATAAATTTTATCAATTTCTCTAATTCTATGAAGTAGCCTATTGATACATTGATTAGTTGCTGATTCAAACTATGAACTGGTTGGCTGCACATTCAAAGTAAATGAATATTACTTGATATTTTGTTATATTGGCTTGACCTAGTCATGTGCCTGATATTGCTCCAATTAATTCACCTTTAACTTCTGATAAAAAAGTTTTATTTACATAAATCTTTGCAAATCTTTGTGAATTAATGTCCATCTAGTTGATGTTTTTTATTACTATCAATAGTATTTCTCTTTTTAATTTCTCTTCTCTTATTAGCCATATATGGAAATGATGATATCGAAAAGGATTATCTTCTATGTCATCAGTAGTTTGCTTTATCATTGTTATTATTATTTTGGTGAGTATCTTAGATTTTTCTAAATATACCACTGTATTATCTGCAATGAGAAATATTTTAACCTTTTATTTGCCAATGCTTATTTCTTTATATGCTTTTTTCCCCTTTACTGCTAGAATTAGCATATTTCAAACTGTGTTAAATAGCATTGGTGAAAAGATAGTCCTGCTTTAATACTGTGAGTAGTAGGATGTCTCTGATGCTTTTCCATTGCATATAACACTAGCTATTGATTTTGAATAAATACTATTTTGTCAAGTAAGGAAAAGTCCTTCTATTTCTGTACTAATTAGTAGTTTAATGGATATTGTTTGAAAATGCATTAAAAAGCATCTTTTATACTTTAGTTCATCAAATTAAGGTTGGTTTAAATTAGAATTTTTGATATGATCATGGCCAGTAATCAATAAATATATACTTTCACAGACACAAATATGTTAAACAAATTAATTGATTTGAAACTATAAATGTAAAGAGAAGCATGATATATTTTTCCTGTTGTAAATATAAATGGAGGTATTTAATTTTTAGCTACAATGTATACACTTCTCCAGTAGTGTTTTGTATTATTTTTTTTTTAAGTTTTGTGCCATTGAAGTCTTACTCTCATGCCTTATTGCATGAGATGTCAATGGGTATTCAAAAGCTGTACCAACAGAATGCAATCTCCAGCAGGAATTACTAAGGTATAAAAGCTTTGAGTATATGTTTAAAGGCACATTGTATGTTTGTCATCTAAGAATCATCTTATCTAAGTTTGGAAAGGCTCATTAAGAGATTGGCAAGAATTAATTAATTCTTTGGTCACTGAAACTTAGGAAGGCCATTTACCAAGTCACTGCAGGATTGTCATTTCTATTGGTAGAAAAAGGAGACTATCACTGATAAAAATTATAGATTCTTGAAGTATTATGATCTTTTTAAACTTTTTTTCAATGGAATGTCTCTGGCTTAGTGGCTCTATTGTTATAGAACCATGGCTCCAGCTTACAATCATGGTTCCATGGAATTCCATAATCATGGCTTGCTCTCCCAATCCCAGTAAGCTGTCCTTCACAAGGGGAAGACAGCCAGGGAGCAAAAAGAAACCAATGCAAATCCAATAACAGCAATTAAAACAGACCTTCAAATTCAAGCCTTACATAGAGGGTCAGTGGAATAGCTTAAACCCCAACATTTCCAGGATTTAACCAACCCTGCTCTCAAAACTCCACAGGCCCCCAAAAGGAAAAAAAAATCTACTTAGCAAAGTAAGTGCTCACACGGAAATCTTTACTTCCAACTTCCTATTTTGAAAGACAAACTTTCCAAGTTGGAACATCTTTCAAAAAGCACACAAAATTTCACCTTGATGCTGTCCATAAGATTGCTCATTACCGACAGGACAACAGAAGGAAGTAATTTCATTTGGGTAAGACTCTTTCTTTGCTTTACTACACAATCCCTTAGGATTATCAGAGGTCATTTAGTCCAACTCTCATTTTACAAATGAGGAAACAGATCACAGAGGTGAAATGATTCTCCCAGCTTTACATAGGTTGGAAGTTACAGAACCACGATTTGAACCCAGGTCTTTTGACTACAACTTTACATTTCTTTCCCCTGTATCATGATACCTCTCACTGCAAATGGGTCATAAACATAAACATTCACATCTGTATCATGTAAGGTGACACTACAAATGCAATGATACTTCAGATATAAGCATTATACATTATAGAATGTATGACTTTAAATTATTCGACGATAAGAGACATGAACTGTCTCTGAAGGTCTCTATGGATAATCTCCAAATATGACTTTGTACAGTACACTAGACCTTGGGCCAGTGTATCTGGGCTCAAATGCCAGTTTTGTTGCTTATGTCCTCTATGACGCTTGGCAGATAATTTCATCTCTCTGGGCCTGAAGTTCTTCATCTGTAAAAGAAGAGGCCTGGAGGAGACAATTTCAAATGGTCTTTTCCAACTATCAATCTGTTATCCTAAGGTGCTTAGGAAATAGTTTTTGATAATGATGAAAAAGCAGAGATTGGCAACTAGAGACACTTAAAACTTCAGACCCAACAGTATAGATACGAAGGAAAATTAAGAATTTCTTTCACCTTTGAGGTTTCTGAAATTGTTTTCCCAGTCTTTGATATTGATTTAAAAAAACAGAAAAAAGATGGCCATTCATTATCTGTCCAACTGTGTTCTAGTAGGAGGCCAAGGTTGAAGTCAAACTGGTAGGCGTTTCTGGGTTATTTTATCCATTGCAATTGTACACAGAATATTTCACTTTCCTATTGGAAAGTCATACAATTGGGAAGCCATTCTGAAAAGAAAAGTGCTAGTCCCTGGGGATTACAATTCTTATAACTGTCAGAAAGTTTAAAATGTGCCGCAGAGGAAGGCAGCTCTTCACTTATATTCAAAAAAATCTGTGCTTCTTTTGATGGATGAAAAATGAGTATTTTTTAACATTTCTGCAATAAAATGTCAATTGTGTGTATGAAGAGGGAAAAGCTGCTGTTTACTTAAAGAAAACTGATAAATTAGAAAGCGGACAGAAGAAACAAGTTAGGTACCTAAGATGCTTTGGTACTTTTTTTTTTCAGTGGCATTGAAATAGTCAAGCTAAACTTACCTTACAAGACTCATATTGACCTTTGCATGACAAAGGGGTTCTCAGTGGTTAGTCATGATATTAATATAGGTAGAGTCATGTAGTAAGATATCAGAGCATAGAGCTAAAGGTGGAAAGGAAATCAAATACCTAGTCCTACTGCCCCATTTTACAGATAAGAAAAGTTAATATACTTGGCCAAGGTCACATAGGTGGGAAGCCAGCATTTGAATGCAGGTCCTCAGCCTGTAGAGCCAGGGTTCATTCCACTGTACCACATGACCTTCTGGAAAAGCAATATGCTATAGTGGAGAAGGGACAGCTAGATGCAGCAATGGATAGAATGCTGGCCCTGGAGTTAGAAGGACCTGAGTTCAAATCTGGCCTCAGAGGCTAACTGCATGTGTGACCCTGGACAAGTCACTTAACTCTGTCTGCTTCAGTTTCCTCATCTGTTAAATGACCTGGAGAAGGAAATGGCAAACCACTCCAGTATCTCTGCAAATAAAACTCCAAAAGGGGTCATTAAGAGTTGGACATGACTGAACGACAATCTCTAACTGCAGAACCAATGTCCTTTCCACCGTACCACATGACCATCTAGAAAAGCAATATGCTATGGTAGAGAAATGTCCAGACTTAGTGTAAGGAAGACCTTAGTTCAAGTCCTGTGTTTGGCATGTACAATCTTTGTCATCCTCGGCAAGTCATTTAGCTTCTCAGTGACTCCCAAAAACAACTCTCTGAGATGAAGTTACAGAACGGAGAGAGCCTACATGCAATTCACTGTACTCCTAAAACTGAAGGTGTTTACTAAAGCAGCAACGATAATTACAATGTCAGAGTAAGCAACAGGTTCTTGTGGTACATAGCATTTCTTCATATTTCAGAACTGTGAAAGTTTTTTAAAATCTCACTAGTGGTTAATTTCTCTCCCAGTATAGAGTACACCAGTCTGAAATGAATTGGCTTTGCAAAAACAAAAAATCATTACGCAATAAACAACCTTGTGGTGAACACCATGTAAGTTGGTTGGTTCTTGGACCAACCTTCTTAATCATTTGAAAGTCTTTTGGTCTTGAAGTAAATATATTATAAATTATCCATAAATGTGGAGCATTGGAAAGTGTAATGAATTTGTAGGCAGAGAATACATGTTCAAGTTTTAATTGTATCATCTATTACTTGTATGCCTTTGGACAAGTCACTTCAATGCTCTAGACCTCAGTCTTCTCATCTGTAAAAAAAAAAGTCTAGATTGCCTCTCAAGTCCCTTTAAGCCCTTGATTTATGATCCTATTTGCTTGAGACACTTATTCCTCTCAAAGGATGTTTTGAAGTGGTTTTAATGCTTATATAGTAGCACGACCTGATATTTTTTGGTAAAAGAGTGAATCTCAAGTATCTCCTATGCCAGAATCATTTCTGTACATTCTCAATTTAAAATGAATCCAATTTAGAACAGAGCATGGTGCTCTAATTCAATTCAATTCAATTCAACAAGAATTCATTAAATATCTACCACATGCCAGGCACTGTGGAAGCTACAGAATATAGAGATGAAAATGAAGGCCAGTTTTGCCTTAAGAAGCTTATCAATAGTATTATACATTTGGAGCTGGAATGGACCTTGGAGATTGTTGTGTACAATCCCTCTAATTTAAAGATGAGGAAAATGAGGACCAGGGATCATAAGAAATATGATAAAATCACACACTTAGTAAATGGTAGAGCCTGGATTCGAACTAAGCTCCTCTGACTCCAAATTCAACACAAATTCATTGCTCATTCTATTATACTGCCCTTCTTGTAAATTACATTCTATTGAGCAGAAGTAATAGGAATATGGATAAAGAAATACAGAATAAATACAGAGTAATTATAATTGAGATGACCAGGAAAAACCTCATGTAGGTGTCACTTGAACTTACCAGTGAATGGAGTTAAGGATTTAAAGAAAGTTTATTTTGGAAGGATGGGGGAGTATTCCCAATATAGAGGCATCACAGTACCGTATAAAGACATGGAGTTCAGAGATGGAAAAGTATGGGGAATATTAAGTATGCCAGTGGGATTGAAATATACTATGTGTGAGGGAGGACTAATATGAAACAAATCTGGAAAGATACATTGGACCTAGACTATGAAGGGCTCTGAATGCCAAATGGAAGTTTTCATTTTATCTTGCAGGGATTAGTGAACCACTGAGACTTTTTTTAGGTCAAGGAGGGATGTGGTCAGAACTGTGCTTTAGAAATTACAATTTTTTAGCTGTGTAGAAGACAGTTTGGAGAGAAGCAAGGAGAATCATTTGGATTTTACTATAGTAGTCCAGACAAGTCAAAGAGGTCTTGAAATAACGAAGTGACAGTGAGAATGGCGATAAGGAAACAGAACCGAGAAATGTTGTAATGATGGAATGAAGTCCTAGTGACTGGTATGGGAGAGAGTGAGGGAAGAGTCAAGAATGTCTCTAAAGTTTAGAACAAGGATGGCTAGAAGGATGGTGGTACTCTCCACAAAAATAGGGCAGTTAGAAAGAGGGGTGAATTTTGAGGGAAATAAAGTGACTTCTGTTTTTTTTTATCATCTTGAGTTTCCAATGATCATGGGACCCACAGGTGGAAATGTCTAGTTTAGCAACCAACAAGTGCTGGTATGTAACTGGAACTCAGGAGAGAGAGGAGGGCTGGAAATTCAGATTGAAAAGACATCTACATAGATAATAGCAGTTAGGTCTATGTAAGTTAATGAGGTCGGCAGGAGAGATGAGAAGAAAATCCAGTCTCAATGTACCTGTGCTGCAACTATGGTTGGGGGTGGAAAACGGATAATGATACAGCAATGGAGATTGGGGAAATAGACAGACAGACAGACAGACAGACAGACAGACAGACAGACAGACAGGTAGATAGATAGATAGATAGATAGATAGATAGATAGATAGATAGATAGACAGACAGACAGACAGACAGACAGACAGACAGACAGACAGATAGATAGATAGATAGATAGATAGATAGGAGAATCAGAAAAATGCAGTCACAAAAACCAGGGAAGATAGAGTGCCTAAGAAGAAGTGGTAGTCCACAGTACCGAAAACTGAAGAGAAGTTGAGAAGAGAGAAGAATGGAAAAAAGCCACTTGATTTAGCAACAAAGAGGTCACTGGAAACCTTAAAGAGAACTGTTTCAGCATATGTTAACTTGGAAAGTCAAAATGCAAAGAATGGAAAGCGAAAGAAGTAGAGGCAAGGAGTATAGACTTTTTTCAAGTTCAGCTATGAAAGGGAAGGTGATGGCTTGAACAGATGGCAGGGTCAAATGAAGGGTTGGGGTTTTTTTTGTTTGTTTTTTTCAGGGATGGGGAAATCTTAGCAGGTTTTCAAGCATCAGGAAAGAGGACAGAAAATAGATATAGATACAAAAAAGAGAGCACAAAAATTAGGGAGATAACATATTATGGATAAAGAGCTATTAGAAAACATAGAACTCATCTAGCCCAATCTCTTATTAAA
>CM053622.1:334954347-334969780 GCA_028646595.1 Phalanger gymnotis
GGGATAGTACAATGATTCTTGATTTTTTTTATTTTCCTTGACTTGTTTCCCAGGTCCATTGTTTTTGCTATGGGATATCTTACATGTTCTTTTTCTGTTTTTTAGCCTTTTGAATTTGCTGTAATATTTCTTGTTGTTTCATGGAGTCATTGGTTTCTATTTAATCCATTCAAATTTTCAAGGAGTTTGTTGCTCAGGTGAGGTTTTATACCTCTTGTGCCAAACTGTTAATTCTCTTTCCATTTCTTACTTCCATAGCTGTCATTTCTTTTCCAATTTTTCCCTCAAGCACTTTTCTTCCACTTATAAAACAAAACAAAACAAAATATTTTTAAAGCTATTTTCTTCACTCTTGCTTTGTCTCTTCCAAGAATTCTAGTTGAATTTGTGCCCAAACTGTTTTTCTCTGAAGCTATGCTTGTAGATGTTTTGGAGTCATTCTCTTCCATGTTTATGTTTTGAACATCCCTGTTACTGTAATAGTCATTATGGTGGAGTTCTATTTTTGTTTGCCGCTTTCTGATTTTGGACTTGATGTGTGGGTGGTGTGGAGGAAAGGACTAGGCTGGTCTTATTACCATTTCATGGGAGTATTGACTGTTGCATTATTCCAGGATCTCAGGGCTAGGGTGCAAACTTGCAAACTTTCAACGTACTCAAAGTGGTATGATCTAGGGCAAAGTCTGATTGCTAACCCCTGGTCTGAGCTCTGCAAGTTCCTGATCTGCATTTGAGTTTATGCATGAATGGACTGCCATTAGACTTTGCTCCTTACAAACTAGAAAGTTCTGTTGGCTCAGAGCACCCAAGTATAGGATCCCTTCTGTTTTAAGATTTCTGCCTTGATTTTTCCTTCATAGGCTAGGCTAGAGATTGGAAGTGAAACTCTGCTTTGTGCCTGAGGTCTGAGCCACACAACTGCTGCTGTTATTGTAGGCTTATGAACTTCCTCCTTTCTCAGTACACCACCCAGGGCCTACCTGCTGGAGAACATTACTACTATGTGCAGGTCCTCTTTTCATTCCAAATCGGATCTGTGACCTGAAACTGAATAGTGGATGACAAAACTGCCAGTTGGCACCTGTCACTGTCAAAATGCCCAGGTGTAGATCTAGGGAACCCAAGAATGAGTATGAGTCTGAGAGCTCCTTTTGCCATGGTATACAGGTTCTGTGTCCCATGTGTACCTGGTTAGATCTGTCCCCAATATCCATAGACCTCATACCCCTCCTGTCTCCCTATGCCAAGCTATGTTAGACAAAGGACTCACTGTGACTTTTTTTTATTTCTCATCAAGATTTGGTTTGATGCATTTTTTGAGGGGGGGAATACAGGGCAATTGGGGTTAAGTAACTTGCCAAAGGTCACACAGCTAGTAAGTGTGCCAAGTATCTGAGGCTGCATTTGAACCCAGGTCCTCCTGACTCCAGGGCCGGTGCTCTATTCACTGTGCCACCTAGCTGCCCCAGTCTGATTCATTTTCTAGATCAGTTAGGAGGATTTTGCTTCTTATCATACCATCCTTTTGACTCTATCCCTTCCATTGTCTTTTCCCATTGTCTTTTCACTGTACTAGCTGCCTTTCTTGATGATCCACTAGGCAAGGTCCTAGAGGAGACTGATGTGGACAGACATATTGTAAAGAGACTGCTTTGGGCTAGGAGAATGGCTACCTTTTTCTTAGGGAAGAAAGAATAGGTGATATTTAGGGCAATTGAAGTATACAAGAGAAGAGATCTCATGATAAATGATCTCAATTTTCTCAGTAAAGCCAAAGAATCTTGTACTGCTCGATATAGTGGTACATCTCTAGTACCACCCTCCGGTAGATACATTTTTGCATATTTCTTATATAAAATTAATAGAACTTTGCCCTCTGTTTGCTCCTGGTGTTTTGCTCTAGCATATAAGCAATGGTAACTTGTATACATACAATCCAACCTCAGGTCTAAACAGAATATCTTGTATTCTGCATTTTTTCCCCTATTTAACTTTCTAGTGTGCTAAATCACTTTTCTTATTTACTACACTGGAATTTCCCAGCATTCACTGTTTCAATTAAGAATGAGATCGCTGCATTGTAATTGACCCCAGCAAGAATATTATGTCTTTTTTCCCATTGGGAGTGGAAGGATGGTTATGCCAAACAGGGGAGAATTAGAGGTGGGAGAAGGTGCTGATAATATTGGGAACTTCCTTTTAAGGTAAGCTGAGAGTGTCTGTATCTTTCTTCAGCCTTTTGCTTGGTAATGTAAATGGAGGTGTGCAATAAACTTACAGTACTAGCTCCTGTTGGTAAATCTCTGGTCTCTAGGAAATTGCTTTGCATATTGTTTATGCAAAACTCCCCTTTACTTAAGATAGATGAAGTCATGGTGAGACTCATACATATTTATGAGACTAAATAGAAGAGGGATAGCATAAGCTTGGCTATAGGAGATGCTACTTTTCTCATGTTCTGAATTCTGCTAAGTAGAAAATATCACAAGCCTACACTTTTCTTTCTTTTATTCTTACAGAAAAAAATGTTAACAAAGTTGTTTTTAGCTATTTCAGAATAGCAGAATGTGTTATCCCAAGTGGTCACAGGAAATGCTATCGGTCCACTAGTAGGAGCGCCTTTTGTTACAGCTAGTTTCCAGTAGTGTTGATGTGAACTGGGGCTTATTTAGCAGACCAACGTTAACCGGCCCACAAAAGAATTGAAGTTATGACTTTGACCTCATTCTTCTAACCAAGTGAGCAGCTATAGAAAGAAAAAGTAGAGAGTTAATATCTCAGGAATTTCAGATAATTCAATTGGTACCAAATATGGTTTCACAAAAATGGAGGTTAAACAATGGATGTTATTGGATCATGAGGTAACACTGAGTTGGGGACATGAAGGTCACAAGCTCTAGGACAGTCTGTGATATTAGCTGATATACTAGAAATGATAAATCAAGTTGAGTTTTAATACCTCAATTTAATTCAGTTCAATTAAACATTCATCAAACACATAGTGTGAAAGGTGCTGTGTTAAGGTGTGGGGCTCCAAAGACAAAGAAAGTCTAACAAGCTTAAAAAGAGTTGGTTCATTGTACCTTTATAGAGTCCTGAAGATGGAAAAACATTGTAATCACATTTGGTTTTATCTTGTTAAACAAATTTAATGGCCATAACTATATGCACTAATATCCTTTTTCAAGTATTTATTAAATGTTGACTATGTTCATAGTACTCAACTAAATACTGTGGAGTTTATGAAGACCCTTTTGAACACATAGATCTTGCCTCCAATGAATGTATAACTGGGTTGTTAGCTAAGATGTTTATCACCAATTTCTTCTTTTGATCTTCCACTGCCCCTCAAATAACTACACAATAGAATGACAGCATAAAGCCACATGCTAGAATGTGTGTTCATTCTACATGCCTCACGCAACTATAAGATTGATAAGAATAGAGATTACTGAATTTAAACTCCTGGTGAGGTAACACATGAGGTAATTAAGGCTCAGAGAGGTGAAATCACTTGTTCTGTACAGTGCCTGGCACACAGTAGGCCCTTAATATATTGTTGTTACTTATCCAGGGTCACAGGGCTAATTGGCATTTAAAAGCCTTTATAGAAAATAATTTCCTAACTTCCCATTTGTTGTTCTCCTCAAGGCAGAACCACCTTCAATTCTCCCTCATAGAGAGAATGACTTGTTTTGAGGGCTGAGTCATAGTAAACCTAAAGTAAGTTCATTATTAAAATGTTGCTTCTTAGGAAAACTAAATATGAAGCTGTTTAGTACTTTATAGGAATTCCTATATTTCTAGCAAGGCATTAGGAGAGAGAGAAGACCCTTGTAAGCTTTGAGTTTTTCTGAACTGCCAGCTACTGGGTTTCAGTAACAATAAGTACAGATCATAAGTTCTATGCAGTATGCATTTTTCTGAAATGCTTTCCTTTCTGCAGTTTTCAAGCTTAAACCCTGTTATCTTAGAGCAAGAAAAGAAAAGAAGAGCTATAATTTCTGAGCCCACTTCTTTACCTTAGTATTTGGGCAAACATGGACTAAAATGGTGTAAGGGAGAGCTTCATGACTTTAGGAAAACTTGGTTATTTTTATGCAGAGCTGGAATCAGTGGTTTTAGCACCTGGGGCAACCAGTGCCCAGGGTTAGTGGCACTGAATTAACCCCAAAATGTGTCTTCAAATCAAGTTTTTACCTTAAAATGTGAAAATAATTCAAGAAGTTATAAGACAAGGTCGGTTGAAGGGAACGAGGATTATAGACTATAATGGTTTTGAGGGGTGGAATAACAGAATTGAAAGAGACATTAGAGAACCCCTAGCACAATCCACGACATCTGTGGTCACAGGGCTCTTCCATTGCATCAGAGAAGATTCAGAGAGGCTACTTCTTGCTAGACTGTGAGATGAAAGGCAGCAGCAGGATTATTATTAACCCTGGCCGGAGGAAAATATAAGCTGAGGAGGAAAGGTAGAAGAGAAGATTGTATACCAATATAAAAGAAAGTGAAGGGGAAGCCCTGGAAGGTGGTGGTTGTGGGGAGGAATGGAATTTCTTTATAATAAAAATAGAAATTTCTTTCTGAGCAGGGAATAAAAAGGAAGATGCAAATAGACTTCAATTAGTTGTCCTCATAATTGCTAAGAATCCGAACCTTCTTTTTTGGCTCCCGAATTTGTGTTCCTCTTACTTCTTTCTATTCTACTGAAGGAGTGAATTTATAAAGTTGTTGTTTTTTAACCTTTTAATTTTTCTACACTGCAGGAAACTTTCAGTGACCTTTTGCTATAGTAGGTAGGGTAAGACTTCTCAAATGGAGAATCTTTTTCATTACCTGGCTATGGAGGATGAATTGCTTTGCTCTGGGTAGCAGGATGAGACTGTTAGTTTAAATGTACTAGAATGACTTTGTCAAAGGGAGGGTATTATTTTGGGTTAGAGGGTAAATTGGGAGGAAAAGGAAAATTAGCAATAGGAATATCAAAAAAGAAAAAGAAAATCATATTAAAAGCATTTTTAAGTGTACAGAAAGAACAAAAGGTTCAGGAGACAGAAATTGGGAAAGTTTTGAAGCTAATATGTTGAATTTATTCAACATGTTTAAGCTATGTGTAATAGCAATTTGTGGTTCCATGTTCCTTTTTGATATTTGACAAGTACAGAATAACAAAAAAAAATTTTAAAAATGACCTTATAGGAAATATTAGCATTTTCTTAAGACCTAGATTAGATTGCAGCTCTTCTATGAGAGGCCTTCCTGGGTTTTCCCCCACTTCCTCCCAACTATTGATGCTCTCTCTCTCTTCCTCCTCCTTCTCTTCTTCTTTTTCTTCCTCATCCTCCTCTTCCTCCTCCTTCTCCTCTTCCTTCTCCAATATTCCTAGAACCCTTTATCTGCTTTATTCTTTAATCCCTTCATTCTGTACATTGTATTATACTTAACTCTGTAAGTGTAATCTGTCCCCAGGAGAATGTTAATCTCTTTGTCTCTGCATCCCTATTACAGCACCTTTACACATGGGATGGGCCTGGACCTGTTATTCACTTGCATAGGAGACAGAATGAGACAACAGCCTCTCCCAAGGCAGAACAGAATGTTCTCTGGAACCCAGACTGCTAGAGGTGTCTGGGCTACTAAGAAGTTCAGAGACTTGCCCAGGATCATAGAATCAGTATATGTTAGAAGCAGGACTTGAACTCAGATGTTTCTGACTGACTCTATGTGATTCTTTCCCTCCTCGTGTGCCTTTTTGTATAGCAGGCATTTAATGAATTTTTGTTGAATCGAAATTGAGTTGTTGCTGTCAAATATAAACCAGTGGTTGCTGATCAACAGATCAGATTTGTTTTTTATTGGTATTTCCTTTTATACCATGCAAAAAGGACACATGAGAACTAAGTAGCCAGAATACACTGCAATTGACACTGCTGATGGATATTCCATATCAAAGAGATAATACGTCAATAGAAACATTGAATTATTAAAATAGAATAGCCATGGTATTTGTTACTGGCAATACTCCCAAATTAAAAATATCAAATTCTAATAGATTCCTCTCAAAATGATTTAAAATATTATCAAACACAATGGGAGTGAATAACAGTGATAAAGTAACTAACTAATCAGCACATCATCTTTCTCACTGTCATCTTTCTTATTATTGTTAGCACTTAAATAGCATTTTAAGTTTTATGACTAGCTTTATACATGGTATCTCATTTAATTTTTGCTACAACCCTTTGAAAAAAGGCTATTATTATCCTCCTATTTTACAGATGAGGCAACTCGGAATGGTTAATGACTTTCCCCAAGTCTGACGCAGAATTTGAACTCAGGTTTTCTTGAATCTAAGCCCAACATTCTTTCCAGAACCACCTAGCTTCCAAGAGAGAAAAGGAATGAATTTCTTTCAGAAAAATTCTTTGCTGACTGAGAAAACACTTGACTTTGCTGTCCCTGAAATCTGCCCGATAACTCCCTTCTCCAATGGGCTGCTCTGGAAAAGAGTAGCTTTTCTTTTAGGCATCTCTAAGGGCAAAGGTCTTACTGAGATGAAGCGCTGGATTGCCTCACCTCCACCAGGAAATGTATATTTGATGACTACTAGTCCTTGTCCTTTTTCAGCTTCCATCAGAATGTAAACTCCCTGACGGCTCCTTTTTCATTTTCTCCCCACATCAGTGCCTAGCACATAGTAAGTAATTACTAAATGTTTTTGTTGCTTATTCATGGATTGATCCCATGATGGGAAAGTACAGTAATGCTCCACTATAACAATGAATGCTCATACACAGATTTCTTGGGACTCAGTCTTGAGCCTGATACATGGGAGCATTTGTGACTGAAGCCTCAAAAGATCTTCATCAGATTTCTGATGCAAAAAGCAATACCATGATATGTGCCTCCCCTCAGGATAGTGTTACAGGGAGGTCCAGTGTGACTCCTCGGAGTGAAATTGAATAGGACAAAAGCGTAAGTGTAAATTCACATGGGACCTTGTTTTAGTTATTTTTTAGTCACAAGACGTGACATCTGGTAAAGTTGAGATTCACTGTTCAAGGACAAGGCCACTTTCCTGTTTCAGAGTGAGTATGAGGGAAAAGGTTTCAAAGTTGAGCATAGAGCAATGGAGAAAATTCTGCAGGCTATATAATTCTCAAAGGAAAAGACTGGAAATTACCGGAGGTAATGGATTTAAAAATTGACTCAATTAACTGGTGATTTGATGGGCTTGAAATAAAATCAGAGGGATGGATGAAAGAATATAGTCATTGGAAGAATTCAATTTGGTGTTTAAACAAGGCATGAAAACCTCAGAGGAACATGCTACAGTTATAATTAAGGATAATCTTTCACTTCATTTTTTAAAATGTGTCATTGGAAAAAGGCACTGGGAGAAAGAAAAATTGAGATCTATTTGGCCCTCTGGCTACTGTGGGAAGGTGAAACCAAAGAAAAATTGTGGCTTGATTAAAGATTTTCAAGAATTCATTCATTCATTCAACATTTACTGAATACCAGCTATTTTTAAACAGTGTTGTTAGACACTCAACTATAATAACAAAAAAAGTGAAGTTACCACAAGTAGCTTATCCAGAGTAGCAGCAGAAAAATAAAATACTCACATTTTGAATACTTTAGAAGCATACTTTGTATTTCCTTATTTCAGCCCCCATTTGATGGTGAATTGGGTTGCCATAAGTATCTATGAAGCAAAAATGTATTGTGATATAGTAGAAAGAGCTTTGGCTTGAAGTGAGATCTTGGTTGAAGTCATGATCTAACCACTTCCCAGCTATATGTCCATGGTAATTGTTTAACCATTCTGAGCCTCAGTTTCTTCAGCTGCCACATAGGGATAATAATGTTTACATTACTGGCCTCATGGTGCTGTTAGTTACGAGGAAAGAACTTTTATAAATTGCAAAGCCCTATATGGATATGGCAATTGTGATGCGCAATAAAAATAACATGTGGTCAAATAGCTATTTTAAAATTCATATTTTTGTTTCAATATCACATTCATTTGCCAGTATATTTCCTTCCCTCCATCTGACCCAGAGAACCATTTCTCACAGTGAAGAGTAAAGAAAGTGAAGGAAAAAAAAGCAGTTTGGATAAAATTAACCTCACATCTTTCAAGACCAGTAGTATATATGATAGACTATAATCCTACTAGTCTCTCTGCAAAGAAGGGGGGGGAGTTGCATTTTCATAAAGCTTCCTGGAAACAAGCTTGATCATTTAATTACATAGCTTTCAATGTTGACTTTAATGTTGTTCTTCCCATCAATATTGGTGTAGTCATTATACATATTTTTCCAGGTTCTGCTTATTTCATTTTATACCAGTTCACCTAAGTCTTCCAAGGCCTCCCTGTATTCTTCATATTTAGAATTTCTTATGGTACATTAATATTCTGTCATACTTACATGTCACAAATTTTTTAAGGCATTCCTCAGTCAATAGGTATCTACGGTTTTCCAGTTATTTGCTGCTACAAAAATTGATGCTATACTTTTATGTGTGTGTATGTGTGTGTGTGTGTGTGTGTGTATGTATATTTCAGACCTTTTTTCTTTTTAACTTCCTTGGGTTATGTGCTTAGCAATGGAACTTCGTATACCAGCAATGGTGATCTCTGGGTAAAAATTTCTGTTCATTTTAGTTACTCAGCATAACTTCAAATTGCTTTTCAGAATGCAATTAATTTCATTATCTCTAGTCTTTTTATATCTCTTTAAAGTCTGTAACTAGCTATATATGTATATGCGTATATATATATATGTTATTTGATCCTTACAACTACCCTATTATTATCCCCATTTTGCAGAAAAAGCTGAGAGAAATAAAACAACTTATTCAGAGTCAAAGAGCCAGTAAGGGTCTGAAGCAGGGTTTGAACCAAGGTTTCCTGACTTCAATTCCAGGGCTCTATCTACTGTGTCTCCCAACTGCCAGAGATGTGTAATAGGTGGAAGGGGTGTAAGAGATTCATATGAATCTAATTTCTGCCAAACTACTTTCTAGTTTTTCTAGCAGTTCTTGTCAGGGAGAATTTAAATCTATTCTTAGGTTTAAATTCAATTGTTTTTTTTATTAATTCTTGACTAGTTCTGTGATAGTCACCTCTTAAAACCGTAATTTGAGATCTGGAAATACTATTCCCCTCCCCTTCATTTCTTCTTATTTTCATGATTCCCCTTGAGATTCTAAACTTTTTATTTCTCCTGATAAATTTTATTGTTTTATCTAGCTCTATAAAATAATCACATTGGTAATTTGATTGGTACAACAACACAACTGTAAATTAACCTAAGTAAATTAATTTATTCATTTTTATTTTTCACATAGGTTCAACCTAGGCCTGAGCACTGAATATCCCTCTAGTTATTAGTCTTTATTTTTTCAAAGTGTCTTAGAATAGTATCTATTTAGTTATAGAGCTGTGTTGTGTTTGTCCTTTGTTTTCGAAGAGGACCATGACCTCAGGGAAATGATGACATGACTTGCAGTTGACTTTGATTTGAGTGAGAGAAGGCTACACAAGGTCACCAGCCTCACTTTCTCCTCCAGAGCCATCTGGATCCAATGACCAGATATTCATCAGAATGACTGGAGTTGACCCAGGATGCAGTGGGAGACCCTGGCCCTTTTAGGCTCAGGCCTTCTCATGTACTCACTTTGAGTGAGGTAATGCCCATTCATTGCATAGGTCTCTCCTTAGCAGACTGATTTCCAGATATGTTAGGCATCTTTTAGCAATTTAGAATGGTTCCTTCTTCTGAATTCCTCTTTTTTTAAAAAATCACAGTATAGAAATGCCATCAATTTTTGTGAGGTTATTTCATATCTTGAATGTCTAGTGATGTTATTATCTCAAATAGTTTCTGTGTAGATTCTTTAGGATTTTCTGTTTAAAATTCACCATTTTATCAGCAAATAAAGGATAGTCACGTCTCCCCTGTGTCAATATTTTTGCCATAAATTTCCTTCTATTTTCTTACTGCTATGTCTAGCATTTCTAGAATAACATCAAATAACAGTGAGGTAAATGGGAATCCTTGTTTTACACCTCCCTGTAATTATTGGGGAATCTACTAACAAATTTTTGTTTCATATAATACAGGCTTCTGGCTTTAGGTATATTATCAAGTTAAAAACATGCCTATACTTTATGGAGTTTTTTAATTAGCATAAAAGAATATTTTACTTTAACATAGGATTTCTCTTTATTGATATAATCATGTGGTTTGGGTCATATGGCCTATTAATGGGTGGGAAAGGTCTTCAAATCTAAATTGCTACTACACTCCCCAACAAATACATATAGCATCCTTAGGGATCTGGGGCTTGAACAATGGTAGAGAAGCATATTAGTAGTATATATGTGGCAAAGGTAACTTACAACTCCTGGTCCTACAGGGATTTGAAGTCCTTTCTCTCTTCAAAGAGTCTTTACAACACTCCCTTGAGATTGTAGCATCTCATCTGGGCTTCTTGGATCAGCTTATTACTTGAGAATGTAGTTGGCATTCTTCCATTCTGCAGTGTTTGTGGTCTTTGAAGTTATTACCTCACTTAGGTGACTGTCTATATCTGTGTCTGCTTTCTCAGATGTATGTCTCTGTTCCCCACTTTAGTCTTTCATAGTAGATCTAATAATATCTCTCCTTCTCCTTATGTGTCTCTCCTATGAAACCTCTGCCTGGACCCCTCAGATGATGAAAGGTAGCTTTGAATATATAGGACCACGGTGAAATTTAAATGATTAATATAAGTACAATGATTTTTAAGTGTATATAACTGATCACACAATGGGAAATTAATCATCATCATTATATAATTTTTTAAAGTTTTTAAAGTTTTCCTCATAATAGCCCTACAAGATAGGTTGTACAAATATCAATATCCTCATTTTACAGATAAATATTATGGTAAAGATAGAAGACCAAAGAAGTCGCTGCTGTCATGTTCTGTCTGAGATTAGAGTTCTCCTTCACTACAGAGCCTCCCCTACTCCTCTTGTTTCAAAGTCACTTTTTGACTTTTTCCAACTCTAAACCCTATCCAGTCAATATCAGATTTGGACTTACAGGACCGAGGTTTGGATCTTAACTCTAACCCTCAATTCTTGTGTGACCTTGGGCAAATAATTGAATCTTTCTCAGTCTGTGAAAAGAAGGGCCTGCACTAGATAACACCTAAGACTGCTTCTAGTTCTACATCTATGATGCTAATACATTTACAAATTTATTTCCTGGAATCTTTTAAAATATTACAATAATTGATATTTATATAGCACTCCAAAAGGTATACATTATCTAAATTGATACTCACAGTTATAGAAAGTAAAAATTTGTTATTTGTTCCCTCTTACAAACTTGCATCCTAAGTCAATTTTATCATTCCTATTTTCTGGATAAGGTAATAGGCACAGTGACAGGTGCTAATCTTTTGAAATCCTAGCTTGTTACTCGGGAGTTGGGAAATGTTCTATTAATATTAACACTGGCCAGGCTAAAAAGTCTTCTCAGAAAATGATACTGCATAAAGTAAATTACAGATTTAATGCCATACCAATAAAATTATCAAGGGTATACTTAATAGAACTAGACACAATAATAAAAAGATTTATTTAGAGGAACAAAAGGCCTATTAAGGTGAAATAATGAAAATAATAGAAAAGGAGTGGGGAACGGATAGCATTAACAGACATCATACTATATTATAAAACAATAATCGTCAAAATTATTTGGTCAGTTAAAAAAACAGGGAAGTTGATGTCTAGAACAGACTAGCTAAGCAAGAATAATAAGCAACTGAATATAGTAGACCAGTATCCTCCAAGCACAAGCACATAAATTACTTGAGGAAGGATTCTGACAAAAATGCTGGGGAAACTAGAAAGCACCACAAAAGAAATTAGACTTTTGGACCAATCAATTTATTAACAAGTAGTTATTATATATCTACCACATGTCAGCCACTGTGGTAGGCCTAGCTTGGGTACTGGGTTTAGAAAGACAAAAATGAAAAAAATAATCCCTGTCATGAAGGAGCTAACGGTTAGGGGAGATACCATATTCATACAAAACAGATGCAAGGTAAATTTGAGAGAAAAAACAGTAACGGCTGCGAACATCAATAAAGGCAACATGTAGAAGATGACGCTTAAGTTTATTCTGGAGAAACTAAGGATTCTGAAAGACGGAGGTTGAGAAGGATGAGTAACAGCTAATTCAGAGGCATGGCAGCAGAAGACTGAATAGAGACTCAGTGCCAAAGAAACCAGGACTGCAGGATCCTCATTTCAGAGAAATAGAGTAAGTGGCAGGGAATCAAGGCAGGGATTCAGGCAGGGGAAACAAGAGAGGGACCCAGAGAATTACCTAGTATAAGGTGTTACTTGTTTATCCTTCATTCTTGATAAGAAGACCAATAACACCACGAGGGTGATATCTTGACTTGCAAGTGAATTGGACTTGAATGAGGCAAGGCTGTGCAAAGTCATCTGCCTCCAGAGCCTGCTCCAGAGTCACTGAGGGTCCAGTGGCAAAACATAGGCCAAGAAGATTGGGGATGGTCCCTGATGCAGTGGGAGGCCTTGGTCTTTTTATGCTAAGGTCTTTCCCAGGTCCCAGTTTGTCTGAGGCAACACCCATTCAGTAGTTAAAAGCTGGGTAAGAATTGAGGCAAAAGACAGCCTAGTCTGCTTTCACAAAAGAATCCAAAGAATCAGCTTGGGACAGGAAAATCCTCATAGATTCTGGGCAGAACAGAAACAGTTGCTCTTTCTACTCACTCTGAGACATCGAAACCCAAACATTAAGCAAATGAGGCTTGGGCTGGGACCTACCATTGGCCAATCGGTGAGATCCAGAGTGATCGGGTTTAAAGGCATAGTCAAGTAGCTCTATTTGAATTCCAATAGGCTTTATCAAAGCCTGGTTTTCCAGAATGTAAGGTAGTGGACTTGTTCTCGATGGGTAAGGCAAAGGCTCAATTATTGGAATTGGGGTACAAGGTGAGAGAGAGTATGGCTAGGTTGATGATACTGAGACGTGGATCTGGGCCCTACTATCTAGGTTCCAGATGGGTCCCAGGGCTGGGGGGAGAAGCTAAGCAGGCAGGTTAGGGGTTAAGTGGCTCTAGCTGGGAGGACTGGAGACAATAGGGGCAGACGGCTAGGCTAATCATTACAGCATTAGCGTGAGCATGAAACATATACACAGATCAATCAATGCATTATGCATGATGGTTAGCACACATTAAATCAGAGTTTCTTTCTCTGAAGTTAGAGAAACATCACCACACAGACTCTCTTAATCCAGGCAGTTAAACCAAGTGAAGTGGTCCTTTAGAAAAGAAATTTTACGTAAATAGATGTCAGGGTAGCTCTGACGTAGGTGCTTTGCCAGCGAGTAAGCAGTAAGTTCTAAAATTCAGAACTCTCTTCTACCAAGTCATGGAAAAACTTTCTTTTAAGGGAGTAGATTATGGCTGGGTCTTCATGGGTGCCTTCCCCTTTGCTGGGCCCTTTCCCCTTTGCCAGACCCCTCTAAAGTTTTGGTGGCCCCTAGAACAGCAAAGAGATACTCAGGATTTGGACCCATAGTTCAGAACCCAAGCAAGATCCCTAAGAGTTGAAAGATGGCACAGAATCACAGATATGGGAAGGACCTCACAAACCACTTACTTCCAACAAGTCCTACCCAAGAATACCCTCTGTACCATCACCAAGTCAAGTTTTAGTGGAATACCTCTTGTGAGGTGGCTGCTACCCATTCCATTTTCAGGAAACTTTTATTATCAGGAAGTTGCTACTTGGATCAGACCTAAATAAGCCTCTGAAACTCTCATCAGTTGCTCCCGGTTATATCACCTGGAACCAAGCAGAGAAATCTAATTTCTAATCCTTATGAGGATTGTCAGGATTAGCGATTTCATTGGTATAGATTTATTTCCAGCCAAGAAATTCCTTCTGTCATTGCTGACTTGTAATTCGTCTCTCACTCAGAGAAGTCAAGAGACTTATTCAGGGTCACATAAGTATGTTGGAGGTAGGAAATAAATTCAAATCTTTCTGACTCTGAAGCCTCTTATTTTACTCCTCCATATAACAGCTCTTTAAATGCTCAAAAATAGCACCCAAGTGCCCCCCTGCTTTTTTTTTCCAAGATAAAAATCCCCATTATTTTCTAGCAATATGGTATGGTCCCCAAAGGCCTTCAGCCATCTGGGCACCTTTACCTGCGTACTTTCCTCCTTGTCGATGTCTTTCCTAATATATATTACCCAGAACATCATACTATATTTCCAATGCGGTTTAATCAAGGCACAGGAAAATGGGACTATCCCTTACTGTCTAAGAGAGCAGCCATTTTTTCTCATAAAACAGTCCAAGGTTGCATATACTTTTTTGGCTGTTCTGGCTTTGAGATTGAATATTTGGAATCCTTAAAACACTCATACCCTAAGCTGTGGGTTCTCCATAGACTATCCTGCTTGCTTTGGTGAGATTTTAGGGTACTCAGTAGCTTGCCAGTTCAGAGAAATATTAAGGTATGGCATATAGTCTTCAAAGTCAAGATTTGGCCTAACAAGGAATCATTGTGATGGAACCAACAGTTCTTTATTAAAGAACCCAGAAGATCTAATGTTATGTTAGCTACTTCCAATCCAGAAATAGCTTTCAACTCCTGCTATTATGATGCAAAGATTAATTACATTTTTTTTTCTTATATGTTTACTTTCCTAATAGGAAAGGCTCCATTCTCTTTTTGTTCTTTCCCTGGTTCTGCCCATTCACATTCTAACTATCCTTGCCTGGGTAAAGAACCTCCCTGATGCTGTTGGGAGTATAAAGCCACGAGGACATTCTCTCCAATGTGGTTCAGTATCTTCAGCGACTCCTGAAGATACTGATAGACTAGGGTGCTATTTTCTCACGGCTGCCTATAAGAATCCCTGAATTAGACCAATCCCACTTTAAAATTATACCATATGCCTTTTGAGCTACTATGATTTTTTTTTTTTTGTTTTAAAGAAGTCTGTTTCCATTCTAATGCTTTTGTTTGGAAAATTTACTCTTCTTTATTCCCTCAACTTCCTCCAAGTAATAGTAATATTAGGCATTAGAGTAATTTAAGGCTATGATGATCATTTCCTATGAATGCTATCAATATTATGGAGGAAGAAATGGTTCCTACTCTAATTCTTGATCAAGTTACCTTTTATAATAAGAATTATGAAAGATTATAAAGTTAGTCATTTCTTTTTTTTACTTTCTTTTTCTTTTTAATATGTTTAGTTTTCAGTATTGATTTTCACAGGCGTTTGAATTACAAATTTTCTCCCCATTTCCACTCCCCCCCACTCCAAGATGGCGTACACTCTGGTTGCCCTGTTCCACAGTCTGCCCTCC
>CM053622.1:334970280-334992620 GCA_028646595.1 Phalanger gymnotis
GAAAAGCAAGTTAGAGAGGTAGAGGAAAAATTGGGAAGAGAAATGAGAAGGATGAGAGAAAACCATGAAAAACAAGTCAATGACTTGCTAAAAGAGACTCAAAAAAATACTGAAAAGTATACTGAAGAAATGAGATGGATCAATAACATATAGGTAATGAAGAAGGGCATGAAATTACAAAGAGAGATAGAGAGGGAAGGGGGGAAGCGAAGGAGGGAGAGAGAGAAGTCTAAATCTCTGAAGTCTATATCATATTTGGGAGACTTTTATCATATAGAATCTTTGGAAAACATGAGCTGGGGCTTTTAAGTGAAAATATAAATGTCTACCCTCTACTCCTCTGTCAAATTAATCTCCCTAAAGTGCACATCTGACTGTGTCACCTCCCAAACCCCAATCAATTCCAGTGGCTCCCTATTACCTCCAGAATCAAATATAAAAGTTAAAGCCCTTCATAAGTTGGCCCCCTCCTATATTTTTAATACTGAAATCCCCTCCATGTACTTTGTGATCCAGTAACACTGGTTTCCTTGCTATCTCTCACATATTACACAACGGGCATTTTCTCCTTACTCCCACTATTTCCACAGGCTATTCTCCCACGCTTGGAATTCTCTTTGTTCTCATCTCCACTTTTTGGCTTCCCTTCCTCCTTTCAAGTCTCAGTTATGGTCTCAACTTAAGGAATCTTTCCTAGTCCTCCTTACTCTTATTACCTTTTCTCTTGAGATTATTTTGCCAATTTAATTTACATATAATTTGCTTGTATGTAGTCATGCACATGTTGTGTCCCTTATTAGACTGTGAGCTTCTTGATGAGGGCCAATTTTTTACCTGTGTTTGTATCTCCAACATTTAGCACAGTGCCTAGAACATAGTAGCTGGTTAACAAATGTTGGTTGACTTGACTTGAACATATATTTGTTGCATGCTTACTACATGCCAGGCAAGGTGGTCATTTTGGGGGATACAAAAACAAAAGGAAGGCATCAGTACCAGTTCTCAAGGAGTTTGCATTTTAATGAGAGAGAGACAACACACATAGAGGAATGGTAGTCACTGAAGGTATTGATTGGATTGGTTTCAGAACTAGAAAGGGAGGGTAAGGAGTATGTGCACTGTGGCACAGTGACTGATGGGAAGATGGCTGGGCTCCATGGTTGGAGGTGGCCTAAGAATAGTGGGCCACATGTGACACTGACCAGTTAAGACAGCAGGGCCCCAGGATGTGAGTCCCAGAGCTTAAAAGGGTTACATTGGGCACAGTTTCTGGTCCAGGCAACAAGATGAATGGTGAAAAGATGGCTTTGAGAGTAAAGGGCAGCATGTTGGATGTGTATCTTGAGATGTGTTTTATATGATTTCAACATATTGAAACTATGATAGGCTTACTTTTTTCCTTTTGTATATATCTATAGCTCTCTATATATCTACATCTATTTTTGTATCTATATATACATATTGGGAATAGAAAAGAAGAAAAGCACAAATGGGTAGAGTAGAAGCTTCTATGTTAAAATTACTTCCTTTTCAATCCAATTAAAAAAGCATTTATTAAGGATGACCTACGTGCCTAGAACTGTGCTGGGTATGTTGATGGAAATTAAGGGAGTATAAGACATGATCTTTGTTCTCAAGGAGCTTGATACTCTACAGACAGACAAGACTCTCACATGTGAAACAGATACAGCATATTAGATGCTAGATTGCATATGATAAAGTAGGATAATAATAGCTAATATTATATGTGTAACAATATAATAATAGCGAATATATAGTGCCTAATGTATGCCAGACACTGTACTAAAATCTTTACAATTATTATTTCATTTGATCCTTACAACAACCCTGTGAGGTAGATGTTATTATTATTATCACCCTCATTTTACATTTGGGGAAACTGAGGCAAACAAAGTTGAAGTGACTTATCCATGGTCACACAGTAAGTATCTGAGGCTGGATTTGAACTCATGTCTTCCTGACTCTGTGTCCAGTGCTCTAACAACCGTGGCGTCTTGTTGCCTTAGTTACAGAAATATACGGAATTCCAAGATTTCAGAGTTGGAATAAAACTCAGAGATGGCCTCATACATGAACAAAAATTTCCTTTGCAATATAATCCCCACCCCCAAGAAATCTTTCCTGATTTCTCCTAGCCCAGAAGGCTAGTGCCTTCTAGGAAGTCTTCCCTTGCATCAAGTTCAAATGTGCCTCTTTACTTCTAGTAGTTCTACTGGTGCTTACTGCCTGTAGGAGCAAAGGGAAACACATTTTATAGCCTTGTAAGGATGACAGCCAGACCTTCAAAGCCTTGAACATGGCTAGAATGTTACAAATAATTTAGGTCTTCTCTTACTCAGGAAAACATCTCACATTTCCAGTTCTTTCAGCTGATCCTTAGTGTGGTAAAGAATAAATAATGCTCAATTTAGATTTAGGTTTTGATTTGGGCTTAAATCCTGACTTTGCCACTTCCTGCCCGTGCGACCTTGAGTATGTGACTTTACTTCTTTGGATGTCAGTTTCCTCAACTACAAAATTGGGGCATTGGATTAGATTTCCTCAGAGTATACTTTTATGGTTCATCACCCTCTAAGTTCTATTTTCACATAGTTACCAAGCGGCTTTCCCTTAGCATAGTCCCTTCTCTACTTAATAATCCCCTGTGACTCCCTATTGCTCCTAGAAATAAAATATAAACTGTTTAACCTTGAAAGCCCTTCACAATTTGGCCACCAAGTCATCCTTCTAGCTTTATAACACTTTACTCCAATTACTGCTCCCTGCCATCTAGCTGAACTGATCTTGTCTATGTTCCTCACTCGTAACATTTCAAGTTGTCCTCCGTGGCCAGAATGTAGGATAAAAAACCTTTCATTTCATCATAATTCCCATTATATTGTTACCCATTTAGGCTGTAGGTCTTCAATAGGCCCCAAAGACCACTTCTAAGGCTTTTCCCTATCAAATAGGCCTAAATAGGCTAAAGATCCTTACAATCTCCACACACTCCCTCCTAGCTTTCATGCGTGGAGCGAATGTGTTCCAAAATGTAGCAGCTATCAAAAGTGGGGAGACCAAAGGCATGGGGATGTCAAATGATTCTTTTGCCATCTTCGCCTCAGAAAAGGGCTTTGTAAATCGTGAAGAACGAAAGAAATGACGATTATATACTCTGATTATTATTATTCTACATGCATGCCATAATTTGCCGAATTTTCCCCTAAATAACAACTATGATAAAGTGTTATGTGAGAAGGGTGACTAGTGGATATTGAAGTCATTAGAAAGATTTTCTGAAAGAGACAGAATACTAAGAAGGAATAGAAAATATTACCGGTGCCCTGATAAATAGAAGCATCTTTGAAAAGCACATTCATCCAGATGTCTGCTTTCTCATTATTATGTATCCAAATTCATTGTAATGTCTTTTGTTCAATGTTAAAAAAAGAAGGAAGAGATTCCTAAATAAACTTTCCTTCAGGAATGCCTTTAACTCAAATATGAAATCATTGTTTCCCCCAGAATGAAATTAAAAGCACAGGAAAAAGTTGGTCTCAGTTAGTGAGCTATCAATATTTCTATATGTATAGGTCTCTTTTCTTTCTTTGGTTTCTTTGAGAGTATTGGTCTAGTAGCAGTATCACTAGGTCAAAGGATATGCATAATTTTTTAACTATTTAAGTATAGTACCAAATTGTTTTCCAGAATGTATAGTCTGATTTCCATCTCCATCTTCAGTGCATTGGTGTTTTCCCATAGCCCCTCCAATATTTGTCATTCACGGCTTTTCTAAAGTAGCAGTCAGCAGCCATTCAAAAGGAACTTGCCCAAGTTCTTAGCCATACAATCTCAGAATAGGAATGGACCTTGGATCCCAACCAGTATCTCTACATGAATCTCCAATACATCATCCCTAAAAATGACCATTTTACCTCCACTTGACGGTCTCCAGTGGTAGGATCGGGTGAGTGGGGTCTCACTGCCTTCCTAAGCAGCCTTTAAATAGTCTTTTAGGAAGTTTTTCCTTACACTGAGCCTAAATTGACCTCTTTGTACTTTATTTTGTTACTCTACAATCTGATCCAAGCAGAAGTTTAAGTCTTCCAGAGAAAGATTAGTCAGAGTTAACAAGGAAGTACTAATTAACTAACTATATACAGAAAGGCAAAAACAATGCCTACCCTCAAGGAGCTCATGTGTGAATAGGAGAGACAACGTGCAAATAAATGGATACATTGTATGATATAAATATCTTCATATGTGTGTATATGTGTGTATAAGATATAAAGATAAAGAGATATTTAAAGACTGATAGTTACATGTATGCATATAATTCTATCTATCTATCTATCTATCTATCTATCTATCTATCTATCTATCTATCTATCCACAAAGTGAAAATGAAAGAGAATTTCAGAGGTTAGGGATGATTAGTAGGAGGGACACAGAAAGACCTTCTTCAAAAGGTAAGATCTGAGCTAAATCTTGGAGGAAGCCAGGAAAGCAGGAGGTAGAAATGAAGAGGGAGAGCATTCCATGCCTGGGGGACATCACATCTTGTTTTCTCTTCTCTCAGTCAAGCATTCCCAGATTTCCCAAATGATTCTCTTGTGGCTGATTTTTTTTCCAGTTATTTCATCATTAAGGTTGCCCCTCCTCTGGATAGGATCCAATTTTTCACTATCTCTCCTAAAATGTGGCACTCACAGCACAACACAATACCAAATCAGGTACACCAGGAATGAAACCACTTGATCCTATACCCTTTTTCCTTCTGCTATATTGATGTCTGGGATGGGAAGGAATGAGCTAGTATTGACTCTTACCAGGAAAGGATCTGTTTATATGTTTGCAGAATTGTGTGTCTGCACAAGAATGTTTGCTTGCATACTGCCTCCTTGCTTTCAGGAATAGAGAAATGTGACCTGGACCATAGCATCTTTCAAAGGACAGGGAAGCAAAGAAGCTGCAAAGGACCATTTTGCCATCTTTTGTCGTTAAGAAAGCCCACTGTTAAAAACTGGAAGTCCTATACAGATGTGTTTTTTATAATTCATAGGCATGCCAGAGGCTGTTGACTTTTCCCAACCAAAACTTCTGTTATTCCACCCCATTTTGGTCAGAGCCCAATGATAGAAGGGTAAATAGATTATGAAAGGTACAGCTAGACATAAAGGAAAAAGTGATAAGTCTCTACTCCATACTAGAATAGATCTAGAGTTTGTCCAATGTAAGCATTGGGCATTTCAGTTTCTGTAACTATATTTTTAATGGGGGTTTGTTGTGAATTAAATTATGCAATTTCCCTTTCTATTTTGATAAAATCAACCAGATAATGATACGTGGACAAAGAGAACATGTAGATTCAGTCAGAAGCAAACAACAATAACAACAAAAACCTAGCTGCTTTTCACTTCCAAATTATCGAGGAATCTTACCCAAACACCTGTGTGTTAGACTATACAGTTCTCTAGTGTTTAGGCAAATATTAAATGCATTTTTTGTCCTATATCATCTTACACCAAATATAAGTGCTTTAAAAAGGCAACAAGGGGGCCTAAAGATGATAAAAATATACATCATGTTAGTAGTTATTATGAACAAAATGCTCCATGTCTTAAAGTAGTGGTGTGCCAACTTGCATCAGAATGCTAGTAACCTCATCTAGATATATGGTTAGAAAAATAGGAGGCTGAGGTCTGGTGTTTTTTTCCATCATATAAGAAAAAGAGTTTGCTTGTGCTACCTAGCAAGCAATGGTATCCCAGTCAGGGCATCTCTGAGCAATTGAGCAAGCCCTCTGGGGTGGGAACTCTGTCCAAAGCCATAGGAACAATATGCCACTACACAGAGAATCACCCAAGTGGGTGTTTAATAATCTGATCGTTATGTCAGACGCGCACAACATGTAGAAAGAAACACTTGTAGATTGCGAGGTGAGGTTTATGGGGAAATGTCAACATGAAGAGCATTTCTATGTTGTACACATTTACTTCCATAGGAAAGGCTTTGAAAGGGCCATCTGACATGGTAGCTAGCTGAATGCTGCTGTTTGGATATTTGTGGGGTCTGCCATAGGATTTTTCATTAAAAATACGTGGTTAACAGCAGCCAACCTGATTTGCATGTGTGTGTTTCTGATTTGTTCACTGCTATGCCTCCCGTCTTCTACATCTTAATCACATCCAGGCACCCGTCCCATTACATTACCAGAAGGGAAGTGATGGACATCCTTTGACTCTCTTCATGACCCCCTGATAATCCTGTTTCACACACAGGCTCCCTGCTGTATGAAACACAAAAGCTGCCACTGTAGTTCTTTACTTCCAGTCGATATTCTGACAGACTTGATCTAGCAAATTAGTATGCTGTGGTAGGGGCATGACAAAAGACCCTTTTGACACACTCTGAATCAATACCAAGGCCAACAGAGAGCCATTTCACCGTAGTTCTGTTATTTTTCCCCTTTTGATGACCCTTTGCTTTTTTTTTTAGCTTATGTGACCTTGTCAGATTTAAAAACATAATGTTAGAAAAGTCATCCCTATACATACACACGCAGGCACACACAAATGTGAACATGTAGAAATTTGGAATAAAAATGTAAAGGAGAAATGTAACTAAATAGGAGATCTATAAATGCCATGTGCAAATTATTTCCTAGTTTTCAAAAACAAAATCAAACCACCAAAACATAGAAAAAAACTTGTCTCAAATGTCAGTATACATTAGGGAATGTGGCCTAATTTAGTCAAACTAACCAATGCATTATGTCCCCCTGGATAGTCCTACTTTTCGAATTCTAAAGCTTTCTAGAATGAAAAGAGATTTCATGTCATCATAGTTTCCACTAGATTGTTATCCATCTAGGTCATTTGTTGCCTTTGCTGTGGCTCATAAGTGTGAGAATACATACAATTTTTCATCTTGAAATTAAATTCTTAAATGACTTTTCTACCAGTACAAAAACATATTCCAAATAGTGACAAATGATGAAATAAAAAGAGCAGTAAATAAGAATACTACTTACTTCCAATTCATTATCAAAACTGAATATGACAATGCTAGCTTTTTGTTCAATAAACCATATCTTTTTGGTGTGAGAAAAAATGAAATATGCTCTCATTTACTAGTCTAGTTTCATCTTTCTCTCTTTTACATACACACATGTAAAAATATTACCAACAACAGCCTGGCCAACTTCCTACTTGTTTAAGAGAATATCTGAAATGTTTGTCCTTAGAAAAAGTAGTTAAATATTGATTCTAAATGTTGATCCTCTCTTAAGCATGTTTAATGTATAATTACATCAAGGATACATAGATGTTAGAACCTTGCTTCATTATCATCCTGAAGGTATAATTATGCATATTATAAAGACCAATTCAGCTCATTTATATGCTTTTATTCATCCTTTTTGCACAAAACAGGCAATCTGTGTTCTGAAAAGGAATTGTGTGCTGAAATCCTAAATATTTTCTCCTTTTTATTTTGCAACCCAAAAGCACAGACATGGACAAAATACTTGAAAATATTTTCCAGAGCCTAATCTATGACCCTTAAGTAGTTCAGACCAAATAAAAGTTAAGTCAACAAAATCAGAGACATTCTCAGTCTTTGAAAACACTTTTACCTTGGATCACAAAGAAACTTTCTCCTAAAACACAGGTGTGCCAATTACACCTAGTGTTTGCCATGGAGTATGTACACCACCTCTGTGGCACTCCATCAATTTCAAACACATAAACCTTGTTCTCTCAAATAAAACAACTCTATAGACACCAGGGATAAAGCACACTACATCAGAAACGCAGACTACTTCAGACAACTCATCTTAGAAATGGAGCAAAATTACCCTATTTCCCCCCCAATTCCCAATTCATCTTTTTCAGTGTAAGATTATTCTGAGCTCATACAGCTCCTGAACATTGTAGCATGGGAACAGTTTGTACTATTTTTATTTTTCATAACCGAATTTTGAACTACTGACTCATGCTTCAACACAAACTAGGTATGTATTTTCATAGAACAAGATCAAATTTTTAATAACATTAATCATGTAAAATTTGTAATTCTATGTCAGATATCACATCCAGAGAAGATAGATTTTTTTCGCAGATAAAGATACTTTTATTTCCAAATCACAATTCAATTAAGTTACTATAAAATTGAATATGAATTTATCTCTAGGAAGAAGTCCAAATCAGATCATTAAAATAAACAAATAGTAACTGGTTATAAGAGGATAGGAATTTTCAAAGTATATATGGGTATGCACAAGTGTTTTTAAGCATAATATGTATTTTGAATCATTAGTTTGATGGAGTTATAGGAAGAGAGAAAGTTCTCTCCTTCCCACAATGACTTATAGGACATATAAAGATGCAGGTGAAGGAGACCAAGTTCTATTGTTTTCTCTCCTCATTAAAGTCCTTGGGAGGGTAGATCATCATTTAGCATCAGGTGGCATAGTGTAGTAGATAAAGTATTGGGTTTTCAGTTAGGAAGGCCTGAGTTCAAATCCCATTTCTGATCTTTATTAGCTACATATGTGTCTTTAGTCAATTCACTTAAACTGTTTCAGTTTCCTTATTTGTAAAATGAAGGAGTTGATGTAATTATGTATTTTAATAGCCTTGAAGTATCCTTCTAGCTCTAAATGTATGATTCTATGAAGTTGTTAAAGGTTTTAATCAGTTGATGATGATGGTGGGTCTGGTAGATAGCATTAGGAGTCCTCCTCTCCATTCTCCCTTTTTTCCTTCAGTGATTCACAGCAGTCTCAGGATGTAAAGGATGAATGAATTGTAGCCCTAAAAATTCAGCTACCCAGCTATCCTCCCAGTACCTCCATCATGGAGTAATTTCTTCAAACATACCCACTATGGTTGCAGATGTGATATAGACAGCTCACCTAAATAGAACCTCAAGGAAACATAGTTTACTTTAGTAACTTTGTCTGACTAACCAAAATGCTTAATCTACTCAAAGAAATGTTTTTGAGAATTTTATTACTTTCTGCTCTCACCTTGATTTCCTGTCTTGTTATAGTAACTATGTTTCTGAAGCTGAATAGGCATGTATCCTACCAGTTAGATAGAATCCCCTTTCTCCCCCGAGCAAGCAGAAATCATATCATTAAATCATAGCTCCAAACCAGTGATAGATGATTTTTACTATTCATTTGTTCATTCATTCATCCATTCATCAAATATTTTATGTATATAATATGTGCATTTTTCATAAAACAGTAAAGAAAAGGGAAAATGAGTTTTAGAGCATCCAGAAGGCCTAGAGTGAGACTCAATTAAGCTAGATCATTCCAAGAACATTCACTGATGGAAGCAGAAGGAGGACAAATATATGTAAAGTGAAACACACATGCCAGTATTTCTTTAGCAGTTTATTGTTATTGATTACCATTGAACCATCAATTTTGTGCTACTATAAGAGGAGTATTTGTATTACTCTAAGAACGAATAGAAATGACACTCAAAAATGTGAAGCCAGAAAAAAATTGTTAGGCATGACATAGGAGAGGATCCTAATGGAGATGGTACCCTTGGGATGGGCATTTAAGTCTCATGGGGGGCATCATTAAGCCGTCAGGATTCTGGAAGAGTACAGTAAATAACGATTATATTAACTAGAAGAAGAAACCAAAAAGACTCCAATAACCACTTAACAGTATCTTTTGCAACTTTGCTAAATATTTGTGAGAGTGAACTATGTGTGTATCAATTGTGTTCTCATCGGAAGTTTAAGATGAATATGGAGAGGCTCCTGCATAATAAATCTCTACAAAAAGACAGTATCATAACATGGGTTCACTAGGTAGTATGAAAATACAGAATTGTATTGTGTTTATGTTGTTGTTGATGATAGTAGGGTTGCATTTGCCTTAGTATAGCATGAGGCAGCTTGGTGACTTTGTTTGGCAAGGAGTCATCCACAAATATTATGGAATCATATAACAATAGTCTTGGTCATATATATTGAGGGAACCATGGATCTGTAAGTTCATCTGGGCAAAGAGATTCACTAGTCTCATTAAGGATGTCTTGCACAAAGTGAAATGGGATGGGAAATGTTCTCTGAATAGTCATGTGCTTATATACCACTTTTTGTGGATTGTGCATTGTAGATTAAACTGCACACCTAAACCCTACACAATCTTCTCAGAGAAATCTATAATTTCAGAAAAGACACTGATTAAAGATGGATGAAGAATGCATATTATATAGGTTATGATGTGGAATTGGATGGGAAGTCCTTTGTGTTAGTACCAGTACCTATATTTTAAATAGATATGGCAGATGGATAATGAACTTGGCCTAAAATTGAATAAGAGGAAAAGAACGGTCTGAGTTTTACTTGGAAAATTGAACAGTGCCTCCAATAATTCCAGAGTTACTTGACTCAAAATGCCATATTTTTAATGCTGTTAATTTCTCTCTCTCTCTCTCAACATCTATCTACATTGCTTTAAGTTTTGCAAGGCACTTATATATTGTCTCATTTAATTTTCACTCTGTGAGGTTGGTGTATTTCTAACCACGTTTCACAGATGAGGAAACTAAAGTTGAGAGAGGTTAAAAGATTTGTCCAGCTAGTCAGTGTCTGAGGTAGTACTCAAACTGTTTTTCTATGACTAGGAATCCAATACCCTATCCATTGCTCTAAGCTATGTCTATTATATGGACCAACCATAACATTCTTCTGTGATGCTACCTGACTGCAAATCATGAAACATCATGATGCCAGAAGAATCAAAATTGAAATTGACCTAAAGGGAAATGGAAAGATGGAAGGAGGTTGTGAGTAGGCTACAGTGCATCATATATAATAAAATTTTTATAGCTAATATTCATATCCTGCTTTATGGTTTGCACACTGTTTACAAATATTATGTAATTTAATCCTAACAATTCTGGGAGGTAGGTGCTATTAGTATCCTGATTTTACATATGAGACAACTGAGGCAGCAAGAAGTTAAGTGACTTTCAGGGTCACACAGCTGGTCAGTGTCTGAGGCACTCTATGACTCCAAGCTGTGTTCACTATACAATACACCCACGATATTTTTCCGATGATGCAATCTTACTGAAAATCATGAAGTACCATAATGTCAAAAGAATAAAAATTAAAGGTGACCTAAAAGATCAAGTATCCAAAAGCATAATGGAAAGATGCACAGTGGGCATAAGTAGGTTGTGGTATATCACCAATGATGACTGTTGCTAAGAAGTAGTTTTAGAAACATGAGCAAGGACATGTAGTAGTATCAGAAAAGGAGATGGACCAGTAACACAGGAATGAAGTACACAAACAGATGGACAAAATAACTTCTGTACAAGTACCCATAAAATATCAAGAGAAGAAAAGGAATGCCTCTAGCATGTTGGCAAAATCAGGGTTTCTTAATTTTTTAATGTGTCATGGAATCCCTTTTATGTCAAGGGGCATGAGTGCCCCATAGATGTCTGGTGAAATCTATGGAACCTGTCTCAGAACATGTTTAAATGCATAAAATAAAATAAAAGAACCAACAAAACATCAAATTACAATGAAAAGAATTAGTAGATAAATATAGTAAAAGATTGGAGAGCCCTCTTCACATTATGATTAATTAAAGGAGCTAGGGAAGATTTAGTCTAGAGAAGACAAATTGGGGAGATGGGCATAGCTGTGTTCAGGTATTTTAATATTTGAGGTTCCATACTGATGTTTCATTGTGGTTTAAAGATAACTCTGGGTTCTTGGAAGCTATGCCAATAAAACGTGACATCTCACAGGTTCCACCATTCTAGAAAATTTTCAAGGAAGGTCCTTTTAGCAGAGTGTGTTTCACAAGGACTATATTAGCTAAAAAAGAGAGGTTTATTGTAGATTGTCCACTCGGCGATGAATTCTATGTGGAAACCGATGAAACAAAGAAATTCATAGAATGGCCTTCAAATCCGGTCTGGTTTCTTTCCTCTTCTGCAGTAATGGTAACAGAATGACAGACGACAGGGCAGTTGATGGTAATCATTACCACCATTTAGACCATTCAGAAACAGAAAATTAAATGTTGGAATTCTAAGTGTGGTATCCTTTTCTAGTGAGTGATCAACAAGTGGACTACTCCTGTAAAAACTGAATTATAAGCATGCTGACATTTTTGCCATCTGTGAAGCTAGAAGGCAAAAATGAAATTGTAGATAAATGGAAGGGTGGCTCACAGGTTCTCCCTGGATAGGGTAAAAGGGAATGTTTTAATGTGATTAGTGCTTTCTTTGACACATATTTCTGGGTTTACAGATCAGTTCATATCATAGTGCTTATCATAATCATTGAGAAAGACACTACCATGAAAGATATTGCTGCTTTCTTACCAACATATGTTTCAGAGGATGAAGAGTAAGAGAAATTCAATACATAACTTATAATTTCCTCAAAATTAAATCATCAAATACTTTGACAATCAGTGGCTTCCATGCATAGATGGGTGCAGGGAGCAATGACAAAAAGTGGGCTAGAAAACATAATTTGAGAGTTTAAAACAGAAGAGAATAAAGATTTATAATCAACTACACAGTTTTATCATGCTTTTATAATATGAATAGTTTCTTCTAGAAGAGTTACAAGGGACTGGGTATGACCAACACTGAAAAACATTTTTTTTTAAAAAAATGTAATTAATTCTAGCTTAACAAACAGGGAATGAATGGTTAGCTGTGGGGTGGTCATCTCTAGATTAGTGTATCTGATGTTAGACCATTAACTTGTTAAACCAATGACAAAATTAATATCAAATTAGAAAAACAAAGAAGAAGATATGACATAAAATTAAAACAATCTGAATCTGATCTATTCAAGAAAAAAAACCCTCTTGATACAAACGAGGAATAGATAAAATAACAGATATTGACACAGACTCATTATTTACTAAAACAGCTTAACCATAAATCAAACCCTTAAATGAAGAGGCACAAAAAATCTAAAAATGCCCTTAATATGCAAACATTTGAACACCTTGCAAAGATGAGAGCCACAAACAATGCTGGTGGAACATTTAAATTTCCTTGGAAAAATCTTGCAGAAGAGAATACTTTAAGATTATAACCATTATTATCTCATAAAAGAATGAAAAACAGCAGCTGAAAAGTTTACAGAAAATTTGGTGTGAGAGCAAAGTGAGTCATTTAATGCTGAGAAAATTTAAAGGTGAACATGGAAAGAAGACAACAAAGAATAAAAAGGAAATATTCTTACAACAAATGCTTCTCTCTATCAATAACAGCACAAGTACCTTTGAATTCTATCTCATTGCCTGCAATAGTGATTGGGGAAGTAGAAATGACAGTAATAAAAACAGGGATTGGAAGAGTGGCTAGATTAGATCAAGGAGATGCAGAGATATTTATGCTAAAATTGATGTAGTTTTGAAGTCATTGAGTGATGGACTTTCAAGATTTCTGAAAGAGGATGCAAAAACCTTGAGAAAAAGCTAATAGATATTATTTCTTCTGAAAACGGTGATCAAGAATATGAACTATAAACCATGTATTTAAATCCTTATTATTGCCATACTTTTCTGAGAATATTCTATATATGCCTGAGGGAATCTCTGATGAAAGTATGAGAAGGGAATAGACAGTTTTCATAAATACTATTGAATAAGAAGCTACAGTTGGTTGAAAAGTGAAGTGAGTAAAAGATTTTTCTGTGCTTATTGTTTGTTGACTCTACATACACACACACATACACACGTGTGTGTGTGTGTGTGTGTGTGTGTGTGTATGGTGTATGGTAGGTTTGCAACATTTGATTCAAGACAGAAAAAATGTCTTCCTAAAGACAACTCTAACAAAGTGTCTTCCAGGCATATATGTTAATATCATATAAGATACCTTATAAAACGTAACAACAAAGATGTGTTTGGCTAGCAAACTTATGATTCTAAATCTCAAGTGAAACATTAAACAGAAAGAAATTTGTTTTCCTGAGTCATTCAGCAGTGTCACAGAAAATCTGGATAATGGCTTGAAACGGAAGAGATACAATCTAGAGATAATGAGGTTCTCCAGATGCTCCTATTGGTGAATGCATTATGCTGATTATATAAAATCACAGAACATTTTTTATCTATTTTATTTTTAAAGATTATTTTTCTCAGGTTGGATTTACAAGGCCTCTTCATTGTGATCAGCTTGGAAGCTTTGATAATCTCAATTTCAGGGCTGGGCTGTTTGATCTGTCTTAGCAAGCCTGGCACCTCATTCTTCCCACACACCCCATTCAGGAAGCTTGTCCAACTGGCTTCACTTACTGTAGCCCAGAACTCCTGATTTTTAAGTTTTCCTCCAGCCTTAGCATCCCTGGTAACAGGAATTATGGGTGTGCACCATTATTTCTGGCAAAAGCCCCAGAACATTAGATAGCCTTCTAAATGTGATCCATATTCACTCAGAGAAGTTTAGCTTATCTACCAAAAAACAGCAAATGAATGAAGAACGACTATTGTCTAAACTATGACAAGCAATTGGATGGATATCTGACCCATCAGGCCATATACATTGGATAGATAGTGCAGATAATAAAATGAACTGGTTCCAGAATGGAATAGGAAAAGAGTGTGCTGGGTTGCATTTAGGAATTTGTGCAGTGCTTTCAATAACCATAAGCTTCTAACCAATATAAAGGACTATGTTTTTACCCCCAATATTGATGCTGCATGGCTGAAAAACACAGATTACCGGAAGAATCTAAATTGCAGATAGGCTGTAATATATTCTAATGAATAATTGTGCAGGAGAAATGGGAAAAAGTGGGAGGTATCTGTCTGTGGATCCCCAGCCTCAGCAAACTTCCATTCCCTTTATTTTCTTCTTAACACTTTGTCTAAATCTCCCCTTTGCCATTATGGCATTTTACCTTGTATAATAGTTATTCATGTTCATGTCTTATGCCCCTGAGTAGGTTGTAGGATGCTTGGGGGCAGCAATGTCATCTGTCTCTCCTTATTCCTAGCCTAGCAAACTGCAACAGAATAAGGACATATTATATATTTTCTGAATTGAATTGAGTGCTATCACTGCTTTTGATTGAAAGGCATGGCGATCCAACTCTTTAGCTCTTCTGAAACTGTTCTCATTTTGATCAAATGGGATTAAGAATGTGTTATGATTTTGTTCTGTTTTGCTTTCGTAATTCTCCTCAATTTTCTCTTACCATTATATACTCTCAGTATTTATTTTATCTAGGAAGAAAAATAAGGTCTTTTACACACACATACATATAAAGATTTTTCCTAGAGTTGGTGGTGAATGTTTTGATTTTCGTCTTGTCTGTGGTGTGAATTTTTTAAAGGATGGCTGATTTTGAAGATATACTTTATACTCTGATGGGACTGTCAGCTCATCAGTGTGGATAGATGGGTACAGTTTGTGGGTACGGTTTACTCCAATACAATGAACATTTATTGTGCAAGTCACTGTGCTAGGCAATGAGAAAAAAGACAATTAAAATAGGATTAAAAATCATCCAGAACTTCTAATCCTGTGCATATCTTTTCCATCCTTCCCCCTCCTTCCATATCCCTCCAACAATTCTGAACAGAGTACCGCGCTCTCCCCCTCCCCCGCCTCATGTACTAGTGCCTGTCTCAAGAGCTCTTTAGACTGTGTGAATACCAATAGTGTACATGGACCACTCTTTGTTCTTGCTATACCAAAGGAGAGAAAAGAAAAACCCAAACCCTATTTTCTCCAAATCAAATCACCAGCATGACTTGACAGCCAAACTGCATAACTGTATTTTGTAGTCACTGACATTTTGCTTTATGTAATCCTTGTGGAATTAGCTACTTTTATTATTGTCACAAAACATAGGTAAATGAAACCTCTCACATGAAGTTGGCCAGATCTGTACAGGATTTGAGGAGGAGGGAATAGGTAGGAGGAGTCATATTCTTAACCTAACAGCCCACATTATGGATATTCACATAGCAAATGTGTTTTGAGTCCCTGCATTATGCAAGGCACACGTATTGTCTCTCCCTATCTTTTAAAAATGTCTGCCCTGAGCCTAGCAGCTTCCTTGATACTATTCTTCATAAGCTGTCTGATGCTGTTGGAAACAAAGATTTTTTTTTCCCCTGTTTTTAAAATAGTTTGTGTCTCACTATAACAAAGTACATTTCTCTTCCTTGGCTTTTATTGTTTTAGGATTGACCCTGTGATGAGTACAGAACTCTCTGACCATAAGCTACTTGCTTAGATGAGGTAAATGAACTTGTCTAAGGGCCTTGGAAGTTATTTATAGTACAGTGCTGGGAAAAATCAGAGTCCGATACTTCGGAGAGTTCATTTCCATCAATTGAGAGAGAAGCTTATTCTTAGAGAGGAGTTCACTGAGTATGGGCTGAGTTTTCCTCTTTTATTTTCTAATATTCAGTAAAATGTAAGAATGAATTGGCATCCAAGGGGACCTATGTGCTCCACTGTCTGTGTGACCTTGGACAAGTCATGCCGACTTCTCAATTTCAGTTTCCTTCTTTGTCATGTTAGGGAGTTGACCAGACTTCAACAGTATGACTCTACAATTTTGTCTGAAGAGAAAAGGCAGCCTGACTAACATTCCCCAGCAATGAAAGGACTTTGAAAATACAACTATAGTAAAAGTAGGCAGCACTGACTCTTGACCAAGCTGTTAATAGGTGAAGTCATCCTTTCTTTGATCATTGTGCCTCTCTGAGGGGCTTATCCCACCTCCAGATGTCAAGGGCCCGTATTCTCTTCCACTCTACCTTTTACTAAAATTTGTTCTCAGGAATGATTATAAGGAACACTAAAACTTAAAAAAATTAATGCCCTTTTATTGATGTTTGAATTTTAACAGGGGATAGAAACAAAGGAATTACAATCTATGGCACTTCTGCTAATATGTAATGTTCCTTTCAGGCCCATCCTGAAAAATTATAGCATCATTGATCTAGAAGGGATCTCAGAGTTTGTCTAATCTAGCACCCATCATTTCACCAATGAGGTAACTGAAGCCAAGGGAAATTAAGAGATCTAAGGTGATAAGGCAGTAAATACCAGAGGCAGGCTGTATCACCAATGTGATACCCACAGCGGCTGCTATGAATATGCCAGCATATTTCCAGGTTTGAGTCGCAAGACATAACAGACTCTCTTCATCGAAGATGAAACCCAAACATTTATTCAAACACCAGGAAGCCAAATCCATCATAGTCACAAAGAAATCTATACACATTATCAATGCAGGGGGCACCGCCATCCACAGGCCTTCCCTCCATTGGGCCTCCCCACAAACAAACTCCCTCAAATAAACTCACCCCTTCTCTCACTCATGCTGCTGCTCTGCTCTCTCTGCCTCCTCTCTCTCCAAGCTCCAACTCACTCCAACTACCTGCTCCACCCCTTCCTGTTCCACTGTTCAGCAAGCTCCTCCCACCACAGGCTCCATGTGACTCAAGCTGTTTACATAGGCCTATTAAGGGATGGGAAAGATCTTTCCATTCCCATTCACAATACACAGGATTTGAACCCAGTCCCTCTGACTTTGAAGTCAGTGCTCTTTTTCATGTATAGACACAAGTTTTCCGTGCTGCGTCGATTAATGTCTGCCTGCTACCTAAGCACTGATTTTGTTTCCATGATTAAGCTTTCCTATGATACAACTATCTCCTTTTCTTTTTTTTTTTTTTTGGAGGGGGGAAGGCAAGGCAATTGGCGTTAAGTGACTTGCCACAGTCACACAGCTAGTAAATGTGTCAAGTGTCAGGATTTGAACTCAGGTCCTCCTGACTCCAGGGCTGGCGCTCTACTCACTGTGACACCTAGCTGCCCCAATTACTTCCTTTTTTTTAAAAAAAAAATCTGATTCTTTTTTGAGATTTATGTGAAATATATTTTAAGAAAATGAATCCTGAGGCAACTCAGGACTTATCGAATCTGATTCATTGCAAATAATATAAGCTGAAATGATTACATATTGGTTCTGTACTTGAAGGAGGGCACTTTAAATGTCCTTCCATTTATTAAATGCTAAGGACACATTATGTCCTTGATTTCCCCTTTGGGGACATATTCATTTAGCTATGAAGTATGTTCTTCCTTTATAATCCATATTTGAAAGATATAACAACATAGTAGAAAGAGCACTGGATTTGTAAAGAATACTAGATGTGAATAAGATGACCAGAGCTGAAATCTCAGCATTACAAACAACCTTGGACAAGTCATTGAATCTCTCTTCGCCCCAGTTCCCTCATCTATTTGATGAGAAGGTTGGATAGGGTGGCCTTAAAGGTCTCTTCCAACTCTCAAACTATGCTCTCATGATTTGAATGATAGTCCTTCAGCCTCTGCTAGCCTACTTTTACATATAGTGCCTGGCTATCTACATGTTTCTAGAGTATAATAGGCTGAGATGATTGGCCTAGGATTTACTCTTTTGGGTACTTTGAAGGTACGGGGATGCCTCCACAGGGCAATTGTCCTGGGTCCTTAAAAACTTATGATGAACTTTTATAAGCACAATATGGTCTAACCACACAATAGATGCTCAATAAAATATGTAGAATTGAATTGAACTGCACTAAATTAAAATAAACCATATAAATATAGATTGTGACCTATTTTTATTTAAAAGATGAAAAAGTATTTACCATGTGTTTACTATTTGCAAAACACTAGGTATACAAATACAAAACAAATACATTGCTGAAGGGATTAACATTCTAATAGAGGAAGATAGAAAATAGATATAGGAAGTGGAGGCCAGAGAGGAGTACTTTTGTTTGGAAAATTATAAAAGATGTTGAATGAAATCACAGGGGAATAGATGGATAAAACCTGTCAATTATCAGTAGCAATGTTGGGGTGGTTATGATTCCAGAAGTGGGAAGCAGGGTTGGGGATGTGATTGGAGCAGCATGGAGAGTATGGGTGGCAGCAATACAACTGGCTAGGGAGTAGAATGAAGCATAGCTAGAGACAGCTTAAATAGAGTGGGCCAATTGAGATCCTTGCCAATCAGAACATTTTCACTAGTGGTCCCCCAGGCTTGGAATTCTCTCCTTCCTCATCTCCATCTCCCCTGGCCTCTGTGGGCTCCTTCAAATTCCAGCTTAAATCTAACTTTCTACTTAATGCTATTGCCTCCTTAATGCTATTGCCTTCCCTCTGTTGATTATCTCCAATTTATACTATATATAGCTTGTTTATATGTAGTTTTATATATGTTGCCTCCTCATTACACTGAGTTTTTTGATAATAAGGACTATCTTTTAATTTTATTTGCATCTCTGGTGCTTAGCAGAGTGCCCGGCACATATTAGATGCTTAACAAATAAATGCTTGTTGACTGACTGTAAGTAGAGGCATTATGGTGGCAATTCTGGAAATAATACAATCCGGTCCTCCAAGGCATGGTTTCTGATCCAGGAGCAAGGTAGTTGGGAAAAAGATAACTTATCCCATAGTGCATTTCAGGATTCTATAAGGATCTAAAACTTCAAATATCTCAGCATTTAGAATTGATTGTAAATACATCATCCTAATGGTTGATGTAAGTTATGGAGTTGCCTATTCACAATCTGGGCAGGCTTTAGTAGCCTCCTGACATCACAGTAATGGTAGACAATTAGATTTCAGTGCATCTGATGGATCTTCTCTGGCTTTTAGTAATTCTTAAAGATCTCCAGGGCTAGGCAGTGACAGGATCTAGAGTCTCTGAGGGAAATATCTTGGGGCTCTTCACTAGGGACTGAGGCACCTCCTTGCCACACACTGTGACTGTGGGTATGTCATTGTAGCATGCCTAAAATGGACTTTCAACCGGTGCTAAGACTCTGGGTGTCTTTCCAGGAAAGAAGCAGGGCACCACTAAGCACTTTCTTGCAGACATAAAATGTTAGGTCCACAAATATCAGGATAATGGAGAATGTGAGTTGGAATGATGCATCTTTATATGCAAATGAATCCTCTGTTGCTCTAGCCATATATCACCAGTGCAGATGCACTGAAAATATTCACATTTTATTTCTATTTAATGTGACTAGGAATTCATTCATTTGTTCATTTATTTGTTCATTCAATAAACACTTACTGAGCATCTCCTATTCAACAAAACATTAAGCATCCACTCTGTGCAAAGCCCTGTGAGCTAGTTGGTATAGATACTGAGACAGCACCACCACAAATCCTGCTTTTACTGAGCTTACAATCTAATGGGAGAGAGATCAGAGCTGTAAGTAGCATTGAGTGAATGGGACTTTTGCCCTGAGACACCTCTTGAATTTATTTATCTTTTTGTAAGTTGTAATAGTGTTGCTCTAAGTGACCACCCCTGTTACTGATGGATACGATGACTATGAAACTTGTCTCAACTCCAACCAGTGCAAGTAAGTGACAATTATTAATGCACCCTCATGCAAACAATCACTGGAGCACCCCGGCACCTTCAGTGCAGGATAGGATGGGATAAAACTGACTCTGTGCCCCTTGGAACCCTTCTTGAGACACACAGAGCTTTGAGAGGTCTGGATGGACAGATGCAGGGAGTGACAGCAGAACAGATCTTAGAGTTCTGATGTGGGTCAGTCTCTCTGCTTCTCAGTCCAAAACGACTGAGGAATATGTGCTTAATTTCTTATTTCTCATGAGGACACCCTGTGCTTATTGTCCTTTCACAAACCTTATCTTATATATGGCTATCCCCAGGGTCCTATAACCTAAATCTTCATATGGCACAGCTGCAAGTCCTGGGAACTTCCTGAATTGAATGGTAGCTGCCAAGCCCCTTGGGACCTGTCACTGTGGCTTATCTCTTGGGCCTGACTTCCCCCAGCACTGGCAGGTATTAAGGCCATAGTATTCCATATCCTCATAATACTACATTTGTTACCCTTTCTTGCTCTATCCAACCGTTCTCTCTTTCCCTACCCCATTTCTACTCAACTGTTTTTTGCCTCAGGAGAAAAAATTCTGTTTATGGCTCTCATATATAGATACAAATAACAATGAAAAACAGAATGAAAAAAGTAAAATCTAGACAAAGTACCACAAGAGATTTGAGAATGGAGGAATCATTCTCTTTAGGAAGTAGTCAGGTCTATAGAGATTTTGGAAGAGGTTGGAATTTGAGCATAGATATTTGAATCATCTCTATAAAAATGACAACTAAAGACATTTGGATGTGGGAAATGATTTGAGAAGTCACAGAGAATGGGAGGAGGTGGGGAGGAAGCCTAGGATAAAACTTGCACTTAAGTCATAGGAGGAAGACAAATGAATCAACTAAGCAGATAGGGAATAAGTCAGGATAGCCACATGAAGAAATGCTGCAAAGCCCTAAAGAAGTCAAATTAAGACACACGCAAATTGGCAAAGATGAAAAAAGATGGGAATAGCTAATGTCTGGAGGGATTGTGGGAAGATAGGCATACTAGTGCATTGTCGGTGGAGCTGTAAATCAATACAAACATTTTGGAAGGAAATTTGGAAGTATGAAAATGAACTGATTAACATACTCATACCCACTGATTCAAGGATTCACTTCATTGACAAGAAGTAAACCCCTCTATATAACAAACTATAGCAACACTTTTTGTGATGTCAAAGACTGGAAATAAAGTAAGTGTTGATCATTCTGGGAACAGCTAAGCAAAAAGTATGTTACGTGATTATAATGGAATATTACTGTAGCTGTAAGAAACAACGAAGACAGAGAGGTGGCACAGTGGATATAGATCGATGCCTGGAGTCAGGAAGACCTGAGTTCAAATCCAGCCTCAGACATTTACTAGCTTGTGACTCTTGTTCAGTTTCCTCATTTATAAAATTAGCTGAGGAAGATAATAGCAAATTTCTCCAGTTCCCTTTCAAGACAATCACAAATGGGGTCACAAAGAGTTGGACATGACTGAAATGACCAAACAACAATGAAAAAGAAATAATGGATATGAATAATACAGAGAAGCATGGAAAAACTTACATAAACTGATGCACAGTAAACCAAGTAGAACCAAGAAAATAATATCATACTAGTAATAATATAATTGACAAGAACAACCATACATACATACAAAAAGAAGTGAATGTTGCCAAATTCTAAAGAAAAAGCATGACTAAAAAGAAGAGATATGAGAAGACACTCCTGCCCCACCCCTTTGCAAAAATGGGAGGACCACAAATGTTATATGTTTTACGTTTTCAGACTTTTTCGAAGAATTGATTACTTATGCTGCTTTTTTCCTCTCATTTTTCTTTCTTTGGCTGTAAAAAAATAATATTTTAAAATGGGATGCTTCTTTGAGAGAGAGA
>CM053622.1:334993120-335009567 GCA_028646595.1 Phalanger gymnotis
GGAGGAGAAGGAGGAGGAGGAGGAGGAGGAGGAGGAAGAGAGAGAAGAGGAGAGGAGAGAGAGAAAGGAGGGAGAGGGAGACACACACACACACAGAGAGAGAGTTCTCAAAAGATTTCTGTGTTTAATTTCTACGTAAAACTTCTGTCCAGTTAGGTTTCAAGTAATTATTTTCCTTCTTGACAGCATCTCTAGGAGTGTTCTTTCTACACCCACCCCACTCCACCCTATCGTCACCTCCTAAAGATGGGAGGAAACCTTTTGCCTTTCAAGCTATGTCAGATCTGACTGAACATCAGCGTCTGTGTCACCCCTTTTCACAGACCAAGTTGGAATCAAGAAGTTACTGCCCTCTATAAATAAAGCCATCCTCTCAGTTAGGTAACCCGGAATAATGCTGTCCACCTTCTCAAGAAATGTGGCTGTAGCTAAGTGGGAAAAGGAAGAGCAGCAATATCCTCACAACAAAGAAATTAGGTGTCAGTTGATAATTACAATATTGCCAAGGATAGGTAGGCAGGCAGGCTCCTAACAATAGTATTAAATTGAGTATAGGCCAGCAGTAGACCATAGGTTTGTTTTTTGTTTCTTTTCTTCTGAGAATCAGCTATGTTCATAGAGACTCATCAGGGGATAATTTGCATTCCAGAGACTCACAAAGATGACTTAGTAAAGGCTGGCCTTTCCTGATTCTTCCCCTTCCTTCAGCTTCTAATATCCTTACTCTCAAACTACCTTAAATTTAATGACTTTATATTATTTGTGTTTATGCTATATGTATGTGACTCCTTGGTGAACCAATGGGATGCTACATTCTGCTCTTGAATCCTTTGCTCTATTGTTTTGTTACTGATCATGTCTTGCCTGATCTCACCCCTGGTATCCCACTTGCCAAATCCCACTATCCACTCTTCTGTTTCTATTCATCAGAAAGAATTCAAGTAAAGGGCCGACTGGGTCCACTATAAAGTTATTCTAGCTAATCTAACTGGGCCCCCACCTCACCAAACCAAAGCAATCGTACCACTCCTACCTAATTAATTTTTTTTATCATATACCACAATTATTGTTCCAAACTTCTTTTCTTCCCTTAAGTTTCTCATGCCCCTCTCTCTTCCTACCTTTTCAGCTGAAGACTTCACCTCAATTTGAAAGAACAACTGAGGTCATTTGTTGAGAGCTCCCTCTTCTTCCCTCCTCATCTCACATCCTTCTAATATACTCCTCCACTAAACCTTCCTTCACTTAACTTCATCTATTTTGTATTTATCTTGTATATTCTGATTAGTCTCTTCTATTAGTCAATCGGCCAATAAATATACAAATATCCCTGTCCTCAAGAAACTTACAAATTTATGGGGAAAGCAGTAGCTAGGTGGAGCAGTGGATAGAGTGCCAGGTCTGGAGTCAGGAAGACCTGAGTTCAAATTTGTCTTCAGGCACTTCCTAGCTGTGTAATCTTGGTCAAGTCATTTCATCTCTTTTCGCTTCAGCTTCCTCATTTATAAAATGGGGATAAGACAAGTATCCACCTCCCAGGACTGTTGTGAGGATCAAATGAAATACTATTGTAAAGCACTTAGCACAGTGCCTGGCACATAGTTGTTATTCAGTCGTTTCAGTCGTAACTGACTATTCATGGAGTTTTCTTGGCAAAGATCCTGGAGTGGCTTGCCATTTCCTTTCTCCAGCTCATTTGACAGATGAGGAAACTGAGGCAAACAGGGTTAAGTGACTTGCCCAGGGTCACATAGCTAGGGCCGGGCCGGATTTGAACTTAAGTTTTCCCGGCTCCAGGACTGGTGCTCTGTTTGTTATACCCCCTAGCTGCCCTAGATGACATATAGTAAACAATACATAAAAGTTATTATTATTATTACTATTAGTAGTATTTGCAAACAAGCTATGTAATGAATAAATTAGAAATATTCAACAAAGGGAAGGCACTGGAATTTAAAAAAAATAATTAATTTATAGTTTTCAATATTCACTTCCATAAGATTTTGAATTCCAAGTTTTCTCCCCATCTCTCTCCCCCTCCCCCACCCCAAAACGGCACGTAATTTTATATAGACTGTACGTATACATTCATTTTAAACCTATTTTCACATTAGTTATGTTGTAAAGAACATTAGAATCAATAGGAGAAACCAAGAGAAAGAAGAAACCAAAAAAAGAGAGAAAGAGCAAATAATAAGCCTTGATCCACATTCAGACTCCATAGTTCTTTTTCAGGATGTGGACAGCATTTTCCATCATGAGTCTTTTGGAATTGTCTTAGATCCTTGCATTGCTAAGCAAAGATAAGTCTGTCAAAGTTAGTCATCACACAGTGTTGCTGTTGCTGTGTACAACGTTCTTGTGGTTCTGCTCCCCTCACTCAACATCAGTTCATATAAGTCTTTCCAGGTTTTTCTGAAGTCTGCCTGCTCATCATTTCTTATAGCACAATAGTATTCCATTACATTCATATACCACAACTTATTCAGCCATCCCCCAACTAATGGGCATCCCCTCAACTTCCATTTCTTTGCCACCACAAAAAAAGCAGCTATAAATATTTTTGTACATACGGGTCTTTTTCCCATTTGTATGATCTCTTTGGGATGCAGACATAGAAATCTGGGTCAAAGGGTAGGGAAGGCACTAGAATTAAGAAGTGTTGGGAAAGGCTTCCTGTTAAAGGTGAGATTCTAGTTGAAACTTGAAAGAAGTCAGGCAAGTCAGGAGGCAGTGCATTCCACACAGGAAGGTCAGTCAGTGAAAATGCCTGGAGTTCGGAGATGGAGTGTCTTATGGGAGGAACAGCAAGGAGGTCAGTGTCATTGGAACTAAGAGTACTAGGGGGAGAGGGTACATGTTGTAAGAAGACTGTGGAGGTGGGGAGTGGGAAGCAGATTGTGAAGGGCTTTGGACAACAATCAAGATTTTATGTTTGATTCTAGAGGTTAAAGGGAGCTACTGGAGTTTATTGAGTGTGTGTTGTGTGTGTGGGGGAGGTTACGGGCAGGGAGCATAGTCAAACTTGCACTTTAGAAAGATCACTGACAATCGAGTGGTGGCTAGACTGGAGTTGGTAAAGACATGTGGCAGGGAGACCTACACGCAAGCTATTGCAATAGTCCAGGTGTGGGGTGATGAGGGCTTACACTGAAATGGTGGCAAGATCCAAATGAAAGCTCCTTGAGGACTAAGGCTGTTTTTGCCTTTTTAAAAAATTTTTTACCCTGATGCCCCCTACCCCCACCCCCATCCCTTCCATAGCTCATCGAAGGGCCAGGCACATAATAAGCACTTAATAAATGCATATTGTTTAATTGTTATATATGTACTTATTTTCCCAATAAATATACATTTCTTAAGAGTAAGAATTGTTCCATTTTGTTGTTGTTTTTTATAGTCTCAGTGCTCAGCACCTAATAGATAACTCAGTAAATAAATGCCTGTTCATTGATTGGTAGTGTTCTTTATCTAAAGAGGAGTTGTGCACACCAATGATGTCACAGATACTTGATGTATTGAAGTACGGCTTTAATAGATATCCTCATTTTCACTGACACACTCACTCCTTGACCAAAAAAGAATGAAATATGTCATCACTTAGGACATCTTGGAGTGGACATGATGGGTTTGGAACCAGAATACCTGGGTGACCTTAAGTAAGGCATTTAAACTTTCTGACCTCATTTTCCTGCACAAATGAAGGACTAGATCAAGTAAGGATTCCCTCAAAGGGCCATACCTGAGGACCTAGAGGGTCATATGTAGCCTTGAGGCCACAAGTTCCCCACTCCTGGAGTAGACTGGTTTGCCTCTGAGTTCCCTTCCACTTCTAAATCTTTGAAATGTCATTGGATCATTGTGGGGGCTTTCAGTACACAAATCATACTCCCTTATAAAAAAATTTAGCCTTGCCAGTAGGTATATTCTTACAGTCACATGCTCAATTGTTTTCTGTCCTGGAAGCATTTTCTCTGGGTCATTTTATTACAAAAGATAGTATTCTAAGCTCATCATGCATGTGACAGCTGGTTTGGTGACAGGAAAGCCTAGGTTTGTGGATACGTAATGGAACAAGAAAGTTGGAAATGAGACATAGAAAGGCACATGGATTGAACTCTGTATAATGGGTTTAAAACGTGAATTTCACTGTTAAAAATAGTAGCACGTGTACCTCATCCACCTACAGAGCTATACATTTTGGGTACTCGGTTCTTTTCTTGTTCTTTGGAGTCATTCACCTTCTGCTCTGTGTCCTTGAACAATCACACTCTTATCTGTGGGCAAACTTGGCAGCTGTTGGAAGGAGGTGTCAGAAGCTAAAATATATGATATCCTTCCAGCCTGAGCATCAGGGCCTGAGGCTGAGTCTTTGAATCGATTCACTGCTAGCTTTGCAGGGGCTCAGCCTTGACTGCAGTAGGCAGCTTGTAGCATTGCCTTGGGGGCTCCAAGTCAGAAGGTTACGGAGCTGACTAGCTTTTTCAGACACTATTGTCTTTTGGCACTGATTTAGTGACCGGCTATTTTACCACCGTTATCTTTGCAGAAATAAAGTCTTGCTCTTTGCCTGCATGTTGTGGGTACCTTGGGATGTTCAAGGTTACTTTAAAATAGAGAGGGATTTCAGGAGGGGTGGTGGTGGTGGAGAGAGTTCATTATGTGATCAAAACAGTCTTTTGAAACTGGACATGTGCATAGTCAATGGAGAGTGTGTTTCTCCCTGGTTAAAGACACTATACATCATTTTTCCTGCTAGAGAGTGACAGTGGTCAAGTTTGTTGATAGAAATTAGTATCTCTCCCTGTAAGAGAGTCCATGACACTAAAAGTGTTAAGCTCTAGTGCTTACACTTCTTTTTCCTCACCAAAACTAATGCAAACCTGTGTCCCATGCTGTATGAGTCCTATGTAATTAAAAGGTACAAACCAATTTCCAAATAAGACATGTATTTGCTGTTGTTTGGTCATTTTCAGTCATGCTTAACTCTTTGTGACCCCATTTGGGGATTTCTTGGCAAAGACACTCGAGTGGTTTCCCATTTCCTTCTTCAACTCATTTATGGAAGAGGAAACTGAGGCAGAGAGGGTTAGGTAATTTGCCTGGGATCACACAGCTAATAAATGTCTGAGGCTAGATTTAAGCTCAGGAAGATGTCTTCCTGACTCTAGGCCTGGACTCTATCCACTCACCGCCTCACTACCTTAAGACATATGTATTTGTGTGTATATACACATATGCATGTATGTGTTTTTATGAATCTATCTAACTGCCCCCCAACCCAATCCAATATTAGCATATGGTAATATTGTAAGTAAGTAAGTAAATTCTTCATCCTGAGATTATACAGCACTTTTTTTTCTTTTTTGTTCTAAAAAGAGATTCAATAAGCTCAGATAACTTGGTTACTTGATTTTTTTTGATGATTTCTTTTTTATTATCCTCAGGATACTCAGGAACTTCATTTTTAATGATTATTTTTCTAATATGTTTGTTTTATTTATGTGATTCATGGAAGTTATGCTTAGCCATCTGCCGTTTTTTGGCAGTGCCTTCCCTCCTTCCCTTTTTTTGAAAATAGGACATATATCTCTTCTTTTCCTGTAGGGACTTTCTCAGTCACCCATGAGTTTTTCAAAATAGTAGCTGGTGATACTGTAAAAGTTTTGAATACTTATTTTTTAAAAGAATGCTGAAAATCAGTGTAACTATGGCATATTTGTCAGTACTTCATCGCTATATCCACAGCATTCCTCTCCTCTACCAGCAATTCATCTTCATTTTTTCCCTTCCAGTTTCTATTCTTTCCCTTTTTTGGTTCAGAGGTTGCCATCTTAAGAAAGATTTTGCCATATATTATTAGCTTCCTCCATAAAAGAGAAGCATTTTTCTTGTACTATTCTTGTTCCCGATATAGTAAACCTTTACCTACATTCTGTTAAGATGTGCAGATTATACTTCATTTTATGCTTTAGTCTTTTAGAGTCTGTTCCAAGAATTCTACTACTTTGGGTCACTACTTTAATGGAATTATAGAAGACACAAAATGAACACATTTCCTTCAAAAGAACATTGTGGGAATGGGGGAGAGGGCTGAAAGAGTAAGAGAATCACCGAATTTGAAATTTGGAAGAGACTATAATGTCTATCTAGTCCAACCTACATGTGAAAGAAATCCCCATTCTAACATATTTTACAAGTGTCTAGCCTCTGCTCGAAAAGTTCAGGAAGGGGAAGGCTACCTCTTCTCCCTCTCCACCCGCATATTTTTCATACAAATTTCTGTTTAATTATACTGCCTCCCTGTACTTGTGAGGTTGATTTCTTTTGGTGGTGACTGTTTTGTAGTAGTTAAGGTCTCTAAGAAATGTAAATATTCAAAGTCAATGTTTGATTTTTCTTGGCCGCTATAAGGAAGACTACCAAGTTTCTCAAGAAATAATGCTTCTTATTGTCTTTGGTAGTCAGAACTCGTCATCATGGATTTAGAACTAGAAAGAATCTGGGTGGCCATGTAATCCACATTCTTATTTTATAGATGGACATACTGAGGCCTAAAGGCATTAACTATCTTGCCAAAATTTTCACAAGCGGTTACAGAGTTGGCATTTGAGCTTAGGTACTCTATAATGCTGCCTCTCTGAAAAGGAAAAGCACTATTAGATGAGGAAACTGAGTCTCAGGGGGTGAGGTGACATTCTAGTGGTAACTGGTAAGTGTTAGAGATGGAATTCAAATTGAAACCTTCCTGATGCCAAGTCTAGGGCTCATTCCTCTATATCATGTTCCTTCTCTATATTATAAAAGAATTATGAAATCCCACTTTTGTATTTTTTTAAAGCATTTAAAGGTTTATTTAAAGACCAAGTAGCTTTAAGGCTCTTTTCAAATGTGTTTTTCAAGCCTGTGTTAAAACCAAACCAAATTCTATGATACCTATGACCATGGAGGTAACTTTTTTCAGTAAACCACTGAGTATTATTACCATCAAGCGAGGTGAAAATATGTATATAAGGATACGTGCATATTTCTTATCTCCCTCACTAGAATTTAAGCTCTTTGAGAACAGGGATTCTTTCATTCTTCATACTTGTATCTCCAATATTTCAGACGAAGTACTCTAGGAAAATGGGAGGACAACAAAAAACCAAAAATCTTTCATTCACGGGGAGCCAGGAAGATTTTCCCAGAAGAAGTGACAGTGAATTTTCAAAAAGAAAATATGAATTTAAAAAGTCCAAAATAAAGAGGGAGCACATTTTAGGCCAGAATGTGGTCTGCACAAAAGCAGAGATAAGAGACAGCATACTGAATGTTCTAGTCCATTCTGGCTAGAACATAAACTGTATGAAATGAACCATATAAAATTAGACTAGAAAGGTCAGCTGCAAACTGAACGTGGTTTCCTTCTAATCTTGGTTGCATTGGTTTCGTTTGTACAAAAGTTTTTTTTAATTTAATATAATCAAAATTATCTATTTTACATTTTGTAATGCTCTCTATCTCTTGTTTAGTCATGAATTCTCCCCTTCCCTATAGATCTAACAGGTAGACTATTCCTTGCTCTTTCAATTTGCTTGTGGTGTCATTGTTTGTCTAAATAATGCCAAAGTTGTAATAACCTATTTAACTCTTTAGTTTCTTTCTTATTTATTTTTGGTTGGATTTATTGAGTTCTAAAAGGGGACAGTATAGTTTTGCTATTTCTTCCCGTAACTCACTTAACTTCTTTAAGAATTTGGATGCTATGCTACTTGATGCATAATTGCTTAGTATTACTATTACTTCATTGTCTATGATATCTTTCAGCAAGATGTAGTTTCCTTGCTTATCTCTTGTAATTAAGTCTGTTTTTGCTTATAGTTTGTCTGAGACCAGTATTGCAACCCCTGCTTTCTTTTACTTCAGCTGAAGCATAATAGATTCTGTTCCATCCCCTTACCATTATGCCATGCGTGTCTCTCAGCTTCAAGTGTGCTTCTTGTAAACAACATACTGTAGGATTTTGGTTTTTGATCCACTGTGCTATCCACTTCCATTTTATGGGAGAGTTCATCCCATTCACATTCACAGTTATGATTACTAACTCTGTATTTCCCTCCATACTATTCTTCCTCCTCCCTCTCCTTTCACTCTCCCTCCTCACCAGTGTTTTGCTTCTGTCTACCACCTCCCCTGCTCTGCCTTCCCTTCTGTCAGTCCCCACCCGGCTTTTAATTGATCTCCATCCATCCTACTTCCCTGTTGGATAAGATAGATGTCTATATTGAACTGATTGTGTATATTATTCTCCCTTTGAGCCAATACTGATGAGAGTAAGGTTCAAGCAATGCTTATTGCCCACCTTTCCATCTTTCCCTCCACTCTAGTAGGTCTTTCATGTCTCTTCATAATTTACCCCATGCTTCTTCATAATTTACCCCATTCTACATCTCCTTTCCTTCTGCACCCATTGTATTCCTCTTTTTCATGCCCTTTTTATGTGATTTCCTCAAATTAACCTTATACCTGTACCCTCTGTCTATATATATTCCTTCTAGCTGTACTATTGGTGATACAATTTTCAAGAATTATAAGTATCATCTTCACATATAGAGATGTAAATAGTTTACCTCTATTGAATCCCTTGTGTTTTGTTTTCTCACTTTACCTGTTTATGCTTCTCTTGAGTCTTCTATAGGAGGTCCAATTTTTGGTTTAGTTCTAGTCTTCTCATGAAAGTTCGAAAACCTTCTATTTTATTGAATGGCCATTTTCCCCCTTGATGTATTATGCTTAATTTTGCCAGGTAAATGATTCTTGCTTGTAGTTCTAGTTCCTTTGCCTTCTGGAATATCATATTCCATGACCTCTAATCCTTTAATGTTGCAGCTGCCAAGTCCTATGTAATCCTTATTGTGACTCCCAGATATTTGAATTGTTTCTTTCTGGTCACTTATAGTATGTTTTCCTTGACCTGATAGTTCTGAAATTTGACTGTGATGGTTCTTGGAGTTTTTGTTTTGAGATCTCTTTTCTGAGGTAATTGGTGGATCCTTTAAATGCCTATTCTGCCCTCTGACTCCAGGACATCAGGGCAGTTTTCCTTGAAAATTTCTTGAAAGATGCTGTCCAGGTCCTCCTTTTAATTATGGCTTTCAAGTGCCCTTGATGAGTGTGGCCTTTGTGTCTTTGATTCTCTTCTGGACCTATTTTCCAGGTCAGTCATTTTTCCCATAAGGCATTTGTAACAATAATGTGGCTAGCAGCTGCTGTAGAGGTGTAAGACCCAACAAGACCAGCAACAAGAGCTGCCAACACAGGTTCTTTGATCTGTTTTTCTAAGGAAAGCAACTTTAAGGGGTTAACGATCTCACTTTAGTCAAACATGCAAACATACATTACATAAATAGAGAAAATAACACAATTCGATTCTCTCTGTAGCAATACATAGTTACCATCAGAGAAGCATCAACATCTGGGTTTTTCCAAAACCAGGAAACTCTCAACAGTGGCTGCCCAGAGTCTCCACATCAACAGTCTTCCAGTGAGTGAGAGCCCCAAAGGCAAAACTCCAAACTCTGAGTTTACATACCCTGTTCAGCATCAAAAGGTGTCACAACATGCGACTCAAACCCACATGACCTAAAAGCTTCTTCAGGGTCAAAGGGTGTCACAAACATGTGACTGAAACCAAGGTAAATTAGGCTTTTCCTTGAGGTAGGCAGGGCATCAAAGACTCCTGATTTAATCAAAGGCACTTGATTAAATAAGTACTCCAAAAGAGAAAATAGTAAAAAAAAAATCCCACCTTAATTACTGTAACAGCATTTTATATTTTCTTCCATTTTTTCATTCTTTTGATTTTGTTTGATTGATTCTTGATGTCTCATAGAGTTATTAGCTTTCACCTGCCAAATTCTAACTTGTAAGGTATTGTTTTCCTCAATTAGATTTTGTATCTCCTTTTCCATTTGGCCAATTCTACTTCTCCATCAGTTTCCCAAGCTGTTGACTCTGTTTTCATAATTCTCTTGCATCACTCTTATTTCTTTTACCGATATTTCTTCTACCTCTCTTATACAATTTTTAAACTCCTTTTTGAGCTCTTCCGTAAGCTATTTCTGGGCTTGAGACCACTTTCTTTGAGTTTTTGCCCACAGGTGCTTTGACATTGATGTCTTCTTCTGAATTTGTATCTTGGAATTCCCTGTCACCATAATAAATTTCTATGGTCAGATTCTTTTTTATTATTGGTTTTTTTTGCTTATCTTTTTTAAACCTTTTTCCTTCTTTTTATATTTGATCTTTGCTTCTGGGGTAGAAGGGGCTCTGTCTAAGGATTCTAGTGTTAGTGACTACAGGTTCTGGTTGTACCACAGTATTAAAGGTACCTGGTGCAAGGCTTACAGGGGATCCTTGCGTCTGGTGCTATGTTCAGAGGTGGGAGATGGCTAGTGCTGCTGGAGGTCATAGGGGTCTGGTAGGTTATGTGGTGCTGATCTAGGGGGCTTGTGGTGGTATCTGATTTCCCACTAGTGTTTTGTTTGTGGGAGGAGGGGAGATACTGAGTCTAGCTTTGGATATTTTGTGCTTAAGGTCCCAAATCTACCCTTTAGCAATTATATGTTGAGGTGTAAGACCCAACAAGACCAGAAACAAGAGCTGCCAACACAGGTTCTTTGATCTGCTTTTCTAAGGAAAACAACTTGAAGGGGTCAAGTCATCCAGGTCCATCCCTGGGCCTGTCTCCTGACCTTAAAATGAGACAGGTAGACTAGATGACCTCTAAATTTCCTTCCATCCTAAATCTATGATTCTATGTTATTTCCTTCCAACCCTTTACAACTTCATAGGTTTCTACAGAGTGAGAAACCTATATGAGAAAGTCTTGCTGGACTAGATACTCCCAAAGAATTTTATCAATGCAATGTCTAGTCACAATTTTCCTATGTGAGTTTGTGTAGGAACCACTGAGCTTTGAGCATTAGCATAAAGGATATGGATATGGATTCCCCAAATAAGAAATTCTCTATTACTATTGAGGAAATCACCATCCTCCCAGTCACTCAGGTTTATATTCTGTGTCATCCTCAGCTCCTCACCTTCCTTCATCCCCCACATTCAATCTATTTTCAAGACTTGTCAGTTTTACCTTCAAAACATTTGTCACAAAAGCTCTCTTCTCTTTTCTTCTCTGATACTGCTACCACTCTGGTGCAGGTCCTTATCTCATGTCTCGACTATTGTAATAACTTGTTGGTGGTTGGTGTGCCTTCTACAAGTCTCTTTTGGTATCCCCAGCACTTAGCACAATGCCAAGCATGCAGTGGTGCTTAATAAATATTTATTGACTGACTGAACTGAGCTCCTCTATCTCCACCCACTGAGAGGACCACCATATCACATCTAAGTCCTTGGTGCTGCTATAGCTCTAGGCTGAGTACAACCCACAGAGAGCAACAGGTGAGGGAAATTATCTGCCCTGCATAGGATAAGGACTTCTATCAATTTGCCCTGTACCTGTACCCTATATCATCTTAGAGTTCTTAGGCCCACTCCATTGATAGTAGCTGAGTAGTAGGTGTGGGCGGCTAGGTGGTGTGGTAAATAGAGTGCTGGGCCTGAAGTTAGGAAGACCTATTCCTCTCTGTGAATTCAAATCTGGCCTCAGATACTCACTAGCTGTGTGACCCTGGGCAAGTCACTTAGCCCTGTTTGGCTCAGTTTCCTTATCTGTAAAATGAGCTGGCGAAGAAAATGGCAATGTACTCCAGTGTATTTGCCAAGAAAACCCCAAATGTGGTCACAAAGATTCAGAAATAATTGAAAAAAATGACCGAACAACAAGAACTAGGTGTGAGCCTAATGAAATGCAATGAAGGCTGTTCACAACAAGTGAGAGTATCTGCATTCTGGATCCTGAGGGAATCTTCCTGAGGTGATTGTCAAAGAAGTTGACTTCGCGTCTTCCTGACTGGATGTTATCAGAGAAACAACTGAAGCAAATTCTTGGCACCCCTCTTGCTATCCCTAAAAGAAAAAGTGACAACAGTTGCTCTCCTTCCCAGACACCAGTTCTATTATTTGTGCTTTCCAGTAAAACCCACAGTAAGACTGTTAATTTTAATTTCTTGTTTGTTAGTACAAAATCAACCAAACGACAGCATCTCCTGATCTACTGTTTCCTTCCTGGAGACCATAAACACCCCCTTTGGCCTTGGCCTACTAAAAAGAATCATGCAAATCCCACGAGCAGTTCTGGTCCTTTTTCTCATGTCAGAATCCCCCAAAGTCCTTGTCTTGGCTGATCTGAAGCTCACATCAAACAACTTACTTCCCAGGATGAGATTTGAATTACTGCCAATGTGTCCCTTGGGTTCATCTCAGTTGAATTAATAATCAGAGTCTTCACTATATAATCTCTTGCTGGACAGCTGTTCTTGTCCTTTGTGAAGTGGATTTTCACAAGGAAATCTCCCTTTGTATGGGTTCTCCCATTATGCTCCTCCTCTCATAACAACTGCAGGAGACTGTCTCATCTTCACAGTATCCTAGACTAAAAACACTGTACAGTCCTGACGATGCCTGCACAAGAAACTCCTCTGCCTTCTATAGGAAGGAAATGAGGATTTTTTTAAAGTACCTGTGCTAATAGCTTTACAAATATCAACTTATTTGATCCTCACAACAACCTGGGAGGTAGATAGTGTTATCCTTATTTTATAGTTGACAAAATTGAGGCAAAAGAGGTGAAGTGATTTGCCCAGGATCCTGTAGGGAGGAAGTATCTGAGGCTACATTGTAACTCAGGTCTTCCAGACCCCAGACCCAGAGCTATAGCTGTCCATTTAGTTACCTCTTTACAGAACAGGCAATCAGCAATTTCTGCTCCTTTTTTTAGCCTCCTCATTCTTCTCTTCTTTTCTCTACTCTGTTTTCCATATTTTTCACCTTTACTTCTTGGATCCAGGTGCTTGACTGGTGCTATATCACTTGAAGCTGCTTACATCTCTCCCTTTCCAACCCTGACGATTTGGTTGTCTTCTTCATAGAGCATGCCAAACCTTTTCAAATGAAACTCATGCAATCCATCCTAAGACTTAGGACTGATAAAGAGAGTCGGTGATAAAGAAGTTTAAGTATTGTGAGAAAACTAGTTAGTAATCCAATAAATCCTAGGATTCAGGTCTCTGAGATTTTCATCTCTTACTCTTTTTGCTCCATTTCCCTACTCTGAATACCCCAGGCATCTATCTCACCAGCAGCCTTACCCACCTAAAACTAGAAACCAGGCCCTGGAGGTTTTAATCCTTTTATATCCCAATCTTCCATCACAGCGCTCAGCTGTCCTGGTTAAAGAGCACCTCACTTGGCCTATCACTTCAGTAAGGCCCCGGCCATGCTTTACCTTGTGGCAGCTAGATGGCATAGTGGCTAGAGTGCTGGGCATGGAGTCAGGAAGACCTGAGTTCAAATCCAGCCTCAGACACTTACTAGCTGTGCTACCCTGGGTGAGTCATTTAACCCTGCTTACCTCAGATTCTTTATCTGTAAAATGAGCTGGAGAAAGAAATGGCAAACCACGCCAGTATCTTTACCAAGAAAACCTCAGATAGGGTCAAAAAGAGTTTGACATGATTGAAAACCAATTGAACTCAGCTATCACTTCTTGAATGAGGTATGTAAATCTACTGCAAGTCATTATCACTACAGCTTTCCAGACCAAGGTTCATCTCCTTGCTCACCACTCCTCTTTGTGTCTTGTCTCCCCATTAGAATGCAAACTCTTTTAAGTGTAGAGACTATCTTTGCCCTTGTATTTGAATCTCCATGCTTAGCATAGTGCTCTGTACATAACACCTAATAAATTTTTGTTTTTCCACTCTCATCATAGAGATGAATCATAACATGCAGTTTGGAGTTTACAACGAGAAATAAGACTTAGGTAATATTTTTTTAAGAAGTGAGAAGGGACTCATGGAAGGTTCAGAGTTAAGAGGTAGAGGGAAGAACAAGGACAGCATATTGAAGGTTGGTTTACAATAGGATCATGAACTCTCTGAAGGCGATAATGTGATAAGCCTTGAAATCAAGAATAATCAACATTTTATGCAGAAGACACCGGGGAGTCTAGTAAAATTTTGGGATAAAAGACAATAGGGTCAAAGCAACAGAAAAGAAGGATGATTTCCCCCACCCCATGGATTTAAATGAAATGACAGCAATGTAACTAATTCAGGTTGACTCCTAAGGAAGATCTGTTTGCATGCAAAACTTGCATGAACAATTTCTGTTCCAGAATCGAGACTGGGATGAATTTCTGCCAAATCAACATCATTCCAATATAGAGACAATGTATTTAGAAGTGCTTGTTTGTGGGTTGACCTATAAACTACTTTTGCCCTTCTGTAGTCTTCTAAGATCTTCAGCTATTTATATAAAATCACCAGTAATATTTTAAAAATAAGCAAATAAAAATGACTCACTGACAGAGAGCCAGAGGGATGAAGTTGTAAAGATCGTTCAAATGAAGGTCCAACTTATGATAAAGCTCTTTTCTCTTATTTCTGTAATGAGTCTTTTGATCTATTTTTTTTTTCCAATCCACAGATGTAATAGCAGGTTGAGTCTGTGGAGCTTGGATGGTTAATTTCCCTTTCAGGGTTCTAGTAGAGTACTTCTGAGACAAATGTGGGTATCTTTCTAATGCTATTGACTTTTGAGGCTTCATTCTGGTGTTTCCCCTCCAACATCATGAACTAATATCAATTAACTTTTTCAAGGAGATATTTGCTGAAAAGATGTATCGATAATCAAAGAACAAAAAAATTCCCTTGAACAAAGATTTACTTTTTTCTCTACTATCTTGGTCCCTGAGGAAAGTGGGCTCACCTTTAAAGTGGTTGCTACAAACATTCATTTCACCAAGGTCACTTCCAGAGGTGATTGAGCCACTCTATGTGTCACTCCCTTGCTGAGGGATTTAGTGTCTGAACTATTTGGTTAATGAATTGCTGGACTGGATTCTACCAACTGAACTCCTCATTAAGCTTGATGGCTAGTAAACTCTAGTATGGACTCCATTTTCTGGATCTCTACTGGCTTTTCCAATCTTTCAAAATTCACAAAACCCATAAGGTAGCAGCCTGTTCCATCATCAACACTCATTGTAGAGCAGAAAGAACAACCCAAGGGCTGACTGGGGAATGGGGCAACCAGAATATATGCCATCTTGGAGTAGGCAGGAGGGTAGAAATGGGGAGAAAATTTGTAATCCAAACTCTTGTGAAAATCAATGCTGAAAGCTAAATATATTAAATAAATTAAACATAAAAAATAAAAAAAAGAACAATCCAAAGAGACAAAGCAACATGAGATGCCATTTATTTATAGGACACATAGCAGCCAGTACTGGGATAAGAGCCCAATGTCTCAACTTGAGGGTCACACCATATCTTCCCTCAGTTGCCACCAGGAAGAAAAGTTCATGATTTGACCAATTGTACCTTTTGCACATATTCTAAGTTTTGGTTCAGAGCCTACTCAAAAGGCTCTGTGTATGTATGCATGTATGCATGTATGCATGCGTGTATGTACATATAATTTTTTTTTGCATGTTGTCTCTTCTATTAGAATGTAAGATCTTTAAGGTGGGGGCAGAGACCATGATTTTTTTGCTTTTCTTTGTATCCCAAGCACTTAGTACAGTGCCTGGCATATAGTAAGTCTTAAATATATGCTAGTTAATGCATTGATTGATGTCACATCTCAGTATCTCCAAACGATCCTCTAAAACTGACTTGCAGACCTAAAGTCAGTCAGCATTGTTAGAGAGAATCTTCTCATAGACATTTCTCTCTTCCAGCAAAATATAGTTGTGCTCGCCCTCCCCACCCCGTAAAAACAGACAAAAATAAAACTCACCTAGAGTATGATTAAACAACTCTAAGATATAACAGATCTGTAAACAATAGGGTAATTTGCAATACCCTTTATTCTGAAGATACAATGTCAACTCCTTGAGAACAAGGATTGTTTTTTTTTCTTGTTTTTCTTGGTCCACCAGCACCTAGCACATAGTAAGTCCATTACAAATTCTTTTTGATTGAGAAATTTTTGGCATAGCTAAAGTGTGTTTTTTCTCCCTAATAATGAATTTTCTTCAAAGTGATTTGCCTACATACGTAATGATTACAAATGCCTATCTTCTTTTCCCTTCCCCCCACCATAAATTAACTTTCATTATTCCATAGAAATGGCAAAAAAAATCAATTCTACCTTTTGTCATAAGAGCTGTCTTCAGACAAACATACTGATACTGTAAGTCATAATTCTCAGGTTAGGGAATGTAGCTATACTATAAAAGATGACAAGAAATTAAACAGACAATTTGTTTCTATCTGCTATAGTTTCATAATATTTTCCCTTCACAATATCTTGCTCCCTACACATGGGCATAATGCCA
>CM053622.1:335010067-335100733 GCA_028646595.1 Phalanger gymnotis
TCCCTAAAAGCTTTGGCAGAATTATTCAGAACCCTTAGGGAGACGAAGAAGTACAATTCCTTTCCCCTTGTTATTCTTTCACAGTTTGTCCTATGAAAAATTGTAAAGTATCTAAAATTTATATTCAACATCCCTCTCTAACTGACAGATGTTTAGTCCTCCTTCCCACATCTTTGAGCTTCTAGGGCCCATATGATTCTCCTGGCTTGCCCTGGGTGGTACACTGTGTCATTCAGGCATTTTAATCATACAAGACTCTTTGTGATGCAATTTGGAGTTTTCTTGGCAAAGACACTAGAGTGATGTGCCAGTTCCTTGTCCAGCTTATTTTACAGATGAGGAAACAGAGTTAAGTAACTAGTGCAGGGTCATACAGCTAGGAAGTGTCTGAGGCAAGATTTAAACTCAGGTCTTCCTAACTCCAGGCCCAGTGCTCTATCCACTGAGCCACCTAGCTTCCCATTGCACACTATAGCACTACACATAGATTTCCTTCCCTAGACAGCACTCTATGTTCTTAATGATTCCTGCCCTCTTTCTTTTAATAAAACATTACCTAGACTCTCAATTATTCCCCTATGGAATGTTCTCTGCTATGTGATCTTCTAATCCAAAGGACAAAATTATTCTAAATTGATACCTTCTAATGGGTCAGTACTATCTTTCTCAGGTAACATACTTTCCAAACTAAGACCTCCAATTATTTATATCAGAAGAATAACCAATGGCAAGAATTCCTCCAATTGTACCATGATAGAAAGCTCATTCAAGTAGTATCTTGGAGAACAGTTTTTCTCTGCTGAAGCTGCTGCTTGCTCTTTACCCAGTAGAGGGACTGACATTATCCATTGGGCTTCTTTTTCTGCTGTGCTGCAATCTATTATTTCTGCTAAGCCATGATGGCTAACAGATGCTTATTAATTGAATTGCAACTGTGAGTCAGCTTCTTCTCTACAAAAGAGTGGCTATCCCTTTTGTAAGATAGCTCACCTCACAACTTTAGGATTTCCCCCACTCTTTGGTGTCATATTCAGAGTAATCCAAACCAGCACAGTAAGAGTCCTAGTCAAATCTGTCTTCCTCACTGACTTTCTTGTCCCTATGCAGCAACTCTCCCAGGCCTATGTGATGTCTAGATTGGGCTAAGTAAATTCTTTTCAATTCCCTTCCTTCCCCCTGGAAGTTAGTAGTAGCGTCAGATAGAAAACCCCAGGGTTTCATTTAGCATAACTTGAAGGGGTAGGTTGGAGGTGGCCACCTTTGTCCCGGATTCCTACAGTTAGGCCCCATCACTGCTTTGCCTACATACATGCAAGGTACTTTTTAAATCACTGGAGAAGCAAAGTGGAAAAAACAAAGTCTCTACATTTAAAGGCAGTATGCTAGGGAGGAAGGGGGCATGTATTCACTTAGCAATGAGGTAGAAAGCAAATGGACAAAGAAGAGGCCCAGACTAAGTGCTTTAGAAAAAAATTGAGAAGAGGTCAATCAAAGTCAGTAGGCAAGATCATGGGTGGCCTCACAGAGGTGCTAGCATTTGAGTTAGGTCCTAAGGGAACGGAATGATTTGAACGGTCAGAGATGAGGAGGGAGTGCATTCCAGGTTTAGGAGACAGTTTATGAAAATGCACTGAGTTGAAAGATTATATGAACATCTAGTAATCCAAACTGATGGGAGCCAGACCATGTAGGGCCTCAAATATTAGGCTGAGGAGGTTGTATTTCATCTTAGAAGCAATAAGTAGCCACCGACTCCCTCTGAACCAAGGAGTGACTACTCTACACCTGTGTCTTCAGAAGATTATTTTGTTAGCTGAGGGAAAAATGAATTGGAGAAAGAGGGGTTGGGGGCAAGGTGCCCAAAAAGGGGTCATTACAATGCTGATTATGATAAAAAGAGAAAGGTGATAGCAGTATGTAGGGAATGAACTAAACTGTGTGCAAGATATTGTGATGATAAAGCTGACAGCACTTGAAAATTGAGTACATGTGGGGTTTGGGAGGGAAGGATAATTCACAGAAGAATCTGAGTTTTCAAATTTGGGTGGCATGTAGGATAAGGACGCCAAACACATAAATAGGGTATTTTAAAAGAGGTATATATTTTTAAAAGAAGAAAGTGAGTTCATTTTTATGACATGTCAAATTAGAGATGCTTATGGGCGGCTTAGTGGTACAGTGGATAGAACACTGGCCTAGAGTCAGGAAGACTTGAGTTAAAATTCAGCCTCAGACACTAGCTTTGTGACCCTGGGAAAGTCGCTTAGCCTTATTTGCCTCAGTTTCTTCATCTGTAAAATGATCTACAGAAGGAAATGATAAAACATTCCAGTATCTTTGCCAAGAAAACCACAAATGGATTCACAAAGAGTCAGACACAACTTAACAACAATGGAATATTCACCTGGAAATGTTCAGCAGGCATTTAAAGATCTGGAGCAACTTGGGAGAGAGATTGGGGTTAGACAAACAGAGAGATGATAGATATTAAATAGATGATTGATAGATATATTATTGGTAGCTAGACATGTATATTAATAGTTAATAGTAGATAAAAAGTAGATAATGGTAGAAACTAATTGGTTGATAAAAAGATAACTCTCTATATGACGCGATATGAAATGTTATGATATGATATGACATGATGGCTATTTGTATCTATTTCTATATTTTATACATATAAGTATTTGGGAACTCTCTGCATGGAGTAAATATAAATATTCAAAATAATCTGAGATCTCAATGATTTCAGATTTAACTCCAATGATGCCAAGCATTTCCATGACTGCCTCTTGTCCATATCTTCCCATAAGGTTGCCATGGGGTGTCCACCCAATATACCAGATGCCTCTCTTGCCTCTCTTAACATTTTGAGGGTTTTAGTGGAGCACTCTGGCTGCTCATCTTTCATTCCTCATTCTTGCCATGTGAACAGTGAATCTTCTCTTCCTATCATGCAATTCTTTGATGATGTCTTCACTCCTGTTCTCCAGAGCTTTCTCTCAGTATTCCAGGATTCTGCCTGTTCTAATCCATCACAGATCTACCTCTACACATTCCAATGTGTGTGATACCCATTTTTAAATCTTCTAAAGCAGTCGTATTCTCAGTTTTACTGCTATATATTAACACTGTTTGAATATTACTGTTAAAAACATAGGCTTTTACTTTCAGTTCAACCCAGGAGTCAAAAAAGAAGCTCTGAAATTTCCTGAAGACAATCCAGCCTCCTCTTCTCTTCCCATTTTCTTTTAGGCCAATCTGTTGTCCATCTGTACTTTCTGTCCCAAATATGCTTTTGGATAAGCTCTATAATGTCACTAGCAATGTGCTGGAATATGTTTAACAACAAACACACATAAACACATGCACATACATACATATATACATACACGTCTACTGGCATGCATATATGCCTGCCATACTTTTAAGTTTAATCTGCATAAATATTTTAATTAAAATTTAAAGATAATTAACATGAAACTTTACATCACAAATCAACAAAACATAAAGTCAAGCTCTGATTTGTATCATTTGTCAGTTTTTAAAGTATAAATGCTCACACTGAATATTTAACAATGAGCTCTTGGGAGCAATTTCACATTGTCTCCAAGACATCCCTGAATGTTTTGATACAAACTTGTATTGAAACCTGTGACATGGTCTTTGTTGTATTAATGGATGGGCCAAACTCCTATGAATATTTCCATATTTCCTTCAGAAGTCTTTGCAATGCTTTGGGGTTGATAAGAAAGTGTCCCTGAACCTGAGATTTTACAGGAAACTAGGGAACCCAAGAGGTAGCAGAAGTGTATTTCAGGCATGGGGGATAGCTTGTACAAGGGTATGGAGTTGGAGGATGAAATGTTGTATGTATGAAATAGCAAGAAGGCCAATTGTCTGAACTGAAGAGCACATGAAGGAGTGCAGTATACAATAAGAAATCGAAAAGTAAAAGGTAGTCAGGTTGTAAATGTTTTAGAATGCTAAACAGAATTTTTTTACTTGGTTTCAGAGGTAATAAAGAACCACTGGAGTTCATCAAGCAGAGAAATGGCATAGTCAGATCTGCACTTTAAGGATATCCCTTTGAAAATTATTTTGAGCATGAATTGGAGAGAGGAGACAAAACAGGAAGATGAATGAGGAAATTATTGGGATAATCCAGGTGAGAGATTCTGTCTGTGTGAGTCAAGAGGAGGAAAAAGACTCATAAGATGTTTGTTGTGCAGTTATAATCAATGAGGTTTGGCAGGCAAGTGATAAGATCAACTGGCCATTAGATATTTATTAATTGTCTACTATGTGCCAGGTACTGGGCTAAGCATAGACGATACTAAGAAAGGCAACTTTCAGGAAACTTACAGTCTAGCAGGTCTGTGGGATGTGGGAGAGTGGGAAGATAAAGATCATTCTAAGGCTGTGAATCTGGCTGACAAAAAATAGTGGTGACCTCTGCAGAAACATAGACATTTGGAAGAGGGGAGGGTTTGTAGGTGGGATACATAATGAATTATCCTTTAGAAATGTAGAATTGGAGGTGCATGAGTGACATCTAATTTGAAATGCCCAATAGGCAGCTAGTGATTTACAACTGGAGCTCAAGAGATACATAGATCTGTCAGTTATCTGTGAAGAAATGATACTCAAACCCAAAGAACCTGACGAGATTACCAGGAAAGAGAATATAGAAACAAAACAAAAGAGAGTCTAAGATAGAGCCTTAGAGTATATCTATAGCTAGTGAGAATAAAACGCATGATGATCCAGAAAAAAAGGGATTGAGAAGGGATAGTCAGATAGGAAGGAGAAGAATACAGACATAGTGGCGCCACAAACCTCAAAGGGGAAATAGCATTCAGAAGGTGAACGGTCTCAAATGTTACAGGGAGGTCAAGAAGGATGAGGATTGAGGAAAAAGGTCATTACATTTGTCCATTAAAATTTAATTGTTATGGACTCAATTCCTGGAAAACAGAGATGATGGATTGAACCTAAGGGATTTCTGATTGAAGACCTGGCAAAGCTTGGTGAATTGGTCAAAAGAAAGAGTGGAGTCAAAGACAATTGCAATAATAAGCAATCTATTAGACTATGGGTTCCTTGAGGGGAAAAAACTGTCTTTCGCATCTTTTTGTATCTTCTATGCTTAGTAGAGTGCCTAGCACATAGTTAGCTATTAATAAATATGTAGAGACAGTGACGTGGCATGGTGGACAGAGTGCTAAGCCTGGAGTTAGGAAGACTCTTCTTACTAAGTTTGAATCTGGCCTCAGACACTTGCTAGTTGTGTGACTCTGGGCAAGTCACTTAACTCTGTCTTTCTCAGTTTCCTCATCTGTAAAATGCAGTCATGAATACTCAGACATGACTGAATAGCAACAACAAAAAAATGTGTATTGAGTATTTACCATTGACATCGAAAGCCCGGAGGACAGGAGAATTGTGTTGGCAAGGGACACCGCTCAGAAGAAATGGCTCATGCTTAAAGTAAATTCATTTTTAGAATTCAACTTGACAAATATTTAATCATGAAGTGATGATGGAAAGCCCCAAAAGCTTCCCTATGGGCAACTGGCAATATAAAGCTGGGCCAAGGTTAAGCAACCAAAACTTTCCTAGATGGGCACAACATTTCACATAGCATTTTATAGTTAACAACAAACTTTTATTATCACAACCCTGTGGGGTAAATAGTGCAAGCATTTTTATTTCCATTTTATGATCGATGAGACTGCGATTCAGAGGGTGTAGGTGGTCAGTCATTCAGTTAGTATTAGAACCAGGAATTGAACCCAGGGATCCTTGAGTCTAAATTTAAGACTCTTTTCATTCTACCATGTTTAATCATCTTTTTTACTTGCTGACAATACATACAATAGTATCCTTAATTAATGTTACTGGGGAACAAACCTTTATTACATGTGGAAAGGGCAGGAGACGTCTCCTGACGTGAGAACCTTTGCAGAAGTCATTGCTTAAAAAAAAAAAAAAGATTAAACAACCCAATATCTAGGTAGCTGGATTTGGAGCTACAAGAGTTTCTGGAAAAGTAAAGAAAGCAGAGTAGGAAGACATAATGTAAATGATTTCACCATCTCTGCTTAATACTCTTGATTTAAAAGTGATGATATTTCTGTTGCCTTGTTCCCATGGTAATAACTTGCTGCAATGATAACCTTTTGTCTGAGCCAAATTAAAATTTTAGAAGTTTCGGGCCAAAAAAATAAAGTGGGCCGTAATGAAGGACTAAATTAACTCATAAAACTCTATCATTGGCTGTAAATGCCAAATGCAAGACTTGCTGTTACAAAAACTCCCTTTCACATTACTGAGGTTGTGGATTTCTGTACACAATCAAAGTAATGAACTTCGTTTCTAGAACGTGCTCCTAAAAGTATGTCCTTTACCAAATCATTGCAAAAAAAGAAGAGCGATGAAAAAGGGGAGAACATTCTTCTCCCCATAAATATTATGCCAACTTCAGAAACATATTATGAGCATTTTGAAGATTCATTATGTCTTCAAATGTCTCATCATGTTTCCTTAAATTTGAAAACCCCCATATTTTCATCATTCTATATTAAAACTATGGCTTTAACATGTATTTTGGGGGCCATATCACAGAAAAGTAATTTGACTTTCTTTTTCTGGTTTCTAATTATCAAATGTTGACAATGGTCACTCACTGCACCCGTCTTAGGCCTCACCACACTCTTCCTCTAGGAGTTAGGTCCAAGGTTGTTTGTTGTTGTTATTGTTGGTTTTGCAATCTTTTTAGTACTTTATAGATCAAGCCCAGGGAGCTGACTGAGGCCTGGAGGGGTTAAATGACTTTCTCAGAGTTATACAGCTAGTCAGTGTCATGGGTAAGCTTTGAACCAGTCTTACTGACTGCAAGGTGACATTACACCCCCTATCACTCGAGGCAGGGCTTCTAAGAACAATGATAATACTAATACATAGATTTATCCAACACGCTAATGTTTGCAAATAGTTTTACATGTAATTAATCATTTTTTCCTGTCAATAACTCTGGGACACAGTTACTATTACTACTTCCATTTTATAAGTAGAGAACAGTGCCTCAGAGAACTTACGTGATCTATCTAGGGTTGCACAACTAGTCTGCGTAGGATTCGAGCTTAGGTGTTTTTTGATACCACCAGCACTATTGCCATTATACTAGGCTGCCCCGTGGGTCATGAACAATGGTGTGAGACTAGGGCTAATGGAAATGAAATGGCTTTAAGGTCACAGACTGGTGTGCTTATCTATATATGTTATGTCTACAGTTATCTACGTATTGACAATTATGTCTATGAAACTTAGTTTCATAAGAAGAGTAATCAAGATACATCTTCAAGCCTTCAATAAACCATTTTAATTTAGAATTAGTACCATTTTGATAATTATTTTTGAATAATTTATGGAAATTTACTACAATGACAAGTGTTAAAGGGCATGTTAATAGTAAACGTAGCAATAACATATTTATATAACATCTTAACATTTGCAAAGGACTTTATATACATTATCTCATTTGATTCTAACAGCACTGTGAAGGTAGTACTACACATATTATCATCATTTTACAGATGAGGAAACTGAGGCTCAAAGAGGTGGACTGACTTACCCAGGGTCACACAGTAAATATCAGAGACAGGATTGGTCACGGTTCTTCCTGACTCCAAGTCCAGCACTCCAATAAGATTTATGTCTGTATTCACATTCCACCATTAGAAAAGGAGAAACATAAAATGGAAGAAAGGAGATGAAAGGTAGGGGGTAGGCTTCAGAGAAACAGTAACAGATGGCATGAGAGGACAAGCATTATATTCCCTCTTTTTTTTTAAAAGAATTGACTGAAACACTATGTATAATTGACAATTCAGTCACATAATTGATAAAGTTTAAAAAAAGATTTTTAAAAATATGCTTCTAATTCTTTGATGTTTGTTTAGCCACCTTAGAAAGAGCAAAATATGCCTTGATTCCTTTGGAATTGTTTTTTTTCCCTGAAGTTGTGTTTCTACAGGGTATCTTTGTATTAAATTATAGATAGAATTGGAACTGATGCATTAAAGTACATTGTGATCCTTTGTGATTTTTAAAATTTTACCTTGCTTCAACTGACTTACCTAATAATTGCATTGTGCTGTAAACCAAGGCAACAAGAACATAAGAAAGAAAAACCATTTAAAACTATTTTTGGCCAGGAGTGACATATACATCGGTATAGCTCTATATTTGATAGCAGTTAGATTTCATTTTTCTTTTTTCCACCAAATCAAAAAGAAATGATTTTCATTTTCTATGATTTGCCTTGATATGGTGGATTTTTCAAGATAACTTTGAAGATGGGTGAGGTTGCACTGAATTTAACTTCCAGTTATATAATGCCATTTTAAAGCATGTATGTTATTTGGAATGTGTGAATACTGTGATTTTGGTGCTTCCTTTGAAAGACTAATTTCTTACCCCCTTTAAAATAAGAACACTCTTGTTGAATGACATATAATCATTTAGTGCTCAGCATAATACTTGGTGATTAAATAAAGTATGGGTATATTATACCCATGGGGCACTGTTGATGAAAAGAGAAATATTGCAAGTCTACAAACTTAAAATATTTCATTCACTTCAATTGTAGCATCTCCAGCTACTTCCAAGCTTTTAAAGTCTGTCCCACATCCAGTCTCCTCAAATGTATGATCATGAGTTCCCAATACTTTTAAACTTCTTTCTCTTAAAATCAAACCCCTTTACTCTAAACACGTGAATGAGTGAATGAATGAATGAAATCAATTACTGGGTTGATAAATCAATGAATGAATGGAAATTATTAAGTGCTGAAGATGCAAATAGAAAAGCAAGACCTTCCCTACTCTCAAAGAGCTCATCTTCTAAGAGGGGGAGGCAACACATATAGCAGATTTCAGCTCTAGGAAGTTGGAAAGGCCATAGTCTTTAGGGCATAACAGGATAGCAGATGATAACACATCTTTACTATCAACCCCACTGATCAAATAATATCACTTTCTGCCATTTGACAGTTTGACAATGCCAAGGACTTTGGTGTCAATGATTTTCTCTTCTAGGTCTTCAGTAGCTGCAACTGCTGAGGAGGCGGAGGAAGTACCACCTACCAAAAAAAAAAATTTCCAGTTCTCTCCACAGAAATTGCTTTCCTAGATTTTCGCTGTGGGGATTGGGCTGAAATCAGGGCTGGTTGTCAGAGGTCAAAGAGGGGAGGATGGGGCACTGTTGCTCTGGATCTTGGGCTAAAGGGTCTACCAGGGGTGGAGGAACCTGCAGCTTCGAGGCCACATATGACCCTCTAGGTCTTCAAGTGTGGTTTTTTGACTGAATACAAACTTCATAGAACAAATCTTCTTAATAAAAGGATTTGTTGTGTAAAATTTGGACTCAATCAAAAGGCCACACACAAGGACCTAGAAGGCCACATCTCGCCTTGACACCACAGGTTTCCCCCCCTTGTTAGACTGTCTCCATCACAGTCTGAGGGGAGTTCATAGCAGTGGTGGTCTGACTCACCTGGCATTTGCTGCCTCTTTTTCCTCCAAATGACTTTTTTTCTTCAGCTAGGGTATGTTGCCTATACCGTGAGTGGCAGTTGGTTGGCAGTTAGCAGATATGGCTGGCTCCTTTACCACAGGGATTGTGATTGTGGATGATGGTTCTGGTCTCTGAGCTAGAAGCAGGGCCAGAATTCTGGTGATTTTGCTCTTCTAGTGGCTCTCAGACTTACTTGCCCATGAATTATAGTTGGTTGTTGGTAGTGTTCATGGTGGTGAGGATGGTGGACCCCTTCTAAAGAGTTGTACCCCTCAGTGATGGATTTGAAGATGGAAGGAGGGCCATTGTCCTGGGAACCCTGCTATTCCTAGGACTTGTGCTCAGACTCCTGAGTTTTTTCCCCCATGATCTGAGGGGAGATGGTGGTGGAGGTATAGTGGATTGATTTGTTTGGCAAATACTGCCTTTTGTTTTTGATGTGTATCTTATTGCTTTCTACTGCCAGAGAGATACTTCTGACGTGATATCACATGACAGTGAATGAAAATGACTATTTTACTTAAAATTAAAAAGCAAGATGAAATCAGGAAAATATATTAACAGCAAATATTTTCAATGACCATGGTTCCTACAGAGCCATCAAATATCCTTCCAGCTCTACCCTATGCCATCTTTCCTCCAAAATGTCTGGCACAATGGCTTAATGCCAACCCAAGCCTCAGCCCTAAATGCCTTCTGGGGCACTGAAAATGTTAGGATGGCAACTTGCCCATACCCACAAGAATGCTGCCACTTCCATGTCTGAAAGAAAATTGTGGCTGCTTGACCATGAGGAGGAAGGGGAAAAAGGAGATCTGCAGAGACCAGAAAAGTCTGGACCTCATCAAGTCCCAAGTCAGGCCTCAGTAGGAGCAATGAAACCTCTTGGCATGGCAACAGTACTGTCACTTCACAGGTCTCACCTTGATACCTCAAAGATTCAAGAATCCCTAGCATAATATGATACATTATGCCATTTTTGCTCCTTTTTCCTGCTCTTCTGTCTCTGCAGACAAATAGAATTTCCTTGATCACAAAGACTTTGGGAATTTATGGAAAACTGGAGAGGTTCCTTACATAATTAAACAGACATTTATTAGGAGCCTACCATGAGGAAAGCACGGGGCTAGGTTGTCAAGGCGCAGATGAAAAATGACATTGTCCCTTTCTTTCAGGAGCATATAATTGAAAGAGGACAAACTAACAGGTTCACTATTAAGCATGAGGAAATAGAATGTGATAAGGACCTACAAGAAGTCCAGACAAATTGTCTTGAGCAAAATTTTGGTAGGACAACATTACTTTAGTTGGGGGATACAGAAGTGTTAAGGGGAGAAGTGCCAGAGAAGGCTTCATGGAGGAGGTAATGCAAAAGAAAAAGATTTCAAGAGGACAGAAATGAGGGAGCGTTTTTCAAGTATTTGACTATGCAAATGCTTGGAGATGGAGAGTATAGGATGAAATCTGGGAACAGCTGATTGTTTAGTTTGGTTGGAATGCAAATTAGAGTAGAGAAGTGATAGTGCTAGGGAAAAGCTGATATGGTACATCGGAATTCGATTAATGAATGAAAAGCATTTATTAAGAGCTGCTAAATATTGTGGTAGATGCTGGAGATACAAATAAAAAATAATCAAGACTGGTCTTGCCTTCCAAGAGCTTATATTCTAATTGAGGGGAAAACAAATGTAGGGGAGTGATAAGGATGGAATGGAGTTAAGGTCTAGGTATTCATAGAGATGGTGAATGGAATAGGGCAGTCAACTGACATGCACTTTCCAGAAGCAGTGGTCATGATTTGATTATAGTTCTCTGATAATAAGGAGGAAGGGTGGGGTATGTATCCCATAGCAAAGCAGAAAATGGCAGAGGTGAAGAGGAGACTGATTGCAAAAGGCTCTAAAATCCGCTAAAGAACCTGAGGGTTTTTTTTTTTTTAGCAGAGTCAGACATGTAGGTTAGAAAGATTATTTCATCAGCTATATGAAAGATGGATTGGAGAGAAAAAAAGATCAAGATGACTAGTTAGAAAGCTGTTTTAATAACACTACAAGTGGGAGCTGATGAGGGACTGCACTCTGGTGTTCTCATTGTGAATGAAGAAGGAACAAATTCAAGTGATATTGTGTAGGTAAAATCAACAGGACTTTGAAGCTGATTGGATGAGGAGAGTGAAAAAGAAAGAAAAATTAAAGATGATACCAAGACTTTGAGCCTGGGTGACAGAGAGGATGGTGCTTTTTTCAATGATCATCTCAAGTACCACTTCCTTTGGGAAGCCTATTTTAATCTTTACTGGTGTTCTCCAGTGCCCAGTATGATACTTAATAGTCAGACCTTTAATAAATACTCATTGAATGAATGAAGAATTAATTTTAAAACCAATTTAATATTGTGGGGAGGAATCATATCTTATCCATATCTTTATTTCCCAGAGTCCTTAGCATATTAACCTTAGTAGAATAGTCATTAAAGACATTTTTGTTGAATGAATCAATGAATGGAATTTTTCTGGTTCACTTTTTTTAGAAAGAGAATATAGGTATAATAGGCTGTACAAGTCAAGTAAGCCTTATACTGCCTTTATACAGTCTGAAGCAGAGCACGATTAGATTTCAATTAAGCATTGGAAAAGAATGTGGTAATTATATTCTAGAAAGCAGCATGGCTTCATTAAGCCTGTTAAGGCCAAACGAACCTAATTCTTTTGTTGATAGAATTATTAAACTGGTAGATCAGAAGAACTCTTAGTACATAGCATATCTTGATTTATACATAGTATGTGTTATATGTAAAATAAAAGACATATAAGATGACATATGATGTATATCTTATATTCTTAGTATATTTTATATTTATAATATGGGGCAGCTAGGTGGCACTGTGGATAGAATGCTGGGCTTGGAATCAGGAAGGCTTATGTACATGAACTCAAATCTGTCCTCAGACACTTACTAGCTATGTGACTCTAGGCAAGTTACTTAATCCTGTTTGTCTTGGTTTCCTCATCTGTAAAATGAGGTGGAGGAGGAAATGACAAATCATTCCACTATCTTTGCCAAGAAAACCCCAAATGGGGTCATGAAGAGTAAGACATGACTGAAAAATGATTCAACAACAAAAATCCATAGTATATCTTGATTTCGGCAAAATATTTAGTGAAGACTTTCTTGACATCTTATGGATTCTGTGGTGATTTGTGGAATAGATTTTATTAGAGTAATTGGATTTGCAAAAGGTCAGGTAGCCATACTCAGATTATAAAATCCTTGAGCACAGGTTTTTATTTTTTAATGTCTAAATAATAGAGGCCTAACAAAGATAATGTCACATAGACATGTTCAGTAAAATGTAGTTGGGTACATCTTATTTATATTTATACATTCTTCAATAGATCTTTGATCAAAAGAAATTACATATGTAATGTGCTTTGTATACCTCACCACTCACTATACGTCATATTTAATTATCATTAGTACTTATAGTAGGTATAGCAAAGTGATAGGGATCTATCATTGGCTCTATCCTGCTGAATATTTTATTTATGACTTGGGTACTGTGATTTCATTGGTATAAAGAAAAAATTATGTGTGTTTATCAAATTAGGAGATGATGCAAAAGACAAAATTAATACAACAATTTACCAAATCAAGATTCAAAATTATTTGGACAGATTAGGGTTCTGGGATCAAATAAACAGGATGAAATGTTAATGCTTCTGTAAGTCTGGTGATTTCATCAATGTAGAAACTACCTTCACTGAGGCAAAGTATCCAATCTTTCTATGCTTTTATGAATTAGTAGGCCAAAATATTCATTAGCTGGTGACAATCTTTCTCTATTAAGATTTTGTATTTATTCTACTGGCCCTCAGACAATAGTCACTCAATAGACTGATTCTAGAGATCTTTAAAGTTTGGTTGGAATTGTCAGAATGTGGATTTTGCTAATGTAGTCTTTGAGGCAACCTCAGCCAAGGATGAGGTGTCCAAAGAGTGTTGTATTAGAAGATGTCAGGGTAAAGATACTGCACCTGCTGATCACCAGTGTTAGATTGTTTGGTCTAGCTGGTTGGTAGATATCTCCTTTCTCCCTCAATGGTGCTTGAGCTAACTTTTAGAAGGTGCCTGCCTGTTTGAAGATGATTTACTAGAAGTCTCATTCTTTAATCGTAGGACTCACTGTCTAATTCCTCTGATAGAACCACCAAACAAGTTTTTAAGGGTGGAAATTTAATGTGGAAAAATGTAAAGTTCTGAATATACACACATATAGCAGATATGGGAATGCTAAAGTTGATGCAAAAAAAAATTCAACACATTTCAGTTAACCATAAGCTCAATATGGTAAAATAGTGCCAGGGGCCTGCTAAAAATGCAATCAAGCACAATAACATAGGTTGTACTAATCAGTGGAAATGGAATCCAATCAACAACCATTTATTAAATGTCATTCTGTCAGGCACTGAATACAAACAAAAATAAATAATGAACCAATTCCTATTCACAAGCAGCTTACATTTTAATGAGGAAGACAAGCACACAGATATGCCTATTTGGAACAAATATAAAGTGACCAAATAATAAAAAGTAGTAAAACACAATGCAGTGTGGGAGAAAAGGCATTAGCAGCTAAGGGATCAGGAAAGGCTTCATGTAAAAGGTCATACTTGAGTTGCATGTTGAATGAAAAAGGGACTGTTTTCAGAGATGCAGAGAAGGCACATTCCAGACATGGAGGATGGTCAGTACAAAGGCTGGGATGCGAAATGGAATATGAGCAATAGAGAGAAGGCTGGTGTGGCTGGAGAGTGTGGAAAGAGAAGTAATATCCAGTGATGTTGGAAAATTGAATTGGGGAGAGGTTCTGAAGTACTTTAAAAGCTAAACAGAAGAGTTTCATTTTACCTTAAAGTCAATAGGGAGTAATCAGAGGTCATTGAGTTGGGGAGTGACTTGGTCAGATCTTTATTTAAGGAAAATCACTTTGACAGTAATACATAACATGAACTAGAGTGGTAAAATACTTGAGGCTGGAGTCTATTAGGAGTCTATTGTAATAATCTAAGCAAGAGGTGATGAAGGCCTGAACTAAGGAGGTAGATGTGTGAGTAGAGAGAAGGGGTTGGGTGTTACAAAGGTTGTGGAGGCAGAAAGAGCCAAACTGGTAAATAATTAGGTATGTGGGCTAAGGGAGAATAAGGAATTCAATATAATGTTAAGATTACCTGAAAGACTAGAAGGATGGTGGTGCCTTCAACAGAAATAGAGAAGTTTGGAAGAGGAAAGAATATATAGCAGAAAAGATAATAGATACATTTTGGACATGGGCATTTGAATTATTACCAGGATATTCAGTTGGAAATAACCCATAAGCAACAGGTGATGATAAACTGAGGCTCAGGGGAGAAACAGGATAGATATATAAATCTGTGTGTCACATTTAGAGTTAAATCTGTAGGAGCTGATAAGATTACCGAGAGAATGGAGAGGGAGCAGAAGAGAGGGTCTAGGATAGAACCCTGGTGTACTCCTCAACTAGAAGACAAGCTAGAGATGGTAAACCAGCAGAAAAGTTTGAGAAGGAGCTTGCAGACAGATAGGAAGGCATCCTAGGAGAGACTACTATAACAAAAATTCAGAGATCATAGAATCTCTAGGAGGAGAGGGTGGTTAATAGTATCAAATATAATAGAAAAGTAAAGAATGAGGACTGAGAAAAGACAATTGGGAAGTTAAGATTGTGCAATTAAATGACCATTGATAGAATAGTTTTGATGGGCTGATGAGGTCAGGAGCCATATTGTAAAGGATTGTTGTGGTTTGTCCTTCATTCTGGAAGAAGACCATGACATCAGGAAGGTGATACCATGAATCGCAAGTGAATTGGATTTAAGTGAGGGAGGGCTATGCAAAGTCACCAGTCTTACTTTCTCCTCTAGAGCAAAGGATTTCAAGGGTTTAAGCAAAGGATTAAAGAGTGAGAGGAAAGAAAGTAGAAGAAGGGAATGAGTAGGTTTTTTTGGAGGGGGGAAGGCAAGGCAATTGGGGTTAAGTGACTTGCCCAAGGTCACACAGCTAGTAAGTGTGTCAAGTGTCTGAGTCCGGATTTGAACTTAGGTCCTCTTGACTCTAGGGCTGGTGCTCTACTCACTGTGCCACCTAGCTGCCCCGTAGGTTTTTTGTAATGAGAAATTTGGTAGACAAAGTGAAGAGAGATTTAGATTAATAATATAAGGGCATAGCGGGGTCCAGTGAAGGCTTTTTAAAAAAATTAATGATCAAATTAATAAAATAATAATTTAAAATCAATAAAAAGAAGAATTTGGAAATGTTTGAGGGCAGTAGAGAAGCAATCAATGGATAGGGAATAGTTAAACATTGAGGCTGCCATTTGCAGGAGAAATGGGAAAGGGGTAGGATTAAAGATTCCCAAGTAGAGGGAAATCCTTGGCAAGGATAAGAGTTACCTCTTTGGCTGAAACTGAAGGAAAGGAGGACAGATGAGAAGAAGATGTTAAAGAGCTTCGAAATGTAGAAAATGGGGAAAGTGAGATTTCACATCAATTGGCAAAAATTTTCTCTGTAAATTAAATGTCAAGATTCTCACCTTGAGGGCAGGGGAAGGGGAAAGCTTGGGAGGCTTAAGGAGCAAAAATGAGGTTTTGGAATCACTTGTCTGATTAAGGAAATATGGAATCAATTAGAGAGGAATAAAAGGATCTCATTTCTGTGGTGGAAGATGTGGATGGTAGAAGTAATTCATTTGGTAAGAGGTGAGTGATGATAAATCAAGGGTGAGAGGTATTTAAAAACAGGGATCTTTGTAAAATTGAAATGGCAAACTACAGTGTTGAGATCAGAAAAGGATGAAAATGAAGTCAGAGAAGCTTCCTTTCTCCACCCAGCCTATCCCCAATTTAAGAGAAAATAAAATTATTTTGTTTTGTTTTCTAGGGGAGACTGGATATTATGAAGTCTATCCCTTCAGTTTATAGAAGGATAAACTGAGTTTAAGGGAAATGATGGTACTTGCCCAGGGTCCCACAGTGAGATGATACAGCAAGTGAGTAAGTTGAGCAAGTCCTAAGGAATACATAGATTGGAGCTCCCAATAAGGGGGAAAATAGGTGTAGGAGGGTTGGAAGGATTGATAGTTAGATAATGGGAGTCCTGTGTTTCTGATTAAGAAAGTAGAACATTTGTTGGTAATGAAAGATGCAGTATGATTATCTTCTGTATGAGGCTGAGGTAGAGTGAAGGAGAAGGTCATGGGATTTAAGAAGCTGAAGAATTGATGAGCAACCCCTTGATTTCCAATTCTTTGCTACTACAAAAAGAGCCACTGTAAATATTTTTGTACATACAGGTCCTTTTCCCACTTGTGTGATCTATTTGGGATACAGCCCTAGAAGTGGTATTGCTGGGTCAATGGATATGAACATTTTTATAACCCTTTGGGCATAGTTCCAAATTGATCTCCAGAATGGCTGGATCAGTTCACAATTCCACCAGCAATGTAACAGTGTTCCAATTTTCCCACATCCTCTTCAGCATTTATCATTTTCCTGTTTTGTCATTTCAGCCAATCTGACACGAGAGATGCAGTACCTAAGAGTTGTTTTGATTTGCATTTCTCTGATCACTAGTTATTTCGAGCATTTTTTCATATGCCTATAGATATCTTTAATTTTTTCCTCTGAAAACTGCCTGTTCATATTCTTTGACCATTTCTCAATTGGGGAATGACTTTTCTTCCTGTAAATTTGGCTCGGTTCCCTGTACATCTTAGAGATGGAACCTTTATCAGAGACACTGGTTGTAAATCAAGGGGATGTCCATCAATTGGGGAATGGCTGAACAAGTTGTGGTATATGAATTTAATGGAATACTATTGCGCTATAAGAAATGGGGAAGATATGGACTTCATGATAGCCTGGAAAAACCTACACGACATAATGCTGAGTAAGTGGAGCAGAACTAGGAGGACATTATACACAACCACAGATATATGGATTCTGTGATGACTAACCTTGATAGACTTTGCTCTTCTCAGCAATACAAGATTCAAAGACAACTCCAAAGGACTTATGATGGAGAGAGCTGTCTACATCCAGAGAAAGAACTATGGAGTCTGAATGCAGATTGAGGTACACTATTTGCTCTTCTTTTATTTTTTCTTTCCCTTTGTTTTATTCTTCTCTTTTTTTTGGTTTTGTTTCTTCTTTCTCATGATTCATTCCATTGGTAATAATTCTTCTTTACAATTTGACTATTGTGTAAATAAATTCCATGTGAAGTTATATGGAAAAGATATATTGGATTCCATGCCATATTGGGGAGGGAGGGGGGAGGAGGGGAAGAAAATCTGGAACTCCAAATCATGTGGAACTGAGTGTTGCAAACTAAAAATAAAAAATCTTAATTAAAAAAAGAATATTGAAAAAAAGAAAAAAAGCTGAATAATTGGGAGACGAGGAAGTTTGAGGGAGCAACAACATGATAATATAATTAGGATGACTTGTTTTTATTTTACAATATATTTATTTTGTTTCTTTGGGCCAAATAAAAAGAATATAAATAAACAAGAATATATCAGAAATACAGAACAGGAATCCTCAAAATCATGCACAAATATTTGTAGGTTATTTTTTATAAAAATATTTTTCACTTAACAGAAATTTATTCTCCACCCAGCCTATTCTTAACTCAAAAGAAAATAAAAATTATGTTGTTTTGTTTTTTAGGAGAAACTTTGAGTAATACAGAGTCTATCCCCTCAGTTTATAGAAAGATAAACTGAGATTGAGAGAGGTGATTTTACTTGCCCAAGGTCACACAGTGAGGTGATAGAAAAGTTAGGGTTATGATTAAGGACTTCTATTCAGTCTAGTTCTCTCCAAGAAACAATGTGAGTCCTATCATATTTTGTATCAGACAGGCTATACTTGGGGAATCATATTTTAGAAGGATAATTTCAATCTATAGTGGAACAAGAGTCTGCAAATCAGACCCTAGGAGGAACTCAGGATGTTCAACCTGGAAGAAGTTAAAATTAAAATTAAGTTGGTAAGGAAAGAAGGAAACAGATATTTGTGAAGTGCCCACTGTGGGCCAGACATTATGCAAAGTCCATGACAAACATTATCTCATTTAATACTCAAAAGAACCCTAAGAGGTAGGTTCTCTTATTGTCTCCATTTTACAGTTGAGGAAATTGAGGCAGACATTGGTTAAGTTGCTTGCCCAGGATCAATAAGGGTATGAGACCAGATTTGAACTCAGATCTTCTTGAATACAAACTCTATCTAACACACAGCTCCCTCTAGGCTTAATTTTAAGATGAGGCTTAACAACTGTGTTCTTATATTTGGTTTTGTTCTCTGTAGCTTCAGATTTCAGGAGGAAGAACAACAGGCAGAAAGAACAAAGAAGTATATTTTTGATTCATATTAATGAGGGTCTTTTTTTAAAACAATTAAATCTGTCTTCTAAAGGAATAGATTACCTCGTTAAATAACAATACCCCTATCCCTGGAAATATTTAAGCAAAGAGTGGATGTTCCCACTATCAGTGGAACTATTCATGTAATGGATAAGAAGTTGAGCTGGTTGACCTCTAAGGTCCCTTTTCATCTATAGGATTCTGTGGTTCTTGTTTGCTTCAGAAATCAGTGGCTCATCCTGTTCTTATCCCTAGGTTTAGGGAGTTATCTTTTGTTCACAGAATCAAGGATCCACAGGATCTCTAAGTTGGAAGAGTCCTCAAAGGTCCTTTCTTCCAATGAGTATCTGAGCATGCATACAGCTATCAACATAACTTTTTCTGTTTGGCTTAATAGCTTGTTTAAAAATGTATTTGAATAATATTTTAGGAAAAACCACAACTCTTAAACTATCTACAAGTTCCAAATTAAAGAGCAAAAATTACATACATTTTAGCAAAATATTTAATTTATACTCTATTAAATAATTAAGTATCCTATTTAAACAGGTCAACTTAGAAAAATATCATTTCTTCACCAGATTTTCATGTTCTAAGATCTGTTGCCAGGAACATTTTCTTTAGGAATGGAGAACAGAGTACATTTATAAAGATGTTAGTAAGGTCTATCTTTTTTAGGCAATTCTTAGATGTGTTATCATTGCCAAGGTCTCCTTTTGGATAAAATCTGTGTTCAAACTCTCAAACAGCATGAGATCCAATCAAGTATCAACAAGCAGATATCTGGGAGAAAATAGACACAAGACATATAAACTGACTACCTTTCCCAGAAGGCCAGCAGACAGAGCCATACCAGAGAAACACAGGGGACAGCACAAAGGTATATCCACTATACTGACCCTTGGGAGCTCCTTGACTCTCATTCTGTCTCGAACACTGCATGGTAAATTTAACAAAGCATGGGCCAACTTTGACAAAATATGAAATGCAGCACTAAATACATCATTGACTACTCCTAGATAACTTCTCTTTCTCTCTCTCCCTTTTTAAATGCAGGCATATGTGGAGTTTCTGGAGTGTATCTCTCCTGTAGCCTCAGCTGTGTTCAACCTTTGTAAATGTTTGTCAAATAGGCATTGGATGAATAGCTTTTGAATTATGGCTGCAGCTTTGATTTCTCAGAACACTATGATAATAATTTGTCTATGGGCAATAAAAGCTACAGCAAAAACACACATAGAAGGAGAGAGAAGAAAGATTCCATTGTGTGTTTGTTGACTATCAGCTAGATGGAATAAGTGGATGTTGATGATGATGACGATGATGACAGTGACAATGACCATGACAATGATGATGATGATGAAAGCACTAAACTCTGAAGAGGGCATAAAAAACAAAGCAAAGGAAATGATCCACGTACTCATGGGCATTGCTAGAAAAACAAGATAAACAAACGTCTTTGAATCTTTAGTTTCTTTCAAGACTTAGTTTAAGTGTCACCTCTTGCAGGAAGTCTTTTCTCATGTACCCATATATCTTGATTCCCACCATGACTGTCTCATATCATATGTATATATAATATGTATTTACGTATAATACATTATATCATATTATATAACATGTATTTGTATATATATGTTACATTGATATATATACATACATACATATGTAAAGTTATTTTGTATCCGTAATACACACATATGTACATTATATGTATATATGTACATACATACATACATGTATATAGTCTCCTTTGGCTAGGCTGAAAATTCCTCAAAGATAACAACGGTTTCATTTTTCTCTTTGAATCCCCAATTTCTAACACAGTTCATGGCACAAAGTAGGCAATGAATGAATGAATGAAAAAAATTTCTAAGCACTTACTTAGTGCAAGTACAATGTGAAGTGCTGGGGACACAAAACCAAAAAAAAAAACCATAGACATTCCCTTACGTCGGGTATAATATATTCTAATGGGGGTTACAGTACACAAAAGGGATTGGTGGCTGGGGAGAGGAACTTTGGTCCAGAAATGTGAATGGAGCTCTAAGTATACCCTAGTTAGGGGTAATGGAAGAATTGGTCTAATTATGATTTCTGGTTGGGGGCAGGAAGGTGCTGTGTTGGAGATGGCAGGTTATTTGAATGAAAAATGAAGCAAGACTGAGGCTTTTCCAAAAACAGGAGGAAAAAATAGATTGTTGTTTGATTGATAGCAGTGAAGTAAAGAAAGAGAGAACATAATTTGGTGAAAAGAAATGAAAGATCAATGTGGATTAGATAGAAACGTCTCTTTGCAGAATTTTGTTTTGAGACAGCTACTATAATATTGAGGAAGCTATGGATACATGGAGGGGAGAGAAAAAGACCATCCAGATTTCTTGCTGGGGAGTAATGGGGGTTTGACTAGGGCCCTATTATTAAGTGTATTGGTTCAACGGAGGAGTTCAAACCTTATTAGGTAGATACTAGAGTCATCGTGAGGCAATTTTGCATAGTGGATACAGGGTTGATTTTAGCTTCAGGAAGATCTGAATTCAAATCCCGACTCTGATATAAACTAACTGTTAGGCCTGGATGTGGATGTTGCTTTACTTCTCAGTGCCCCCCCAAAAAACCTTAATAAATTGCCCACAAGTTATAATCACATGAAGTCATATATTGAGACCTTTGTAATTCCTACCCTTTGCAAAAAGAGGGTAAAAGCATTAGGAATTCCTGATGAGGTAAGTGACATAATAAATATTTTAAAATTATTGTGGGATAAATTACAGCAGATAAACATAGGTGGATGCAGGAAGAAATTTAGGAGGCTGTTAAAATTATCTAAGCATGAAGTGAAACAACGAGATCTAGTGTTATATTAGTGGAATGGGAGGAATGGAAAAACCTGACACATTTCAAAGGAAGAAGTGGGAGGATATGGTGACAGTTTGCATATATAAGATGGAGGGAGGGAAAAGAGAATCAAAGATGATTTTGATTCTGGGAGACTGGAAGAATAGTAGCACCACTGATAAATAGGGGAGTTGAGATAGGAAGCCAGGATAATGTAAAGGTGATAAACAACATTTCCTTCAGGCAATTCCTACTTGCAATTGGAAAACGCTATGGAAAAGGAAAGAACAGAGTGAAAGGAGAGGTTATAAGCATGGGAACAGGATGCCTCTAGTTGGGAAGGAAAAAGTAGCATTTAGCCTTAGAGAGTAGAAAAGAATCTATGCAAAGGCATGGAATTCTACCAAGGTAAGATGAGCAATAGGTATTTAATACAGAAAATTGTGTGTGTGTGTGTGTGTGTTAAAAGGGTAATTATATTTTATCTTAGGAAAAAAACACTAATATTACAGCATTTATAAAAATGAAAGAGGTAAATGAAAATAAAAGGAATTAAAAGGAGGCATGACTGGGAAGGTTTCAGGTTACTAGTAATGAGCTGTTATATTATCTTTATTATTTCTTATCACTGATTCAGTTTGGGCCCAGGAAAAATACTTGACAGCTCAACTTCGAAGGATAGATTGTGTCCACATCAAAATGTTTGCTGTTCTTATTTGTCAGTCCCTAAAGAGAAAGCAGAGGCCGATTTTTTTTTCCTGAGGATTAGTACTGCATAAATCTATGTCTTTCAAATACATTTCTCTGCATAGATGCCCAATGCAACATGATTAGATTTAATTGTGTTCTTTACAAGTTAACATTTATATTACTTGTGGCACTTTGGAGAAATTTTTCCAATTATGGGATCTCATACTAGGCTGAACGGATGTATTGGGAAATTTACATTTTATGAGCTAGAAAACCTTACTTTTTTCCTTATTCTGGTATTTTGAAATCATAAAGTCAGTTCATGTCCCTTTATATAAAATAAAGTTCCAGTAACATCCTCCCCCCACTTTTTGGGAAATAAGCTATTTGAAAATCTGAAAAATGGGTGAGAACATAGAAGAAAGCTAAAAATAATATCTACTCTGTTAAAATAAATCTCAGAAAGTTTACCTGTTAAATTCATGTGTTTTACTAAAAGAAGGGTCCCTTAGATACTCCATAAGATAGTATTTACTTTTATTTTATAAACAACTTTAACAACCTCAGGCATCTTGTTTTCCAGGAGAAATAAATTAAAAGTGAGTATACTAATAGCAGCAAGAAATGATAAAATGATTCATGGGACAGAAGATTGGTATACCTTTTGCCTTCTAGAAACAACGGTAGTTTTGATGAGATTATGCCCAGAGCAGGAGTTGGAAAGCTGGGGTAGAGGTTGGGTCATATAGAAATTTGGTCTGGAGAGATGACTGGATGTGATATGATACATGGAATGCTTTCTTCTGGGGACAGCTATTATAGTAAGCTAGGTGAGTTTGTACTCACTAACTGATCAAGACAACATGGCCACAACATGGGGGTGGCCAAGATGAGCGGATTAATGTCCCCAGAAAATGGAGGCATGATTTCTGAGGGTCTCACGGGAAAGTTATAGTTCCAGGTGGAGAAAGGTGGATCATCAGCCAACAAGTAGGCAAGATGGCTGGATATTATAGCCGCCTGACAAAATACCCAGTTAGAATCATAGAGATTATTAGAACTGAGCAAGATCTTAGCCGTAATTTTGTTTAACTCTGTGATTTTATAGATGAAGAAACTAGATTCCAGAGAGGTGAAATGATTCACAAAGGCTACACAACTATTATGTGGCAGCGCTAAAACTTAATGAAGGTAGAGGGTAATTTTCCTTTGCTGCTCTTTTGCTCAGGGTGACATATCTTGAAGTGTCCATTTGGGACTTTCATTTCCACAAATATTAATCCATTGATTTCAATAATGACTTTGTCCAAGAGCTCCCTCAACGTCTTGCATACAGTAGGTATTTCTAATGTCTAACTTTGCCCCTTAGTTTTCTATGCTTCATTTTCTCCCTATGGCAAATGGCTACCAAATTATTTAAAACCAATGCCTCACAATTGTTATAAACATGTGTGAGGTAATCTCCATTCTCTACAACCTGTGTGATTTCCACTAGAGATTTATAGTGGCAACTTTTAATAGGCCATCATGATCTGCCTTCTTTTTATTGCTTACACAATGTAATCTGGCATGGAAATCCAATTACTTAAAATAAAACCTTGTGGTTTCCCATGACCCAAAGAAGAACAGTCTGGAATGTCATGATATTAAATTGACATGGGTTGTTTCTTAACATAGGAGTCCTCATTACATGTTAAGTATTGTCTGGAAATTATAATTTCTCAATTGCAAATGCCACGTATCTCCTCACAGCCCTTAATGTAGAACACCCCACATAGTAGGTACCCAATATGTTTTTTTCAATTAATTTCAAATAGGAGAGAAGAAATATTCTCTGAATAAAGACAAATAAAAAACCCTACTTTCTAGTGTTACCATACACAAAACATAGGAGGTAAATTTTAAAGTGAAAATGAGTCTACAAAAATCTGCAGAATACATAGATGTTATTTTTATTATGAATGTTATTGACAAAAATTTCAGCATGCCATAGCTTCCTTTGAGTTTTATTGAAAAAAGACACATCAATAAAGATAAAGTTCCCGATGTTCTAGATTTAAAATATTTTCTTTCTTTTGAGGGCATATCCATCAAACAAGGAATCTCAAAAGAAGTTGATATATGTAAGAAACATGATTGATATGGGGTAATGTATTGGATTTGAAGTCACATGACTTCATTTCAAGTCAGAGCTCTGCCACTTATTACTTGCAAGAACTTGGGCAAGTAATTTAATTTCTCTAGGCCTTGGCTTCTTCATAGTCCTTTTTTTTTTCAAAAAAAAAATCTTTAAAATGAAGGGGTAAAGTAGATCAATCCATTAACAAGAATTCCTTAAGTGCTTACTATGTTTCAGGCACCACTAATACAAAATTTTTTTTAAAAAATCCTATTCTCATGAAGCGTGTCTTCTATCTGTGAAGAAAACCTTCAGGATATCAATAGTTCTTATTTGGTGATGTCTTCTGCTTCTAAATTTGTGACTGTTCTTTATTATCCCTTTTACTTGGCTCTCTCCTGACCTCCAGTCTCATATTTCCAACTGCCTAGTGAGTATCTTGACCTGAATGTCTCATACAAATCTTAAAATCAACATGTACAAAACTGAACACATTATTCTACCTGCAAACCTTCTTCTCTTCCAAGATTTCCTATTACTATCCAAGATAACAGCATCCCCCCTGTGACCGTGGTTCCCAGGTTGCCAAACCTAGCTGTCATCCCAGACACTTCTCTCTTTCTCATGTTCTATATCCAATATGTCACTGTCTTGTAAATTTTCCTTTCAGAATATCTCTGGCATATGTCTCCTTCTCTCCTCTGGATGATCACTTCCCTGGTGCAGGTCCTAATCATCTTATGCCTAGACTATTGCAATGCCTTCTTGTTGGCCTCCCTACTTTAAGTCTCTTCTCATTTCAGTCGGACCTCCACTCAGCTCTCCTAAAAGGTAGTTTTGACTATGTCACCTCTCTATTCAATAAACTCCAGTGGATTCCTATAATGTTTAGGATCAAACATAAAACTGTCTGACATACAAAATCCTCTATAACCTGGTTTCTTCCTACATTTGCAGTGTTCTTATTTTTTCCTCCCACAAGACATCTCCTATTCCATGCATTTTCATGGACTATCTGCCTGCCATATATGGAATGCTCTCCTTACTCCCTCCTAGCTTCCCTGGCTTCCCTCATGTCTCAAATTCTGCAAGAAGCTTTTTTCAATCCCCCTTAATTCTAGTGCCTTCACTCCATTGACTATCTCTAGTTTATCCTGTTTATGTCTTGCTTATATATTATCTCCTCGATTAGATTGTGAGCTCTTTGTTAACATGAACTCTTATCATATATACGTGTGTGTGTGTGTGTGTTTGTGTGTGTGTGTGTGTCCAAGTGCCTAGCACATTATCTGGAACATAGTAGGTGACCAATAAATGCTTATTGTCTTAGTGACTTTCTAATCTATTTTAGTATCTTTCCAAAATGCTACTGTGGTGATAAAGAAAACTAATGGGAAACTGGATCTCATTATAATGAATTCATCATTTCTTTGTAATCATTGTTCTTATATTATTAATTGCAATCTTCCCAAATTGAATGTAGTGATGGTACTGTGTGTGAATGGATGTGGAGACTGTAACATTAACTTATTTTAGAAGGTGAGTAGTAATTAGACCTATAACAAATCACTGTGGAGAACAATCTTGAATCAGATATATTGAATTAAGATAATCTGCAGCCAAAAGACAGAGATATATAGGAGACCTAAGGAACATGCATATTATGTATAACAATATTATGCACAAAAATGGTAATTTACCTGCCCCTTTAAGAAGGAAGAAAATCACAATGTCAAGTTCAAGCTGTGATATCTAGTTAACACTGTGGCTTGAATGGATTCTTGAGTGCTTTCTTAGAGAAACCATTTAGATCCTATTGTGGGGAAGTAAGGAAGAGGTATAAGGAGAGAATAGTAGCCATGAAGTGAAGGGGCTAAAAGGAGCTACAAGAAAGTGCTTTGGAAACTAGATTGTTGTAGAAAAATGAAGGGAAGATGACGGTTGTTGCTACTGTTACTATTACTATTACTAATACTACTGCCGGCAGCTAGCTGGTGCAGTGGATAGCATGTCAGGTCTGACATCAGGAAGACTCAATTTCATGAGTTCAAATCTCACTTCAGATACTCACTAGCTGTGTGACCCTGGGCAAGTCGCTTAATTTTATTTGCTTCAGTTTCCTCTGGAATGAACTGGAGAAGGAAATGGCAAACTACTCCAGTATCTTTGGCGAGATAATCCCAAGTGGGGTCACAAAGAGTTGGTCATGAATGAATGACTGAACAACAACAGAACAACAATAATACTACTGCTATTAGAGGCAGGGAATAGAGAACCATCCTTAAAGCCAAGAAGATCTGGATTCAATTTCTGCCTCTGGTATATACTGTCTGTGTGACCTTAGTCACTTAAAGACTCAGTGATCTAAGCAACAATCTAAGACTATAAGTTGCAGGGAAGGTGCTGACTTATCCTGATAAAAGGGGTTTCCTCACATAGGAATTCCTTTCAACTTGTGTCAAACTTCCTACTGGCTGCATGAGCCACAGAACTCCCAAGTGCAGCCTAATGTAGATTAAAATATAATTAGAAAATGTTGAGCAAGATAAATAGAAATATGATTCACGTAATGTTAATTTGTGGTTTTCTAAGTCAATATATGGCTCCCAGTTTCTATTGGAATTTGACACTCCTGCCTTTTGCCAATGAAATATTGGTCCTGGCCCTATCACTATTCTTTTTGACTCGGCTGCAACTACCTCAAAGCCAAATCACTCCTGAACCCTTCTGTATGCCAATTTCCCTTCAGTGTTGGAGAAAGAAGGGAAAAAGAATAGAAAGGGAAAGGGATAGTACATCTTCAGTGGGGTAAAGAGAAGTCAGTAGGCTCATCCAGGAGCCATTGGACTCAGCCTGAGAAGAATATTCCATCGAGGGGCAAAGCTGCCTTGTCATCTATCTCCCCTGCTATTGTCACTCCATACCTACTCCACTCCCTTCCTAAGCTAGTCTTGTTTCCCATTCCCATTCTGAATGTTTTCCTTAAAGGAAAGAGACTAATTAGGCCATGAAGTGAATTTTGCAAGTTTAATTCTAAGTATACTGAACTTGCCCCTTAAAGGGGAAAATGCAGCATCATTTTCTTTAAACATTTTATTAATATGTCTACCTAAGGAAGACATTTTAAATTTTTATTAAAGAGAAAGAGTGTGAAACCGGCCTAGGGATTCCCATGGTGAGTGTGTGTGTGTGTGTGTGTGTATGTGTGTGCTGGAGTCAGATTGAGAGAGCCAATTATTAATTTTTGGTTTCAGTATTTATACCTCAGAAATGAGCAATGACTACAAATCAGGGCTTAATTTTTTGTGCTGTTGATTGTTGACTTAAGAAAGTAATAGAGAAGTGTTAATGCAGGTTAAGATTAAGAATGTATTGTTTATACATTTTGTTTTCAGATAATTGAATGTTAACCACATACCAGCACACCCCGAGTTCCATTTTTTCAAAAACATGCAGTGTTTTGTCTGATATTTAGTCATTTGAAACCACAGGAACTTAGACTAAACAAAAGAAAACAATAACAAAAAACAAACCACCTTCCTACACTCTTCCCTTCTTCCTTGTACCAAAAGGAATTTCCCTATTACTACCTCCCCACAGCACCTCAAAACAAGGAAGTCTTCTAGGAAGTAGACCAGTGAAATGGGAATGGAAGATTTGCTATCTAAATAAGTGCCCCTTTATGTATAAATAATGAATAATACATTGCAAATATTCTTCTAGCACCTTATTAAAATGATACTAATCGCTTACCTTTATACTGTACATGTGTTTTTGCAAAGCTCTTTGCAAAGTTTTCCTCATAGCAACACTACAAGGTACCTATTGCATGAATTACTGCTCTATTTTTAGAAATGAGGAAACAGGTTCAGATTGGTTCAGTGACCTGCCTATAGGCATGTAGTTAGGAAATTCCTAAAAGATGATGGTGTTAAAGTGTTGCATTCAACTACGCCAACAATTTCGCAAAACTCAACAGTGGTCACTGGATTGGAAAAAGGTCAGTATATGTCCCAATCCTAAAGAAGGGCAACACCAAGGAATGTTGAAATTACCAAACAATCATGCCCATTTTACTCATCAGCAAGGTTATGCTTAAGATTCTGTAAGCTATGCTTTGGCAATTTGGGAATCGAGAATCACTGGAAAAACAGGCTGGTTTCTGAAGAAACAGAAGAATTAGAGTCCAAATGGCCAATATTCACTGGATTATTAGAGAAAGCAGGAGAGTCCCAGAAAACTTTTTTTTTTTGCTTTTGCTTTAATGACTGCTCTAAAGCCTTTGACAGTATGGATCACGACAAAATGTGTCAAATCCTCAAAGAGATGAGAATACCGGATCATCTTACTTTTTTTTCCTGAGGATCTGTGGATCAAGAAGCAACAGTAGTACTGAACATGAAACAATTGACTGGTTTCTAATTGGGAAAGGAGTATAGGAAGGCTATATATTGTCACCTTATTTAATTAATTTATATTCAGATTACATTATGCAAAATGCTAGGCTAGACAAATCAAAAGTTGGAATTGAAGTTGCCGGGAGAAATATCAACAATCTCAGATGTGCAGACAATACCACTCTAATGGTAGAAAGTGAATAAGAATTAAGAAGTATTGATACAGGTGAAAGTCAAAAGTATAAAAGTTGGCTTGAAGCTTAATGTTAAAAAAAATAAAACTATGATCATGGTAACTGGTCCCATCACTTCCTGGCAAATAGAGGGAGGAGAAATGGAAGCAGTCAGATTTTTATTTTTGGACCATCACTGCAAATGATGACTGCAGCCATGAAATTAAAAGATGCTTGCTCCTTGGAAGGAAAGCTATGACAAATCTGGATAGCATACTAAAAAGCAGAGATATCGCCTTGCTGAGAAAGTTCTATATAATCTGTATAGTCAAGGCTATTTCCAGTAGCAATGTATAGCTGGGAGAGTTGAACTATAAAGAAAGCTGAGTGCTACAGAATTGATAATTTTGAATTGTGGTGCTGGAGAAGACTTTTGAGAATTTCTTGGATAGTGAAAAGATCAAATTAATCAATGCTTAAGGAAATTAATTCAGACTATTCATTGGAAGATCAAATACTGAAGCTGAAGCTTAAATACTTTGGCCACATAATGAGACAACAAGACTAATTGGAAAAGACCCTGATATTAGGAAAAATTGATGACAAAAGGAGAAGAGATGACAGAGGATGAACTGGATCATGCCATAGAAGCAATGAACATGAGTTTGGACAGACTTTGGGAAACAGTGGAAGATAAAAGGGGCTGGTGTGCTTTGGTCTATAGAGTCACAAAGAGTTAGACATGACTGAATGACTCAACAATAGCAAAGCTGGTAGAAACATGCATAGCTTATGCTATTGCTATGCTATAACAATTGTTCACCTTCCTATTGCTTTTACTAAGCCTCTTAAATCTTCCCAGACAATTCCATCTCTTCCATAACTACTTCTCCCCATCTTATTTTCTTACACATCATGTCTCAGTGGAAGAGATTACTCTTACTCAAGGACACCACTGGCAGACAGGAACATGTGAAAGTTTTTTTTTTATAGTTAGCTTGTTTTAAACAAAAAGATGGACAGCCATCACACTTAGTAGACTCCGATAATAGGTTAATCCATGAGAAAGAAGAATGGCAATAAAAATATAGTGACTTTATTTCAACAATCTGAGTAGAAACTCCTACCAGCAAGAACTATATTATAAATCTGCCATACTAACTCTGCTGAATAAAAAAAATTAAAAGATTATGCTGACCAATGAAAACACCCAACCCATTTAAGATCAAAAGATCTGCTTGTTTAATGTATTTTTAGGACAAATTAATTTAGTTTGATAATTTTTATAAAGGTTATGTGAGACAAACCAGGACTTCACAATGGAGTTATGACTCACTAAGATGGTCAGCGTCCTTTATAATTCTTTCTATGAGATAAATAAATCTCTGTTATACTATATGAAAGTTTCATCTCTAATATTAGTGAGTGAAGGCTTAGTGCTTACTCTGAGAAAGTAAAGCATGCATTTGGTCCATGGCTTATTCTGAGAAAACAAAGCCAAATTCAAATAAATAGTTTACCCTTTGGTGATGTTTTCCTTCAAGGCAGAGTTGATACTATATAATGTATTCAAATTTTCTACCATTACTATATCTATTATGTATTCAACTGCTCTGTCATTAGAGGAGATAATCAAATACAAAGCACTAGGAAATTTTGGTGTTTTCTTGGGGGGGGGATGGTATATTAGTTTCTATTGTGCTTCGGAACAAGTTGGAGATGTATGAGACAAATCTCGTGGAGTTTTATTGTTTTTTTTGAGAGGAGGGAAGAATTTTTCATTTGTATCCATGATTTTATTGATTTAGAGAGGTTCCAGTGGAGATATGCCTTCTTGCAATGTTACTGGCAACTGTTTTATAAAAGAGTTGCCTGGAGTACTAAGCAGTTAAGTGTCTTTTCCAGGGTTGCAGCCAGTCTATGTCAGAAGCAAGACTTGAAGCCAGGTCTTATTGAAACTGTCCCAGGGGAATGTCTCCACATTTTTACCTGGAGCTTTGTAAAGAATTTCTACTACATTCAAAGATATTTCTTTTTGTGTGTCTGTACACACAGTGTATGAAGCAGTCCTTGGCTTATATGTAAAGGTATATGGGGAAGGGGCATGGTGAGAAGAGGGTGGTGATGTTCAGGGGAATCATTGATCAGTTTGAGGATTTCTTCATTCAAAATGATGAAATAGTAGGACATGGGCCATCGTTTGGAGCCAACTGAAGTACACCACCTTATGGAATATAAATATGCCCAATGATGCTGATTAGGTTTCTTTTTTAAAAAAAATTTTTGGAGGGGGTAGGGCCGGGCAATTGGGGTTAAGTAACTTGCCCGAGGCCACACAGCTAGTACATATCAGATATCTGAGGTCAGATTTGAACTCAGGTCCTTCTGACTACAGGGTCGGTGCTCTATTCACTGAGCCACCTAGCTGCCCCCGATTATGTTTCAAAGACTAATGTTATCTCCTAATGACTAAGAATCATGCACCTCTCCCTCCAATCTATAAAAATGAATCTCTATTATACTTTAATTACTTCCTCTCTTTTTTCCTCAATGTACTTTTTTTCTGGGCTGAAGTAAAGGGATGGGAGGGATTTTTCTCCATCCCATTGTGAGGGTTACTTAAGGAGAAATACATGGCATTCTTAGAAAAAATGGCCTAAAAAGAAAAGTTCTGATAGCTGATTTTCACAGACAAAAAGCACAATAGCATTTCATCATACTCGTATATCCCAACTTATTGTGCCAATTCCCAACAGACTTCTTTTAATCAGTCGTGAGGGTATGGGAGAAGTTGCTACAGGCATGGAACGTTACATGCCCTGTTAGATGAAGTTGCAGCATTGTTAGTTTTCCTTAAGTGTTTTACTTGGTTACAAGCAAAGAGGGGAGGGAGGGATTTGTAAATGTTTATAAAGTGAAAACAAAATAGATCAAGACTTTTTTAAAAAGAAAAATCTCGGAATGCTTCAAATTGGCACAGATGATAAAATATGGGAATAGCAAATGTTGGATGGATTGTGGGAAGATAAATACTAGTGCATTGTTTGTGGAACTATGAATCTTCAGTGCGAATGCTTTGGAAAGCAATTTTGAATTAGTAAATGGAGTCACTAACATCTCCATACCCTTTTGACCTAGAGATTCTGCTACTAGGATTATAGCCCAGAGCAGCTAGGTGGTACCATGAAGAAGAGTGCTGGGCTTGGGGATAGGAAGATCCTAGTTCAAATCCAGACTCAAACACATTAACTATGGGACCCTGAGCAATTCATTTAACTGCTGTTTGCCTCAGTTTCCTGTGCTGAAATGGGATAATAATAACACCTACCTCTCAGGGTTATTGAGAAGATCACATGAGATAATATTTGTAAAGTGCTTAACAGTACCTGACACATAGTAGGCAATTGATAAATGCCTTCAACCTCCCCTCCCTTATGCCCAAGGTAGCCATTAATAAGAAGAAACTCCCTGCATACACCAAAATATTCATAGCAACACTTTTTCTGATAACAAATTATTGGAAACAAAGTAAGTCTCCATTCATCAGAGAATGATAAAACAAATTATGGTACATCAATATAAAGAAATGTTACTACACTGTAAGAAATACCAACTATGATAAATGTAGAGACATGTGGAAAGATCTATATCAACTGATGCAGAATAAAGTAAACAGAGTCAAGAAAACAATTATTTAAAATAACTCCAACAGTATAACCGCAAAGAACAACTGCAAAACAAAGTTAATGTTGTAAGATTATAAAGAACAGGTATGTCTGCAAAAAAGAGACATAAGAAACCCCTCCCCCTGACCAATTCCATTGCAGAAGCTGGAGATATGCAAGTGTCATATAGTCATATTTCCAGACTTCTTTCATCTATTAGTCAGTTATGCTGATTTTTTCCTGTTCTTTTTTGTATTTAAAATAATTACTATTATACCAGATAGTTCTTGGTGGGGGGTGGAAATTATGGTGATAAAAAAGTAAATGATATTAGTAAAATTCATTTTAAGCATCTTAAAAGATATAGTGGTTGGGGCAGTTAGGTTATGCAGTGAATAGTGCGCTGGACCTGGAGTCAGGAGGACCTGAGTTCAAATCCGGCCTCAACACATATTTGCTAGCTGTGAGACCTTGGGTAAGTCACTTAAACCCAATTGCCCTGTCTTCCCCCTCCAAAAAAAAAAAAAGAATGAAAAGATATAGTGGTGAGTGTGTGTCATTCTACTCTTAGTGGAATAAATTGACACACTTTTTACAGAAACAATGGAAGAGTTGATTTGATCATGGTTTGTGAGCTAGAAAGTGAGTGGGCTACACACATTGCAACAAGGGGGTGGTGAGATTATTGAGATGGCTGTGGAGTAAGAATAAAATGAAAGGTAGTAGGATCTTTCTGATCTACTAAGATGGGTGAAACAGTCATCAATTAGTACAGAAGAGCCAAGGGACAGAAGTTCCAGAGGTGAAAGGTTAAAACTGCCAGAGCATGGTTGCTGGTCCAAGCTAAAAGTTGTTGGGTGAGACTGAAGTGACAGGATGTTGGGGAATGGGGATAAATAAAGGTCATCCTAGACTTGATAGTCATATTGTACCTTGAGTACTTCCATGATGGCCCCTTCCCCACTTTGGAAAAAATGTAATCCAGTCTAGAGGCAATGAGTCAGGGAGAGAAATTGACCCTTTGAGGGCAACCCCCAGAATTGGACCTGGTTTATGTAAGCCTAGATTTGTGGAGAACGCGGCTTGACCATAGCCTACACTTAGTAGGTACGTAAAAAAAGTTGGCTAAATGGAATTTATGATCCTTGCTAGTAGTGCTTTCCCAGCTATTCCTCTCCTTTTATTTTCCTTTACCCTGTTCTTAGGCTCTATTTCTATAAGACAGGTATACACAGGATCAGTGCAAGCTTCTCCCTACAACTGCTTTCTGGGGCAGCTAAGGCCCTATCTAAGACCTACTTAATTTTAAAAAAAAGCATGATGGGGGTGGAGCCAAGATAGTGGCTGGAAAGCAGTGACTTGCTTAAGCTCCCCCCCAGGTCCCTTCAAACACCTATAAAAATGGCTCTGGAAAAATTCTAGAGCTGCAGAACCCACAAAATAGCAAAGGGAAGCAGGGCTTCAGCCCATGACAGCCTGGATAGTCACTGGGAAGGGTCTATCGTGTGGAGCTGGGAGCAGAGCAGAGCACAGCCCAGCATGGGCCGCACCAGGACCAACCAGACTGGGAACTGGGCAGAACAAGCCCTAGCACCCTGAATCAGTGATCTGTGGCAGTTACCAGACTTCTCAACCCACAAACGCCAAAGACAACAGAGAAGGTTAGTGGGAAAAGCTGCTGGGGCAGAGTGAAGGGAGTTCATGTTCAGCTACCACCCTGGGGGCCTCAGAGGTGGTGTAGCTCTGAGGCTGCTTCCAGAGCTACAGCTACAGTTGCCTCTGGCCCCAGGCCCACCTGGTAGGAAGAATTAAGTAGAGGATTAGGGCGGGAGAGCAAAGCCTGCTTTGCCCTGCCTGGATTTGGGCCACAATCCTGGTTGGCGGTTCTTGGGGGAGAAGGAGAGCTGGTGTGGCAGAGCTTGCTGTGCAGAAGTAGCTCTGAAAATAGCAGTGTAGCCCCTCAAGCTTGAGACAAAGTACTCTATACTCTACAAGCAGTCATACCCCGAAGAAAAGCTCAAGGGTCAAGTAATTGGCTGGGAACATGAACAGGCAGCAAAAATGGTCTCAGATTCAGACTCAGACTTTGGAATATTTTTTGGTGACAAAGAAAACCAAAACATACAGCCAGAAGAAGTTAACAAAGTCAAAGAGCCTACATCAAAAGCCTCTGAGAAAAATATGAATTGATCTCAGGCCATGGAAGAACTGAGAAAGGATTTGGAAAAAAAATGAGAGTGATGTGAGAAAACCATGAAAAACAAGTCAATGACTTGCTAAAGGAGACCCCCCAAAATACTAAAATAACAACTTAAAAATAGACAACTCATATGGCAAAAGAGCTCCAAAAAGCCAAGAAGGAGAAGAATGCCTTGAAAGGTAAAATTAGGCAAATGGAAAAGGAGGTCCAAAAGACCATTGAAGAAAATACCACCTTAAAAATTAGATTGGAGCAAGTGGAAGCTAGTGACTTTATGAGAAATCAAGATATTATAAAATAGAACAAAAGGAATGAAAAAATGGAAAACAATGTGAAATATCTCATTGGAAAAACCACTGACCTGGAAAATAGATCCAGGAGAGAGAATTTAAAAATTATTGGACTACCTGAAAGCCATGATCAAAAAAATAGCCTAGATATCATCTTTCAAGAAATTATCAAGGAAAACTGCCCTGATACTCTAGAGCCAGAGGATAAAATAGAAATTGAAAGAATCCACTGATCACCTCCTTGAAAAGATCCCAAAAAGAAAACTCCTAGGAATATTGTCTCCAAATTCCAGAGCTCCCAGATCAAGGAGAAAATACTGCTAGCATCCAGAAACAAACAGTTTGAGTATTGTGGAAACACAATCAGGATAACAAAAGATCTAGCAGCTTTCAAATTAAGGGATTGAAGGGCTTGGAATATGATATTCCAGAGGTCAATGGAGCTAGGATTAAAACCAAGAATCACCTTCCCAGCAAAACTGAGTATCATGCTCCAAGGCAAAATATGGATTTTCAATAAAATAGAGGACTTTCAAGCTTTCACAGTGAAAAGACCAGAGCTGAATAGAAAATTTGACTTTCAGACACAAGAATCAAGAGAAGCATGAAAAGATAAACAAGAAAGAGAAATCATAAGGAACTTACTAAAGTTGAACTGTTGTGTTTACATTCCTACAAGGAAAGATGATGTGTGTAATTCATAAGATCACAGTATTTAGGTAGCTGAAGGGAATATATATATATATATAGACAGAGGGCACAGGGTGAGATCAATATGAAGGGATGATATCTAAAAAAATAAAACCAAATTAAGGGATGAGAGAGGAATATATTGAGAGAGGGAGAAAGGGAGAGCTAGAATGGGGTAAATTATCTCGCATAAAAGTGGCAAGAAAAAGCAGTTTGTTGGGAGGGAAGAGAGGGCAGGTGAGGGGGAATGAGTGAATCTTGCTCTCATCGGATTTGGCTTGCAGAGGGAATAACATACACACTCATTTGGGTATCTTGCCCCATAGGAAAGAAGGAGGAAGGGGATAAAATTGGGGATGAAAGAAGGGAGGGCAGATAGGGGGAGGAGGTAATCAAAAGCAAACACTTTTGAAAAGGGACAGGGTCAAGGGAGAAAATTGAATAAAGGGGGACATGATAGGATGGAGGGAAGTATAGTTAGTCTTTCACAACATGAGTATTGTGGAAGGGTTTTACAAAATGATACATGTGTGGCCTATGTTGAATTGCTTGCTTTCTTATGGAGGGTGGGTAGGGAGGGAAGAGGGGAGAGAATTTGGAACTCAAAGTTTTAAAAGCAGATGTTCAAAAAAAAAGTTGTTTTTGCTTGCAACTGGGAAATAAAATATACAGGTAATGGGGCATAGAAATCTATCTTTCCCTACAAGAAAGTTAGGGAAAAGCAGATGGGAGGAGTGGGTGACAGAAGGGAGGGCTTACTGGGGAACAGGGCAATCAGAATATGTGCCATCTTGGAGTGGGGGGAAGGTAGAAATGGGGAGAAATTTTGTAATTCAAAATCTTGTGGAAATCAATGCTGAAAACTAAAAATATTAAATAAATAATAAAAAGAATTTAATTTAAAAACAAAAGCATGACAGTAAAATGTTAATTCCTACTTTTTCCTATCGCTTCTTTATTCACTCTAGTCTTTGTTGTTTGTGGTCTTAAATATTTTTCTCACTTTATATGTGATTAGGGATCTTTGAACTTGACCTGAATCTTTGAATCTGAATTTGCCTTACACATTCTGGAAATGTGCTTGTATAGATGCAATGCAAATGTCAGCAATGCAATGCAGAAAAAATGATTGGGTTACCCTATAATGACTTTTTTTTTTTGTTTTTCAAGTTTCCTATATTTTTCAACTTATTTTTATTTTTTAATTTTATTTTTTAAGTTTATGACTACTATCATTTTGAAAAAAAAATGTTTTATAGTATTGTATTTTTCCCACAGTCACATGTCAAGAAAATTTTTAGCATTCATTTTTATAAGATTTTGAGTTCCAGTTTTTTTCTCTCTCCCTCCTCTTTCTTGTTCTAAAAATGGTAGGCAGTTTGATATAGCTTATACATGTATTGTAATGTTAAAAATATTTCCATATTAGTCACAGTTATGAAAGAAGAAACAGATAAAAACCCTTTTTCAACTTATTTTAAAAACTGGAAGGTTAAACAGCAGCACTCCCCATTTCGATGGGCTATTTGGTATTGTGGCAGCAATTAGTAGGCTAAGGAATGCATACATCGCAAATGCCCAATTCTAACCCCCAAGTCTTCCAGTCCCAAATGGGAAAGAAAAGTCCTAATTGTGGATTTGAATTGGATCACAAATTTTATAAACAGCTCATACAGTGTTTAGTGTAGTTAGTTCATTTCCCTCCAAACCTTATCCCTTCAGACTTCAAATCAGGGATTTTGGCTTCTTAAAGACCATTTGGAAATATCAGGGGATGAAGGCTTTTCCTTAGCCAATGTGGAATAATACTTAGAGTTTGGACTTGGAATCAGGAAGACCTGGGTTCAAATTCTTCTTTGGACAGTATCTATATGACACTGGGCAAATCACTAAACTTCTCTGTTCCTCAGATTCCTCAATTTTCCACTGAAGAGTAGGACTTGATGGCCTCTGAAGTCCCTTCAAGCTCTAAATTTGTGATCTTATGCCTTGTGGAAAGTAGTAGGTTTATTCATCCTTAGATGGGGAAGTTAGGTGATATGATGGATAAAGTGCCAGGCCTGGAGTCAGGAAGATTTATCTTTCTGAGTTCTAATCTGGCCTCAGACACTTACTACCCATGTGATCCTGGAAAAGTCACCTAATTCTGTTTGTCTCATTTTCCTCATCTGTAAAAAGAGCTGGAGAAAGAAATAGCAAACCACTCCAGTATCTTTGCTAAGAAAACTCCAAATGGGGTTATGAAGATTCAAACACAACTGAAGTGACTAAACAACAACAATAACAAATTCATTGGTGGCATCTAAGAGAACAGGAAAACATTTTTTGGTAGTTTCCCTGTCACACATATTTGTCTCTTTCTCTCTCCCCTACTTGTGGAGTCCCTAGGCCACATGGAACAGGGATATGGATATTCATTTAGGAAATGTGGAGTTAAGATTTTTCTTGATTCTTATCTAAAGTCTAATAGAGAAGAAAAGGAATTTTCTCAAAGAGACAAAAGGCATTTTACAACTCCTCACCTTCCAAGGCTGTTGGCAGTGTTAGGTTCACCAAAATGAGTTTCTATTTGACACTAAAAATGGGCTGATCCAACCTCTGTGAAGAGCTTAACTGACTACCTAAAATAGATACAAGTATATTCATTCAATAAATATGCACTATGTTTATTATTTGTAAAGTACTATATTAAGTACTTGCAGGGAGAATAGGTTATAAAAGATGTAGTTTTTTTCCCCCAGGGAGCTTAGACTCTAATAGCCAAATAAATGTACGCAGATATTTATAATGTAAGGCTGAATTCACTATTACGATACACAGGTAGGCACAAATAAAGTGATCTGTGGGTCATAAGGAGGTAAAGGCATTTCTGCCTGGGGAGACTGGGGGAGCCATCATGGAGGAGATGATATTTGTGCAATTGAATTGATATTGATATTGAATTCCAATATTAGATTTAGATTGAATGTTATTGAAGGAAGAGACTACAGTTTATTTCATTTTTGTAAGGTCAGCAGCTTGCATATTGCAGATGCTTAAGAAATATCTGTTGAAGTGGATTGACTGGACCAAGATGGTAGCAGGAAGAGAGAGAGAGAGTCATATGATAAAAGACTTCATTTTAATTTCAGTATGTCAGCATTGGGGAAATAATTGAAAAATTCTAAGATGGGCAGATTTCTGCCATGCCAAGGTACATTTAAAGCAAGAATTCTAAATGAAAATGTAAAGGTGAATTTTGCCAAACAAGGATGCAGCAAAGACAGAGAGATGGAGAAAGATAGAAAGAAAATGGAAAATAAGGAATTAAATATATCAAATGAAAGACATATCAGAGAAAACTTTGTCATTGTCAGGAAAAGCAAGAGTACAACATCCAAGGAGAATGATCTTGATTTAATATAGTATCCTAACAACAGGAGACATCTATAACTGGAAAGAGCAACATGGTAAAGTAGCGAATTCTGCTCATTACTAGAAATGTTCAAGCTAAGGTTGTGTATCCATTTGCTAGAAATGTTGTGGCATAGGGTGGGACATTGGATTAGAAGACCATTATTGATGTAGGGAATTTTAATAATGTTATTTTAGGGGATAAAAGTGTCAGATTATGTCTGTCTTTGAGACTGATATTACATTAATAGAAGATTAAAAAATGCTTTCTTTAATCACAAAGCATGTCGATATACATTTTTAGTTTAGTTAATACATAGGTGGCACAGTGGATGGAGTACTTGGCTTAGAATCAAGATCTGAGACCAAATCAAATCTCAGACACTTATTGGTTACATGACCCTGGACAAGTCACTTAATCTCTGTTTGCCTCAGTTTTCCTATCTGTAAAATGTGGACAATAATAGTACCTACTTCCTGGGGTTATTTTGAGGAACAAGTAAGATAATAATTGTAAAGTGCTTAGCACAGTGTCTGGCACTTAATAGGCACTATATAAAGGTCAGCTATCATTATTATTATGAAATTTTTGGGAAATATAATGGAATTATTGATAGTTAAGATGGCCAATTTGCTGAATCTATCTGGGCTTCAGTTTCCTCAACTATGAAATAGAGAAAATGTATCTTGCCTTTTCTATCTCACATGATCAAAGCCACGGGTTTAGAATTAAAAGGAAATTTAGAAATAATCTAGTCCAACCCCATTTTGAAGAAAGGAAACTGAAAAACAGAAAAGTTTAGTACTCCAATGCCATGTATAAAATATTTTGTAATAGCAAAATGCCGCATAAATGTCATTTTCCCCATTTCAACCATACCTGGCATTTTTATCAACTCCATCTCCTGTCACCTACCAGACTGTAAGTTTTTAGTTAGATTTATAAATACTAATGTGGCCTTTTTCTAGTTCTAGAGAAGAGTTAAAGGTAAACTGTATTATACCCAAATGGGCTATAATTAATAGGGTTAGGCTTCAAGAAATAGACACGTATGGGTAGTTAGGAACTATTGCCTAAGATTCTAGAACTCATTCCTTACTGAGCATTCAAGTATGAGCTCCTTGAGGGCCCAGACCATGTGCCTTCCTTTCCAGCACTTAGCACAATGCCTAGCATATAATATATTCTTAATAAATATTTATCGACTTGGTTTTTTATTACTGTTATCATTGTTAATCTTTGCTTATGGGTGACCTCAGCGAAAAAAAATACATCACCTAGACAAGAACTATGCTCACCAAGTATTCACTTATGTCAAAGAGGCTATTTTTCTCAAAGTCTAAACCAAAGACATCTTCCAGATGCTCCTGTTGCTTTGTGGTTGTTTCACCAAACCCTAGAGGACATTGTTGTTTTTTGTTGTTTAGTTGTTTTCAGCTATATCCAACTCTTCATGACTCCTTTTGGCATTTTCTTGGCAAAGATACTAGAATGGTTTGCCATTTCCCTTTCAAGCTCATTGTACAGATGGCCAAACTGAGGCAAACAGGGTTAAGTGACTTACCCAAGGTCACACAACTAGTAAATGTCTGAGGCTAGATTTAGACTCTGGTCTTCCTGACTCTAGGCCCAGGGTAGTGTGTTTATTGCTTCATAATTGTTTCACCAAGCCCCAGAAAACTTCATGGTCTGATTAATGAGATCCCTGACCACTCATAAGAGATTATCTCAACAACCATATAGGGAAAAAATTTAAAACATTTGGCTGAGGAATGCCTATTGTCCAGACTATGATACGCACTGGATAGGCAACCCATGGAGTTAGGCCCTCATTACATATATTTGAGTATGAATTGATGAAGGAAAATTGGCTAGGAGCAGAAATGAATAGTAGGAAGATAGTACCTAGATTGCAATTGGAAAACTGTCTAGTACTTTTGATGGTTTCCAAGATTCTACCTGACTGAGAAATTAATCCTTTTGGCACTCAAACCCTTCTAGGAAGTCTAACGATTCTGTATGACTATGAAGGATGGCAAACCACAATATCTAAGGAATCAAAAATGTTTGGTACCCAAAGAACAAAGGCAGATGTTGCACATTTTAGGTTACAGCATATTGCCAATGATGATTTACAGGCAAGAAGAGACATTGAAGATTTCATCTAGGAAACTGTGAGCAGAAAGGGAAGTGGACTAATCATATATCAAGAGTGAAAGAATAAAAAATATATTAAAAATTTACTATTTGCCAAGCACTGTCTTAAGTGCTAAGGATACAAATAGAAAAACTAAACATTCCCTGCTTTAAGGGAGCTCACAGTCTTACAGGGGGAGACAACTGATAGAAGAGGGTTCAATAGTAAGCCAGATAGAAAGACCTGGTGGCATTTAGAGCATGTCAGCAAGGCAGATGTCATGGCCCGGTAGTGGGGAAGACATAGCGTCAGGGTAGATAGTAAGACCTGGTGGTCCTTATGACACAGTGCCAGGAGAGATGGTAAAGCTTGCTGGTTCTCCCTCTTACCAAGAGAATTGTAGTTTATGGCTTCCTGCTGGATGAACATGTGTGAGACATCATGTCAACTTGCAGCTAGGGGGCTGAAGGGAGCCAGATAGACAACTTCTATTGGGAAAAGGGAAGTGGACTTGAGGGTCCCTTTGAAAGGGAATAACCTTCAAAAGTCAGTGTTTAAATGGGTTGGGGATTTTGACAGGAAGTTTGAGATCTCAGTGGGATCTGAGTAAGAGGTGGGCTTGGGGGAAAGACTTCTCACAGCTTGGTCTTCTGTACTGTAAAGGCTGGTGGGAGCTAGAGAGGCATAGGCTGAGATAGGAGAGAAGATTCTCTACTCCCTAGTGGGATTCTAGCAAAGGATATACCAGGTAGGGGAGAGGCTTCCCACTGACTGGTCTGCTCTACCCTCCTTCAACTAAGACAGACCCAAAGCAAACAGTTGAACTGTTTGAAACATAATCTCAGAAAGTCAAACAAACTGGAGGAAATTCTTTAACAGAATGAGTAGAACCTCTGTGGAGGAGTTATAGGAGAACTTGGCTAACAATTACATCAAATATGGCACAAATGGCTCAAAGTCTGCACTGTTGGTTAGGGTACTTATACCAGTGAGGTCACAGATCCATTAAAATATTAAAGTATTGTTAATTACACACACACACACACACACACAAACACACACACACACATACACACACTGCAATGTATAGTTGGCAAAGTATCTTCCTCACAACAACATACTCTACCCGCTTTATTATTTTATCCCTTTCTTTAATTTTAGTTTCCTCTATGCAGAGGAGTACCCCATTTATACCTCTAGCCCCAATCTTTTCCTTTACATATATAATATTCCTATCCTGAAGGCCAAGTATGTTATATTTTCACTCCTCCCATAAGGCTTCCCAGTACTCTCAAGGGTGTGTAGGCTCTCTGTAAATGGCTCCAGTCTCCAAAGATGGTGTTTCTTCCAATTGTAGAGGTGGTCCCCTGTACTCCAGTTCCAGTTAGTCACTAGCATTTAGATTAATTTTTACAAGGAAATATTTGTTTCAAGCAATATGATCACAAATCTGTAAGTTCCCTCCCTCAAACACAGGAGAGGCTAATACCTCTAACCTTTTGCCTGACCTCAATCTCTGAGGAGGGAGGAGTTTAGCTTAATTCCTATAGAATAGCGATGAGTCCTAAATACCTTTTTGGGCTTGTCCCAGGCACCCTGGCTTCTCTGAGCTTCCCTACCAGGCTGGTCAACTGCACTATCCTGTTTCCAAGCCTGGCCCCAAGTTTACCATAGTAGTAACTCCTGTGTCCAGTGGAGATAATTGCCAGCATCTGGACATGAAACTGAGAAGGACAAATGACACAGATTAGAAACAAATAGTCTTGGGCCCATTTTTCAGACCCAGAATAGAAGAGAAGGTGGCCTTTCTTCTCTCACTGGTTCATTTCATGGAACCCACAGTATGTGTGCTATGCTTTTCAACCTCTGGATGCAGCCAAAGGAGTTCATAGAAAAGAGCTTGAGTCAGAAATCAAGAGAGAGAGCTCACTATTGCCTCGGTCTTATCAATTTTCAAGACAAATTCTGATTATTGCAAAGGAGGTTAGCCCCGGCCATGTGGTAGGGGACTCAGAGTGCCTCCATCTTAGCTGATTTGGACATGCCCACTGCCCCATTTGGTGCTGTTATGTTTGACAATCTGGTTTTTCACCTACATACTCCACTTACACCTCAAAAATCAGCCTGTCCAAAAGGAAACTAAATCATTCTCACCTCTCCCTCCAAACTATCCCTTTTTATTTTTATTTTTTATTTCTTCAGATTTTTTTATTTTTAGTTTACAACATTTAGTTCCACAAGTTTTTGAGATCCAAATTTTCTTCCCCTCCCCCCTAAGATGACATGGAATCCTACATGTGTTCTACATATACCTTCTCATTAAACTTATTTACACAATAGTCAAGTTGTAAAGAAGAAGTGTGACCAATGGAATGAATCATAAGAAAGGAGGAATAAAACCAAAAAAGAAAAGAGAAAAAAGAGAGAGCGAATAGTTTGCCTCAATTTGCATTCAGACTCTGTAATTCTTCCTCTTGATGTAGATAGCTCTTTCCATCATGAGTCCTTTGGAGCTGTCTTTGAACCTTGCATTGATGATAAGAGCCAAGTCTACCAAAATTAGTCATCACAGAATCAATATGACTGTGATTGTGTACAATGTTCTCCTGGTTCTGCTCCCCTCACTCAGCATCATATCATGTAGGTCTTTCCAGATAATTATGAAGTCCATGCCTTCCCCATTTCTTATGGCACAATAGTATTCCATTACATTCATCAAACTATCCCTTTTTAAACCTCTGTTTGTCAGCTGATCCAAACTGGAAAGCTCCTAGTCATTTTTGAGGCTTTTACCTCCTTTATCTCTTCCATCCAAAACAGCAGCCTTGTTCTACCATCATAGTAGCTCTCAAATCTCACTTCTATTCTCACTGTTCATGAGCTAGTTTAGAATTCTTGCATCTTCCCCGGGGTTTTTTGAACAATGTTCCAATAGGTCTACCTTACTCTAGTCTTCTCTCCCCAATCCATCTTTCATACAGTTGCCAAAGAAAGTTTCTTAAAGTATAACATTAGCAGCTAAAAAAAAGTGTTAGCTCCTCTTTATCTTGAAGATAAAATACAATCAAGCTTTTGTCTTTTTCTGTATCTCCAGTGGATATTAGAGTGTTGCCACATAATAAGCACTTAGTGTTTGTTGACTGATCATTGTTGAGTTACTCTCATACTCAAGTTCCTTGACCAGAAAGGAGTGGGGTGGGAGAAATAGAGGCTCTAGAGAGACACAGATAGTCAGAGACAGGGACAGAGAGAAACAGAGAAAGTCATAGTGGATAGAGAAGTAACCTTGGAGTTGGAAAGAAATGAGTTCAAGCCCTGCTTCTGCCTGAGATGTTCAAGTCCTAGTCTTGTGACACAATTCACTTAACCTTTCAGGCCCTCCAGCTGAGGGCTTTCACTTGCAGGGAAGGTGCTGATCTGAATTCCTGAATAAAGCTGCTGACCCTGAGTTCCTTCCACCAATGAAATTACAAGTCTCTCCCATTCCCACATATCATTATATCAAAAATATTTTTAATTGAAATCTGTTATTTGGTGGTCTCAAATAGATTCAATCCTGAATCTTCTAAAATGTTCTTTTTCCCTTATTGCTTTAATAGTTGTTTTTTTTTCCTTCTCAAAAGTGTTCTATTTCAGTAAATGTTATTCAAAGACAACTCAGTAAGACAAAGTTGTCTGCATTGGTTTATTTGACCTAAGGGTAATATCATTTGGTGGGAAAAAAGAGGTACTAGTTACTTTTATTTTCTGACTTTCATCCTAATTCCCAAACCTGATTTCCACATTAAAGGTTGCTTTTCCCCTTTTCTTTAGCCATCATGAATTGGAAAATTCATGATTTAAAGACAAAAACCTGAATGCCACTTGGTAAAACTAATAAAGAATTGTATTCCATTATAGAAAGTAAGAAGATTGACATTTTATATTGAAGTTTAACAAAACAAAGAATGTTCACTTTTATGGTTTATAAACTACAAAATATACAATCTAGAACAAGGAAGTTGATATTTGAGTGCATTCAATTGAATATAGCTTGAAAATAACATAATATCCCTGATTTTAACATTTTAAAAACTTTTTTTTTGTGTCATCTTTAGGGAAAAAATACCTGAAATGAAAAATTGGGAGTGAAACTGCCTTCAAATAAAGTAAGTATCCAGTCAGTTAATAACAAGCCAATTATTAGTTTTAGTTTTATTTTGGAAATTCTCCTTTTTACACTGCAATAAGGATAGCCATCCACATTTAAATTGGCTCCTTAATTTTTAGACTGGGGGATACAACAATATGTCGTCAGTTCTTAAGATGATACTGAAAACATGACTCAAAAAACAAATAAATACCCATTTGAAATTTCTGGAAGAAAAAAAGGGGGGAAAATCTCAGCATCCATTTTACTGTTTCAAAGACTTAAAAAATACTGAATGGATCTGGCATAGTAAATTGCTATTATCCCATGCCTTAAAGACAATTGTTGAAAGTAAAATAACAAAGCTGCTCTCTCTTAGGTGTGACTGTTTCTGGTTCTGAGCAAACAAAGCTCTTTTTTTCCCCCATGAGCTAGCTTCATTTCATATTTGTGTAATACCCTGGAAGAAATTAGGTTTCAATAAAGTCCATTTTTGTCACTGCATGTAGCAATGAATATCACACCCAGCAGGGCACAGTGGCACCTGGCTGTCCAGACCCAGTGTAGCACAAAGCCATCTGGGGGTAATTACAACAAGGTATTCTTCAAGGACCAGATGGGACTAAGGAACAGAAGCCCCTACCCCTCCCAGTCATTTACAACATAATTCCTTTCAATGATATACTTAATCCTCCCACCAGCTACGCTTTTCAGCTAGCTGTTGTCACTGTTCCTTTATGTTAATTCAGTCGAGAGACAGAGAAAAAGAGAGCTGAACGAGAGGGGGAGAGAGAGAGACTGAGAGAGCAAAAGGGAGTGGGAGAGCCACCGGTGCCTCCAGGGACCAAAAGAAATTATTCATCCCCAAATTGTTTCCACTACACCAAGTACAGTAACAAATTTTTCTTTAAAGAGGCCTGAAATTATCCTAAAGAAGGTCAATGCGGCAGCCCTGTGTGGCACCAGCTGAGGTTTACTCTCAGCCACCTGTTAGCTAGAAGGGCTCTGCACACGCTGATGATGCATTTAACCAGTTTAAAGAAGCCTTATTGACAGGCAGGCACCCTCCATTCAGCCCGCCCCAGCCCGAGGCCAGCTTTGTCATCATATGTGGCGCACAAGACCTAATTCAATTATGCTGTAAGCCTATCCAGTTTGCATCAGTGCCCTTTCACTTTTGTATCATTTGTCTTGTATGTTGTAAAGAGTTTTATTTTTGAAGAGGAAAAGGCACCCGACCACCAAACTGCCTTTATTTCTCCTGTCAGGTCTGCGCTGCAGGTGGACAGGCCGCTTTGAAACTCCAGAGACTAGCTCATCAAAAAGTGGTGTTTTAAAATAAAATGGCATCTAATTTTTAGCGGGATAAGTTCTTTTAGTTTTCCCTCTCTTTCCTTCTTTTTCTTCTTGTTTTTTGAATGTGGATGTTCTTATTGAAGAAGCAAAATCTCTAAGGTTGGCTAGAACAAGTTGAAGAAAAAAAATTATAGATGACAGAGAAAAATGAGGGCAATTGAGTCAGGGCCACTAGAATTGTAGAATGTACCAATTGAAGGGAATCTTAGAGATAAAATTTTCCATTCAAAAGAAAACACATATATTTATATGTTTTTAATCAAATATTGTATTTTAAAGTTTGCATCCATGCCCTCGGTGTCTTATTTCTATGCCAAACTGGAAATTAGCATTACATTAATTTAAATAGTATGATATTGGTTACACAAGGATTGAAAATGCATATATTTTCAAAGTATACCTCTTAAGGGATTCATTAAAAAAACTAACATTTTCAAGATATTGTAAAATCTTGATTGTTTAAAAAGTTTCCAGCACTTCAACAGTTTAAACATCATCAAATGCTTAAAGTTTTTCATCATAATTTATAGAACATGTAAAACCTAAGATAGTGTCATCAGGAATGCTGAATTCTAATTTTATATTTCACTCTTTTCAATGATTTAAGTATTTTATTCTTCCAAAGATGTTGAACATATGGCATAAGGAGAAATTAAAATTAAACATGAGATGTTCCAGGTAAATTATGTAGCTCAAGTGTTTTGTGCTCTCAAATGAGGGTTCCCAAAATGATTAATCATCCTATGTCCATAAGAGAGGGAAAGTTTCCTTGGTTATCTCCTCTCACTATTTTCCATTCAAGTCAAAGAGGGGACAATAGTGCTAAGTTACTTACCCGTGTTACACAATAAGTGGGTATCAATTTCTGTTGCCTCAACAGAAATGATATGTCTGGTTATGTGAGGACATTCATTTTCTTCTCTAAAATGCTCAATCAGAGGTGTTCACAGAGGAAGGCATACTAGTAGATCTGGTCTGCTTAATAAATAGGTTAAAATAATAATTTGAATGAATTTATCTATAATTAAAAGAGCCACATAATATAAAGCTAGGTGGTACAGTGAATAAAACAGTGAACTTGGAGTCAGGGAAGTTTGAGTTCCAGTCTACCTTAGCTTCCTCATCTGTAAATTAGGGATAATAATACTAATACCCAGGGTTGTTGTGGGGATAAAATGAGATATTTGCAAAGTGCTTTTCAAACCTTAAAATGCTATCCAAATGCTATTATTATTATGAACCTTTAAAAAGCCAAAGGACAAACTATGTTATAGACACCTTGAAAAACGTACCTTTGGAGAGGCAATCCTTTGGAGTAGAAAGAGTGGTGAACTTGCTATCAGACTATTTGAAATCATAATATCATCTTTGTCTTGGATTAGCTAGCTGTATGACTGTAGACAAGCCATTAACCTTCCCCAAACTTTAGTGTTATCCTTAAAAAGGGAATCATATTTTCATTTCCTACTTCACAGGATTATTGTTAGGAAAAGGCTTTTTTGAATGATGAAGCATCTCATAAATGTCAATAATTATTATCAGGATTGATTCATCATATATTTCCCTGTCAATGTCAATAGACTGGCTGTCCTCTGTGCCTGGAACATCATCCTGCTTCCTCTCCCCATCCTGGCTTCCCTGGCTTCTTTCAAGTCCTACCTAAAATACTATCTTCTATAGAAAGCCTTTTCTGTGACATACCAATCAAACTACCAAAAATTTATTTTATACAGCTAGAAAAAATAATAACAAAATTCACCTGGAAGAACAAAAGGTCCAGAATATCAAGGTAATTAATAAAAAGAAATGCTAAGGAAGGTGGCCTAGCCATACCAGATCTTAAATTGCATTATAAAGCAGCAATCATCAAAACTACTTGGTATTGGCTAAGAAATAAAGTGGTGGATCAGTGGAATAGGTTAGGTATACAAGACACTGTAGTCATGACTATAGTAATCTATTGTTTTGATAAACCCAAAGACTCCAGCTTCTGGGATAAGAACTTGCTATTTGACAAAAAACTTCTGGGAAAACTGGAAAATAGTATGACAGAAACTGGGAATACACCACTATCTTACAATGTATAACAAAATAAAGTCAAACTGGCTACACAATTTAGATACAAAGGCTTATACTATAAGCAAACAGGAAGAGCAAGAAATAGTTTAGCTTTTATCATCTCTTCATATTCAACTCATCCTGTTCCCTCTGTCTGTATTTCCTTCAACTCCCCTAATACTGAGAAAGGCCTCATGAATTACGCACATCATCTTTCCATGTACGAATGTAAACATAACAGTTCAACTTTAGTAAGTCCTTTATGACTTCTCTTTCTTGTTTACCTTTTTCATGCTTCTCTTGATTCTTGTATTTGAAAGTCAAATTTTCTATTCAGCTCTGGTCTTTTCACTGTGAAAGCTTGAAAGTACTCTATTTTATTGAAAAATCCATATTTTGCCTTGGAGCATGATAATCAGTTTTGCTGGGTAGGTGATTCTTGGTTTTATTTCTAGCTCCTTTGACCTCCAGAATATCATATTCCAAGCCCTTCCATCCATTAATGTAGAAGCTGCTAGATCTTGTGTTATCCTGATTGTGTTTCCACAATATTCAAATTTTTTTCTTTCTGGCTGCTTGCAGTATTTTCTCCTTGACCTGGAAGCTCTGGAATTTGCCGACAATATTCCTAGGAGTTCATTTTTTGGGATCTTTTTCAGGAAGTGATCAGTGGATTCTTTCAATTTCTATTTTGCCCTCTGGCTCTAGAGTATCAGGGCAATTTTCCTTGATAGTTTCTTCAAAGACAATATCTAGGCTCTTTTTTTGATCATGACTTTCAGGTAGTCCAATACTTTTTAAATCATCTCTCCTGGATCTATTCTCCAGGTCAGTGATTTTTCCAATGAGATATTTCACACTGTCTTCCATTTTTTCATTCCTTTTATTCTATTTTGTAATATCTTGGTTTCTCATAAAGTCACTAGCTTCCACTTGCTCCAATCTAATTTTTAAGGTGGTATATTCTTCAATGGTCTTTTGGACCTCCTTTTCCATTTGGCTAATTCTGCCTTTCAAGGCATTCTTCTCTCATTGGCTTTTTGGAGCTCTTTTGTCATTTGGATTAGTTTATTCTTTAAGGTGTTATTTTCTTCAGTATTTTTGGGGGGGTCTCCTTTAGCAAGTCATTGACTTGTTTTTCATGCTTTCCTCACACCACTCTCATTTCTCTTCCCAACTTTTCCTCTACTTCTCTTACTTTTCCAAATCCTTTTTGAGCTCTTCCACGGCCTGAGATCAACTCATATTTTTCTTGGAGGCTTTTGATGTAGGCTCTTTGACTTTGTTGACTTCTTCTGGCTGTATGTTTTGATCTTCTTTGTTACCAAAAAAAGAATCTAGAGTTTGAGTTTGAGTTTGAGTCAGTTCGTTTTTGCTGCCTGTTCATGTTCCCAGCCAACTACTTGACCCTTGAGCTTTTTGTCAAGATATGACTGCTTGTAGAGTAGAGAATACTTTGTCTCAAGCTTTAGAATCCAGCACTGCTGTTTCCAGAGCTACTTCTTCTCTACCACCCCAGGCTCTGTCCCAGCAGCGTTCCTCCTCCCCCAAGAACTGCCAACTAGGACTGCAATACATATCCAAGCAGGGCACAGCAAGAGAATCTGCCTTTGTTCTCCCACTCTGATCTACTTCTAGATTCCTCCCACTGTGTGAGCCAGGAACTTAGGAAGCAGCTGATGCTGGAGTTCTGGAAGCAGCCTCAAGAGCTTCCTGCTGCTGCTCCTGCCACCGCTGCAGCACCTCCTCCACCCCCAGAGCTGGTGGCCAGACTGCTCTGAACTTGATCCTGCAGTTTCTCCCTAATCTACTCTTTGGCGTTTGTGGGTTGAGAAGTCTGATAACTGCCACAGCTCACTGTTTCATGTCCCCAAGGCTTGTTCCAGCTGGCTGATTCCGGGTCTGGTCTGTCCTGGCATGGCCATGTTGGGCTGCCCTCTGCTCTCAGCACCATGTGATTGACCCTTCCCAGTGATCATCCAGGTTTTCCTAGGCTGGAGATCTGTTTCCCTCTGCTATTTCATGGGTTCCGCAGCTCTAGAATTTGTTCAGAGCCATTTTTTACAGGTGTTTGGAGGGATTTTGCAGTGTAAGGTTTTAAGACAATTCCAAAAGGCTCGTGATGGAAAATGCTACCCACATCCAGAGAAAGGATTACAGAGTCTGAATGCAGATCGAAGCATACCATTTGCTCTCTCTTTTTTATTTTGTTTTGTTTTGTTTCTTCTTTTTTATATTTCTTTCCATTGATCATAATTCTACTTTACAACATGACTAATGTGAAAATATTTTAATATGAATGTAAATGTAGATCTGATATTGGATTGCATGCCATATTGGAGAGCAGGGAGGAGAGGGAGGGGGAGGAAATTTAAAACTTAAGAACTTGTGGAACTGAATGTTGTAAACTAAAAATAAATAAATAAATATTTTAAAAAAGAAAGCCTTTTCTGATGTCTCTTGATTCTGGTGCTTTCCGATAATGATTGTGTCCATTTCTTTTGCATATAGTTTGCCTGTACATAATTTTGTTTTGTTTTTTTACATGTTGTCTCCCCCATTAGACTGTGAGCTCCTAGAGAGGCTGCCTTTTACCTTTCTTTGTATCTTCAGGGCCTACCAGAGTGCCTGGTACATAGTAAAAAGTTAATAAATGCTTGTTGACTGAACCTAACCTATAGGAATTACCTAGATTAAGTCATAAGAATGACCAAAAAAGATCATTGGATTTAGAACTAGTCAAACTCTCTCATTTTATGGCAGGCAAAACCAAAAGAAATTATGATTTTCCCAAGACTCCTCTTCCCACCCCCCTCCCCCATCCCCAATGCATATAAACTCTTTGAGAGCAAGGAATGTTTCTTTTTCCTTATATCCTCAGCACCCAGGTATCAGCCTGGAAGATAGTAGGAAATAATAAGTATTTGTTGAAAGAATGAATGAATATGATAAATGACAAAACTGGAACCCATACCCTCTGACTCAAAATTTTGACTGTTTATCATCATAATAACCTGCCTATTAAATGAAGGGAAAATTAATATGCTCTTGGCTTTTTATTTCCCCTTAATTATATGTAAAAACTATTATTTTTTTTTTAATTTTGAGTTCAAAATTCTATTCCTCCCTCCCTGAGAAAGTAATAAGTATCCTATTGGTTATACATGTGGAACCACAAAACATATTTCTGTTATTAGTCATTTTGTAGAAGACGCCTCAAACCAAAAGGAAGGAAGAAAAGAAGGGAGAAAGAAAACGGAAAATAGTATATTTCAGTTTGTATTCAGACTTCTCAGTCCTTTCTCTGGAGGTGAATAGCATTTTTCATCATGAATTTTTTGAGATTCTTTTGGATCATTGTATTGCTGAGAATAGCTAAGGCATTCACAGGTGATTATGGTACAATATTGCTGTTGCTGTGTACAATGTTCTGCTGGTTCTGTTCGATTCACTCTGCATCAGTTCATGTACATATACGCTCATAGATTTATTGTTGCTTAGAGTTTAAGTCCAACTAAGGCTTCCACTCATATAGAGGTACATCTGATCATTTTGATAGTACTATTACAAGATGGACAGTTTAGAAAATGCAAATAATATTATTTATTTAGATTTAAAAGAGATTTCAAAGGTGAAGCCCAACTTCCTCATTTTTCAGATAAGGAAACAGAGTCCAAGAGAGGTTAAGTCATGTGAGTATGGTGACACTAGTATCTCAGGCAGAATTCAAATCCAAGTCTTTGTACCTCAAAACCAGTTCTCTACCTACTATAAAATGTGATCTCTCAAGTAAGCAATCACAGTTCCATGTACAGTTTCATGAATATTCAGTCATACTAATAAGTTGTTAAACTTGTTTTGCTTCAATTTCTTTATCTATAAACAAGATTTCATGAATTCTAAACTTCCATGTTCCAGATCTAATATATGACAATGATATCAATGCAACCCAATTATTATATATGGAAACATTGATACTTATGCTTGAAAACTATTGGTTTAGAAATAAACGATGAGTATTATGAAGTACATTTCTTTTAAATTTGTTGTTTATTATCTCCTCCGATGTCAATTTTGTGATTGCAAATGTTTTCCTGTCCTCTCCTTCCCCCGCTCCAGCCCCTCCCAAAGGCTGTATAGGATATTTTCTAATGAATGACTTCCATAACAATTTCAGAGAAAGACCATGATATAATGGACAGACTAGTAGGCCTGAAATTGGGAAGACTCGGGTTCAAATCCCATTTCTAATACTTACTCTCTATGTGACTCTGGGCAAGTCACTTAACTTCTGAGAGGTTTTCTGAAGCAAATCTCAAGGACATATAACTAAGTTTTAGTTGAAATCTGCATTTGGTAGCTGGTAGGAGTTCTCACAATAGGAGTTCCCTAAGATGTAAAAATTGTGGCTCCTTCACATATTTGAGACTTCACTAAAAATCACAGTCCTATAAAAAATCGCTTAATTGTATTGTATAATTAAATTCAAAGAAGGTATGTGTTAAAATCTAACCTCATACTATGTTTTTATTGTTATAGTCTCATTTAATACTTCCTTGTGCTTTCTTAACTTCATATGCTAGGATAGAATTATTTATTCAAAGGAAAAAATACCCTAAATACAACCTAAAAATGTCTCTTTCACCAAAATCACAAGAGAAATGGAAACAATTTTGAAAATTAAAATAATAAGAACCAATGTCAATATATGAAAGTAAAACTAAAAGCCAAAATCTGATGCGGTAATAAAGACAAAAGGAGTAAGGAATCCTAGATACCTAAAATATATTTACTGACTACTTATATAGCACTGAATTACCTAAACTGGAGAATTGTTTAGCATCATACTTCCATGGTCTATGTATGTATATGTGTATATATATGTACGTGTATATATATATAGTACAAGGAATGATTCAGATGAAAACCTAAGGGTGACAACTTCCTCCGAAGAAAGGTGAGGAAGTACAAAATATTGTGCAAAGTGATTTTAGCTTCATGTGCAAATGTGGCCCAACACAATGAGACTTCCTCAGATTCAAATGTGCTTTTGAAAAAGTTTCAGTACATACCAACATCTTGCTCATGCAGAACTCCCACTCCCTTGAATGGGATTTTCAAGCACACTTAATGACTATAGAATTAGGGCTTACGTAAAGGTTTCTAAGCCAATTATGCAGCTTGAATTCAAATCAACTATATCTTTGCCAGATTTTCTGGTCCCCAAACACCCATAGAAGCATCTGACACCCCTTTGATTTGACTAAATTTGGTAGAGAATCTCATGAGGAAAGTCCTTCTGGCAACATTTTGTTACACTTGTTTATATTTCGAGCTGAAGCATCATGACTACGAGTTGATCTTTTTTTTTTCTTTCTTTAAAGACTTAGTCATCTATTTCCTTGGTCTCTATGACACCAAATAATCAGTGTGATAGATTTTTACCCTCACTGATGTTACTGATTCTTTTAAAAATGGATTTGATATCCACTAATTATCTTGGCATTTTATAGGTAAACAATTACTTATTAAGTGCCTACTATGTGCCAGGCACCATACTAGGTAACGGGTATACAAATTCAGAGAATAATACAATTCCTACTCACAAGGAATTTATGCTCTAAGAGAGTTGCATAGGAGAGGCTACCCAATTACAGCCCTGGGCACTTTTCATTAAATTTCTTCATCTGGGAAAAGAGAAGATTGGACTAGATGACCTCTAAGATCTCTTCAGACTTTAAGTCTACAATCTTAAATTAGCTGGAATACAATTATGCTGAACTCAAGTTTGGAGATATATTTAATTGTTTGGTCATTTCAGTTGTGTCTGACTCTTCATGATGCCATTTGGAGTTTTCTTGGCAAAATACTAGAGTAATTTGCCATTTCCTTCTCCAGCTTATTTTACAGATGAAGAGACTGAGGCAAACAAGGTTAAAGGGCTTGCCCAAGGTCAAATAGCTAGTAAGTATCTGAGGCCAGAGTAGAATTCAGGAAGATGAATCTTCCTGACTTCAGGTCTAGCACTCTATCCACTACACCACTGAATTGCCCTAGGAGACATATCTATAAACTATTCAAAGTCTTGGTGGGTCAGAGAAAGGAAACAGACTAGACACTATAGAGAGACAATTGCAGAGATATGGAAAACAATTTCACTCCCACTTTTGGTCCTCAGTATCTCATAATTGGCATTCGTAATTTCTTCTCTTTACCAAGGGAATAAATATAATGGAGCACTAACAAATTCAAAACACTTTCAACTGCAGAATGCTACATCTACTTCTACCATCAGACTGTAGCCACTTCCACCATCTGTTTTACCTTCTGTAGCTATGATCTCCATGAAAATTTGGGCTTGAGATATTTAGATAGGTGGGTATATTTGGGAGGTGTGTGTAGGATGGACTGAAGTAGAAACTGGAAAGGCTATTACTTAGAATTTGGCACCAAAAGACAACTGTCATTAACAATGTAGACAAAAAGAACCACCAAAAAATGTTGCAAAATGATAAAGAACAAGCATGATAGGAAAGTAGAGATATAAGAAGACATCTCCACCTCACCTATTTGTAGAGGAGGGAGGTCCATAAGTGCTATATATTGCCCATATTTTCAAACTTTTTCCATGTATTAATGTTATGCTGATTTTTTTCCTCCTTTCCTTTTTCCTTTTGTCTTAAAATATTGTTTTTTTTATATTAGATAGTTCTCTGGGAGAGGAATAGTGAAGAATGCTGGGGGGAATTATTGTGTATAAAACAAAGTGTCAATAAAAATATTTAAAACCACACAAAAAGAAACAAGTGCTATTATAGATTTGTATATGGAAAGGGAAAGGAAAGTGTGAGTCTGAGTGGAAGGTCTTCATGTATTGGAGTAGTAGGAAGGCCAAATTTATGATCTCAAAAAGGATCATATATATGTTTGAATGGTTCAAAATCACAAGGTATATAGAATTCTCTAAGCAGAAGGCATCAAAAAATTTATTTAGGGCCCACAGCGACAAACTAGCGAACCAACCTCCGCATTCCAATATTGTGATCACAAGCCTCCAGGCCCAATAAGCCCGCCTCACAAGAGTAGCCAGGAGGCCACAGAAAAATAAGATGGCATAAATCATATTCACTGGCCTCAAGTCCTCGCTCAACTCCTGGGTACACACACGGGTGGGCTCTGCTTTGGCTTCAGCTGTAGTTTTTCGCCTCTCCTTGCAGCCAAGCCTCTGGCGTTCTCAAGCCCCACCTCAACGATCAGAGACCATTGGTTCCCGAGTTGGCCCCTCTTAAGTCATTAATCTTGACCTGATAGGGCTTTGGGCCTGGGGCTTAGCACTTAACAGTTGAAAGTACTTTCAAAATAAACAAAAGCCAAACTCCTCAAGGGCACCCGTTAAACTAAGCCCATTTTGCCTTACTGCCACAACTGGATTACACACTTCTGAGTATATGTATTTGTATAAAAAGCATATGTGTGAAACTGTGTTTATTAATCAAGTCTCTGTGTATAGTACATGTATACACATGAATATGTATAAGCATGAGGAAAACAGGGAAACTAAAGGTCATAGGAAGGAGATACTAGAAAGTCCAACTCATTCCTCCTATGGATGAGGAAACAGCATGAGAGGTTGACTTGCCCAGTTTTCATTGACAAGCTGAGTGATTTTATTTCAAAATTCAAGACTGAAACCTTTTTACCTGAAGAATATTAAAAAAAAAGAGCTTGAGAAGAGGCAGAAAGTCAATGACACACTTAAAAAAGATGCAATTAATAACACTAACATAACATGTGCAATCCTCATTATTATGGATCAGTGTGCTCTAATGGTATCAAAGTTCCTTTTTCCTCCAACTACTTTGGCCATTGCTTGTCAAAGTGGTGATGTCTAGAAATGATTGCTGGGGTCACTATCAGTCCTAAGCCTAGCCTGAGTTGATGATATCACATTGAGTACCATTTCAGAGACAGTGTGAAGTCTTCCCTTGCCAAAAATATGTTTTCCACCCTATCCAAAATTCCACCAAATAAAAATTAATATCAACAAATATATTCTTTAAAAATATAAACACTAAGTTAGGATCTAGAGCTATCAGTAACTCATAGCTTCATGAGAGTGAAGTGAAAATTAATTCAAATGACTTTACTCTTAGTTGAAACAGTGGGAATGGGCATTTTGATTGAAGAGCAAGATGGGAGGCTAAAGGAGGTCAAGGAAATGTTGCATGGGCTACCTCTTGGAAGAACAGATTTTAGAGGGTTTGGTGTTGCCAGAATATTGCATGAATATAAAGAGTACCTATGGAATGATGGCAAGATGATAATAGGAAGTAAAAATCAGTCTTTCAAAGGGAAGATGTAAAAGCACCAAAGATAAGACTTTTCCTATTTATCAGCTTTGCTTTACTGCTGGCCACCCTGGCTGAGGGCTCTGGAATGTCTGAAACCAATTATAAGGAGCCTGATAGCTTCTAGGACGAGAGGTACATATAAAGGTAAAGTTAAAGAAATGTAATATTTAGGCCTCAATTTCCTCATGTAAAATGAAACTGAAGGAGTCAGATATTGCTAACCTAGAGTCCACAAACTTTCTAAAAATATATTTTACTTACATTTCAATATAATTGCTTTCCTTTATAATGCAATGAATTTTGTATGCACATACAAACATTACTTTGACATAGGGTCCATAGGGTTCACCAGACAGCAAAAGGGGTCCAAGACACAAAAAAAGGCTAAGAATCTCTGACATACATTATCTCAGGTCCATTTCTATTTTTTTTATTTTGATTCTACATAATAATAAAAGCAAACATACGGTTCTACTTTCTCAGAAAAATCCAAGAAAAAAAGATTTGACTTTTCTGGGGACTACTCAGCTTTACCTTTTTATCTTTGATAATGCTATCTCTTTCTAAAATTACTAAATGGATGGATAAGGAAGGAATGTGCCATTCCTCAAACATTTAAAATGAAATTTCCACTTCCATCTTGGTCTTGCTGACAAGATGGCTACCTTTGGTGGTACACGTTACACAATGTGTATTTTAGAGATTCCTCATTTATAAAACAGGGACTGATTACAGTGAACAAAAGAGAGAGTAGAAACAAATATCATTGGACTAGCTTCCTTGCTTATAAAATGAGAGGGTTGTACAGAGAGCCTCAGTTCTCTTCTTGTTCCAGATGATCTGTGATTCTATGTACTGAGATCAATTAAAGGGATCAGTTGTGAATGGAAAATTTGTGTAGAGGTTGAATGGATAATTATTCATTCTTGCCAGAATGAAAAACAAGATGGCCTAAATTTCCAATCCAGAAGGTTTATCCTTTTTTCTTTAAACTTGGTTGGCTAACTCTTTTTTTTTTTAGATTTTTTTTTTTATTTTTAATTTACAACACTCAGTTCCACAAGTTTTTGAATTTTCTTCCCCTCCCTTCCTTAACTCTCCCCTCCCTCCCCCTCCCTCTCTCTCTCTTTCCCCCATTACCAGATGGTTTTGATGACTGATGTTTTATATTATTTTTATCAATTTCTAGAAACTAACGCTTTGATATCTTGATAAGCATGCCATTGAAAGCATAATTTAACTTTGGTAGTGTTGCCATTTTTATTATATAGAAACAATCTAGTCATGAATACTGAATATTCCTCTAATTATTTAAGTTGTTGTTTATGGAACATGTTATAACTGAATCTATACAAGTCTTTTGTTTGCTTTGATAGATTGATCCTCAGATATTTCATGTAGATATTTGTAATGGGATTTCCCTTTGCTTCTTGGGTTTTGTTATTATTGATAAGAAATATGGTTGGTTTTTATGAGTTTATTTTATAGTCTGCAACTTTCCTGGTTATTAATTGTTTCAACTATTATTTTGCTGATTCTGTAGGACTTTCCCATTATATCATAATACCATCTGCCTATAGGAATAGCTTTTTCTCTTCCTCACCTATCTTTAGTCCTTTAATTTCTTTCACTTGTTTTATTGTCAATGCTAGCATTTGTAATACTAGAACAAATAATAGTAGGGAGAGTAGGCATCAACTTTATACGGTATTTATTCAAAAATTTTTGAGTACATTTTCCCATTATTTATGATACTTGCTTTGGGTTTTACATATATGTTTTTATTATATTAAAAAGGCCCTTCTAGGCCTATACTTTTTATGTTTTTAGCATAAGTGAGTGTTGTACTTTATCAAGGACTTTTTCTGCATCTGTTGAGATAATTGTATAATTTTTGATATATTGTTTTTAATGTGATTAATTATTTTGATCATTTTGCATCCCTGTTAGAAATCTCACTTGGTCATAATAGATTTTTAGATAAATTGCTATAGTCTTGACAGTATTCTGATTTGAACATTTGAGGGAATGTTTATTTATTATATTGAACCAAAGCTTTTTCTTCTGTGTTTCATCTTTCTCTAGTTTATCAACTAGGATTATATTTGTCTTATGAAATGATTCTTATGAAGTGTTTCTTTCTTAATTTTAAAAATAATTTGTGAGGTATGGGTACAAATTATCCTTTCAAATTTTTATAAAATTCCCCTATAAATTTATCAGGACCAGGAATTCTTTTCTTTGGTATTTCTTTTGCATTTAGATCTATTTCCTTTTCTGAAATTGAGTTATTTACTCTCTCTATAGTTTGAGTATCTTATATTTTTGAAAGTATTCTATTTTTTTTTGGTGAGGGATGTATTGCTGCATGAACTCAAGGTAGGTGTCAGTTCATTTGTTTAATCTTCTTTTTGACTCTGGGTATCCTACACTACGGAGACAACTGAAGTTGCCTTATATTTGGCACATGATTTCTGTTTCAAAGAGGTTTGAGAGGTCATGTGGATCAGAGAAAATGCTTGTTCCTATATCTTGTTAGTCACATGACCCAGCTCTCCTAAAGGTGTGGATATATTCTTCACAATCACTTATGACTTATTTGGATTGAGTTTGTCTTCATCCCACCAAAATTCTAGTTGCTTTCCCAACTTTGAGTAAGCTTATATTCTCACTCATATATATTCTCAGTTAGAATATATTTACTGATTAAAAGAAGAAATGAAAGATAAAATATTAAAAATTATCTGATGGCAAAGCCCAACCATTATGCGTAAGGTCTGTAGCTTTTACTCTCCTCACACTATCTTGGCATTCTGTCCTTCATGGGAAGAAATGTTCCAAAAGGCAATTTTGATTAGTCTGCTATCAAGCATTCGAAGTCAAAGGGATGGAATCTTTGATCGGCCACTCTCGTTTCACAATCTTACCATTCTTAGAGCCATTACTCCCCATACTGTTTCTTGAACTTCTCATTGTTTTTCTACCTCGTAGATAGACAATGCCTTGATGTCTACATCAGAGACTGACTAGTGTAAGGCATGTGGCCAAATACTGTCCTGAATTATTCTACCAGTGTTCAGTATGTTTCTTACATATCCTTTTCTGGTTTCATCTTGGTTATATAATAACTTTCTGTTCAAATGTCCCTCCCTTCTGGTGATAGATAACTAACTAAGCTCTGGCCATGGTAGCTCTAAGAAACTGTCTTATTTTTCATTGGTCCCTGGAAGGGGAAATGAAGAGGAAAAGAAAAACTGGGCAAGCAAGGATTATATGAGTTAAGACTTAATTAAGCATTAAGCCTTAGAGGTCTTGTATGGGCCTGTTATTTTGCCAAAGTGGAGAACTCCCAGGCGTGGAAATTCTCTACTGTCACAGGTCATAGTTTACCTTAAAAGTATAATCTTAGATAGTTGGCTGGAACATTGAGAGGTGAAATGACTTGTCAGTAATAGCATATCTTCTATATGTTAGAAACAGGACTCTTCCTGATTAAAAAAAAATGCTCTTCTATCTACTACAGTATGCTATAAATGATATATGACATAAGAGAAGGGAAGAAATCCATATGTGTTAGCTGTTAGACTTTTGTGGTAAGGACATGATTTGAACTGGGTCTAGAGGAGGACTTGGATAAAAATCGAAGAGTTATGTGATAGAATTAATATTTCTCCTCCACTCCCAACAGAGACTGGTTTTTCCTAAAAGACAACAATGCTGTCCTGAGGACCTAATTTTCCCTCGTCTCCTTTAACACAGCTTCTTGTGCACCTAAATGGATCGGGAGATGCAAATATGCAAGCTAATTGTGACTGCTTCTTTGCTGCTCATCCTCTGTATGTTAGAGGTAAGGCAGGTAGGTGGAACAGTGGATAGAGTGCTAGACTTGGAGTCAGGAAGGCCTGTATTCAAATTCAACTTCAGAAACTTCCTAGCTGTGTGACCTTGGGTAAGTCATTTAACCTCTGTTTGCCACTGGAGAAGGAAATGGAAAACCAATCCAGTATCTTTGCCAAGAAAACCCCATGGACAGAGGTCCATAGGGTCAGAAAGAGTTGGACATAACTGAACAACAAAACTTCCTTGTTGTTAACTATTCAATAACTAAAAGCATATCACTTTATCCCAAAATCGAACCTGAACTAACAGGATACTGGCATGAGGTCCACAAATAAGAAGCAGTAGAGAAGTCTAGTGGAGGGCTAAGTATTTCACTAAGCAATTCCTTAAATATCCTTATTCGCTTTAAAGTAAAATAAAAACTCTCTAATCTGTACAATGTCCCTTTTGAGTACAATCTTTATATGACATTATGTTATATGTCAATGATTAATTTGTTTTCCTGAGACTTTCACTTGCAAATGTAACCCAATGAATCATTTCTTGCAGCAGAGCATGAAAAAGGGAAAATAAAAAGCAGTTTATCAAAATGAACCCACATATAAATGGAGTCCAACAGTATATTCAGTGTTCTAAATCTGTAGTCTCCCTAATCTGTACCAAAACACCAAAATAAATATATGAAGAGAATGCGTTTTGTAATTTCTTTTAAAATTTTTCTTCATTTTTCTTTAAAAATTTTATTTTGGTTAAAATTTATTCATTTATCTTAATAAAACAGAATTTCCATAATTTTCATGTATATGGTAGAACACAAAGAGGATTGTATGTGAAACTGTGAATTTTTATTTCATAGCACTTAGTTTTTTTTATTTTCATTTAAAAATTTTTTTAATTAATTAATTTATTTTTAGTGTACAATATTCAGTTCCACAAGCTTTTGAATTCTGAATTTCCCCTGCCTCCCTCCCTTCCTTCCCGCCCCACCCAAGACAGCATGCCATCCAATACAGATTCTACATATAATTTCACATTAGACATATTTTCCAATTAGTAATATTGTAAAGAAGAATTGTAACCAATGGAATGAGCCACTAGAAAGAAGAAACAAAACAAAAAAAGAGAGCAAATAGTATGCTTCAATCTGCATTCAGACTCCTTGCTTTTTCCATCATGAGTCTTTTGGAGTTGTCTGAGAACCTTGCATTGCTGAGAAGAGCCAAGTCTATCAAAGTTAGTCACTGCACAATTTGTCTGTAATTGTGCACAATGTTCTGCTGGATCTGCTCCCTTTGCTCAGCTTCAGTTCATATAAGTCTTTCCAGGTTATGCTGAAGTCCATCTGCTCATCATTTTGTATAGTACAACAGTATTACATTACACTCTAAATAAATCTGTTTCTGAATGAGCAGTTAAATATAACTTGCACTGCAAGGAAAATGACTTGCACTGGAGAAGGCAATTTTGTGTAATTATAGAATTAGTCTAAAAACTTAGTGTCTCAAATTTGGGTGTTACAATTAAGTTTATTTCAATATTAGATCTGGGACAGTATACATACTACTCAATACAAATCACTGTAAAAGAGCATGTTTCCAAATTGCAGTGTGCAAATGTGTGAGTGCTGCCTTAGGAGCTGTGTTTGGTACCTGTTGAGCAATGTCCTAAGGTATGCCATGTCTATTTGCCCTTTGATTTTCTTGAAGAACTGAATATGTGACAGTCCAATAAAAAAATCTAAGAAATATGCTACAACTTGTTCAACCATTCCCGCATTGATGGGCATCCCCTTGATTTCCAATTCTTAGCCACCACAAAAAGAGCTGCTATAAATATTTTCATACATATGAGTCCTTTTCCCATTTGTATGATCTCTTTGGGATACAGTCCTAGAAGGCAAAGCATTTATTTCTTAAAGGATAAAATAACTTCCATATATCACTTTCAAAACTGTTCTTCTTGCCTATTCTTCTCAAGGAACATATGCTTCTTTTCCACTTATTAGAATTAGTACTACATTATTGTACAAATACTTCTAATTGCTTGTATAAATTTACTTCTTTAGCTTTCTCTTGACTCTTGTATATATATTTCAAAGTTCCTACTCAGCTCTAGTGAGAAACTAGATTTTCAAAGGCTATGATAATTGGATGCAACCTCTAGTAGGTCCTATAGTGATGAAAACACTTTGAGCATAGATCCAAAAACGTACTTCTAGGTATAGATTAGCCTAGCCAAATATGGAGAAGTATATCACCACGTCACTGGCATGACATATTATTTTTGGCCATGGAAACTCATGAACCTTATACATGGAAGATTTATGATTTTTCTTTATAAAATGGAGTTCATTGAACCTTATATTGGTTCAACATAAGGAAAATTATTAACCTAACTGATTATATTAATAACAAAATCAACAAAAATCATGATTATAACAAGATGCCGAAAAATCTCTTGACAAAATACAACATGTATTCCTATTAAAACACTTGAAAGCAATTATAAAAGCATTTTTCCTTATAATTATAAGAAGCATCTATCTAAAATCACCAGCAAGCATTATCTATATATTGAGGATAAGTTAGTAATCTTCCCAATAAAATCAGAAGTGAAGCAAGGATGCCCACTATCACCACTATTATTCAGTGTTGTACTAGAAATGCTAGCAATAGCAAGGAGAAGAAAAATGAGACTAAAGGAATCAGACTTTGTAATGAGGAAATAAAACTATCTCTTTCTGTATATGAATATCTTAGGTATTCAACTAAAATTAGTCAAAACAGTTTTAGCAAAGTAGCAGAATATAAAATAAATCCACAGAAATCATCAGCATCTCTATATATTAACAACAAAGCCCTGCAAAAAGAGATAATAAGAGATATTCTGTTTAAAATAACCGTAGACAATATAAAATATCTGGGAAGATACCTGCCAAAACAAACCCAGGAGCTACATGAACATAATTATAATGCACTTTTTATACAAAGTCAGACTTAAATAATTGGAGAAATATTAATTGCTCATGGGTGGTCAGAGCCAATATAATAAAAATGACAATTCTACTTAAACTAATCTACTTATTCAGTGGCATCCAGATTAAACTACCAAAAATGTTTTTGCTTAGCTAGAAAAAATAATAGCACAATTTATTTGGAAGAACAAAAGGTCAAGAATATCAAGGGAATCAATAAAAATATGTGAAGGAAGGAGGTCTAGCAGTACCAGATCTTAAACAATATTATAAGGTGGTAATTATCAAAACTATCTGGTACTAGATAGGAAATAGAATGGTGAATCAGAGGAACAGAGTAGTTATGCAATATACTATACAGTAGTAATTGACTACAGTAACCTTGTGTTTGATAAAGACAAAGATCTAAGCTTTTGGGATATGAACCCATTCTTTGGTAAAAATTGCTAAGAAAACTGTATACTCGTCTAGTAGAAACTAGGTACAGACCTGTATCTCACACCATTTACCAAGAGAAGCTCAAAATGAATACAAGACCTAGACATAAAGGAAGATATAAGTAAATTAGAGGAGCATGGAACATATCGCCTAGATTTTAAATAGTCAAAACATATAAACAGGCAGCTTTTGGAAGAAGAAATCAGAGCTAGATACAGTCATATGAAAAAATGCTCTAAATCATTATTAATTAGAGAAATGCAAAATAAAACAATAATGAAATAGCATTTCACATCTATCAGATTGGCTAAAATTATAGAACAGGAAAATGTAAGTGTTGGAGAGGATGTGGAAAAATTGACACAAATACACTGTCAGTGGAATTGTGAACTGAGCCAACAATTTTGGAGAACAATTTGCAATTGTGCCCAGAGTCATAATATTGTGTTTAGCCTTTGACCTAACAACTACTATTAGCTCTGTTTTTTCAAGGTGATTAGGGGAAAGAGAAAGTAGCATATATTTTCTAAAATATTTATAGCAGCTCTTTTTGTGGTGACAAAGAAACTGGAAATTGAGGAGATGCCCATCATTTGGGGAATGTCTATATAAGTTGTGGTATATGATTGTGATTGAAAACTACTGTGCTATAAGAAATGATGAGCAGGTTGGTTTTAGAAAAGGATGGAATGACATGCATGAAATATTGCACAGTGAAATAAACAGAACCAAGAGAAAGTTATATACAGTAACAGTAATATTGTCCAAAGAGTAACTGTTAGCGATGAAGCTATTCTGAGAAATGTTACAAAGGATTTATGAAGGAAAATATAATCTACCTCCATAGTAAGAATTGATGTATGTACTGTATGGTTCCACATATATATCTATATCAAATGTTGGCCTTCTCTAATGCAAGATTGGGAAGGAGGGAGGGAGACAAATTTGAACTTGAAATATAACAAAAAGTTTTTTAAAAGTGGAGAATATACGCAATAATGAAATAACAGAACATTTTAAAGTAATGGAATAGAGAATATCTTAAAATAGGTGACCCATTGACAATCATTTAGATTTTTTGTGCAGTAATACTCTAGAATTACTGTGGTTCTTGAATTATTATGTAACAGCTTTTTATGTTCAGACATGCCTTCTAGGGCAAACGAAGCATTATGAAAATCCTGGATTAAGTTGATGAAGCTATGTATTAAGACCTTTTGTTGCATTCCTATTAATATGGGAGGAAAGGGGGAAAAGAAGATACTGTACACTTAAAAGTGGTTCTACCTCCTACTCTCTTTGTATCTCTGAGTCTTAGTTTCCTCATCTATAAAACGAGAGGGTTAGATTTGATGGTCTCTAAGGTACCTTTAATCTTTTCAATTCTGTAATTACATTCTTATGATTTTTAAAAGTTATATTATAGGGAGGAGAAAAAATCTTTCTTTCAATGATATGAATGTGGATATGGAATGCATGACAAATACTTCAAGGCCACATTTAGGGTATAAGAATGATCTTTACTTTATAACACCTTTGGTAAGTAGGAGGAAAGTTTACCATTTTTCTTGTCTCTCTTAAAAAACAAAATAGATTTTAAAAAATCTTCATCAATTATTCATGTTCGTTCAAATGATAAGCAAGAGTAATCATTTTCAAAGTTGACTACCAACAGTAATTCTCTTTATTGCACCAATTCATGCAAATTTTATGGCTAGCTGACACCATCATTTTCAGATACCATAACTTCCCACCACGTTTGCCAACTGGAGCATTCACACAAGTATTTACACATGTGTTTCCATAATATCACTTTTTTTTTATTTTCCTCGGGTCTTTTTTAAATACAATTAAATATGGATAATTTCCTTATAATTTCCTTATGAAACATACCTGGACAAAATTTGTGTGTATATTTGCAAGTGAGTTCCTCTGTGCGTGTGTTTGTGTGTGTGTGTGTGTGTGTGTGTGTGCATGTGTATGTGTTTGCTCCACCTTTTTGGTTTAGAGCAACATATTCATAATCCGGATGTGAGGATTTTAACATTAACCAGGAACAAGTTCTTTTCTCTAAACCAAACAGAGGTGATATTTCAGAAGGTTTATCAGAACACACTGTTAAAAAAAAGTTTATTGTATTTTTGTCAACATCTCTAATGACAGAAATATTTAGTGTTATAGAATAACACTCTTCACAGAAAGAAAATACATTAATTCACTCACAGGGAATAAAAAGGAAAGAATGAGAAATATTTAATAAAACAAGTCCTTCTGTGTTCTTTTAACAACCCACCATTGTGGTCGTTCAATCATTTCAGTTGTGTCCAACACTTTGTGACCCCATTTGGGGTTTTCTTCACAAAAATACTGACGTGGTTTGGCATTTCCTTCTCTAGCTCATTTTAAATATGAGGTAACTGAGGCAAACAGGGTTAAGTGACTCGCCCAAGGTCATATAGTTAGGAAATGTTTGTGACCAGGTTTGAACTCAGGTCTTCCTGACTTCAGGCCTGGTACTCTATCCACTGCACCATTTAGCTGCCCTAATCAGGATATTACAATTAAGATATAGGCAATTGTAACCAGATAGAGGAAAAACCTAAACAAGCAAGCAAAAACCAACCAAACAAACAAAAAACCCTCAGAAAAATAGAAAAAAATTGGTTAGTTAATTTTAATTGCTATAACTTCCACTTCTAATATAGGAGTATTCTCATGTTCATTTTTTTAACCATTACTTTTGGTTGTCATCTTGAAGGATAAGTCTGACTCTCCAAATAAAGGTGGCCTGGTCATGTAATAAGAATAAGAAAAGTCTTAATATCATGTCCCTGAAATGTTAAGAGAACTAAATGAAACCATAGCAAATTTGGTAGTTTTTCTATAGAAGATTTATGGAAGGACTTGGATAAGAACTAGGCAGGTAGGTCATACAGTGGACATATTACAGAGCCTGGAGTCAGGAAGAATCTTCTTCTTGAGTTCAAATCTGGCCTTAGACAATTGCTGGCTGTGTGACCATAAGCAAGTCACTTAGCTCTTTTTGCCTCAATTTCCTCATCTATAAAAGGAGCTAGAGAAAGAAATGGTGAACCTCTTCAGTATCTTTGCCAAGAAAACCCCCAAAAGAGTCATGAAGAGCTGGACACAACTGAAAAATAACTAAGCAGCAACATGGACAAGAATTACTCAGGATGAGAAGGCATAGACGAATTGTAATCTATGGAGAGTGTCCATACCCAACACCCACTGAAGAACTGAAACAATCAATTAATAACAGTTATTAAGCATATACTAAGCAGCAGGCATTGGGGATTCAAATACAAGAATGGAACATTCTATAGGAAGTAGTAAATACTATTGCTTAAAAGCATAGTCCCTACCAAAATATTATTATCTGCCTATCAGTATTTCACAAGTAAGACTGAAAAAAAATACTTCAGACAATTTGCTAAAGGCAAATTGTTTTGAGCAAACAGTTCAGTTTGACAGACAAATTTTGATAGTGAAGATATTGCTTATCTTCTGAATTATAATATATGGTTGTTACTTTACAGCGTGTACAGAACTTTTAGAAATGCTACAGAATGGTTGGCTTATAATTTGTACCCATATTGACGAGATCACAAAGGCAAGTAGTAAGGTATAAATTCTTCATACCTTGTAACGGAGCTTTAATTTTTAAAAAAATGCTCCAAATTATTAAAACTTAGAGAAATGCACATTAAAGCAATTCTGAGATTTCATCCTACACCCGTAAGATTGGCAAATATGACAAAACAAAAAAAAAAAAAAAACAAGAAAAAGACAAATGCTGGAGGGGCTGAAGGCAAACATGCACGTTAATGTATTTTTAAAATTAAATTTTATTTGTACCTTAACACACTGTTAGTAGAGGGTGTTAATTGGTCCCGTTAATTGGCCTGAAAACGAAAGAAATAAAAAAAAAAACAAAAAAAATTCCCAACACTTTAGAACCATGTTCCCAAAGTCAGTAGAAGGACTGGGGAGTGTTGTCTTCCATAAATCAGCATGACCTTAGACTTGCATCTTATAATTGTTGGTTAGGAGAGGGGGAGATCAGGGAAGGGGAAGCTTTGGGTGCCCAACCACTGCCTCACCCATCCCTATAAGAAACAGCCCTAGGACTACCCAGTTCTTATTCTTCTCTGCCCTCCCTTTCAACTATGTGTTCTTGAACCCTCCTCTCTTGTCAAAAAACATCATATAACTCTTCCTTTCATATTTCTTCTACCTTCTGTGACTTAAAACAAAACAAAACAAACTAGGTTCCTTCTAAAGATGTCACATCTATTGGCACCTTCTCTAGGGCTGGTTGCTCCTTCTCTACTATCCCCTTGTGACACAAAGGGTCAGTAGGAGGAGTTGGCATACTCTTAATTCCTCAATATTACTTTCAGACCATCTCTCTGCCACTATTATGAGGCACTGCCTCTCTTTTTTTTTTCAAATTTACTCCATCCTCTTCAACCCTTTTTGTTGTCATCTAGAAAACTCAGATCATTCTGTTCTTCTTAATATGTTTGGTACTTGGCTCAGTCTTTTTATCTACCCTAACTCCTTCTTCTTTGAACACTGTCGAAAATATCTTATATTCAATTCAATTTAACAAGAACTTAATAATCATCTGCTTCTAACCAGATATTGGACTAAATAATGAAGATACAAAGACAAAAATGAGGCAGTTCCTGCCCTAAAGGAGCTCACATATGATAATTCCCATTACTTTTATCTCTAGTCTCCCTCAGTCATATCTGAGTGATCATAATTTAACCTCACCCCTTTTGCAGCCAAGTGAATTGCCACAAATGCTGGAATTCCTAGTTTAAAATAATGCTTACAAGATGGGGAGCCAAGATGGCAGAAGATGTGCAGGGATTTGCCTGAGCTCTCCCAAATTCCCCTCCAAATAACTTTAAAATAACTCCTCAGAAGGAATTTTGATGTGGCAGAACCAACAAAAGGACGGGGTGAAAAAAATTTCCAGCCAAAGACACCTTAGAAAGTTGGTAGAAAAGGTCTGTCTCTCTGGTATAAGAGTAGAGCACAGTCGAGTGAGGCCATGTCCTGGCAAACCTGCAGCAGGCCTTGGTGGCAACTGAATCAGCAGAGCTGCCATCTAAAGTTCACAGACCACAGGGGATAATGGGGTTGGACAACTGATCAGAAGGAGATTATAGGACAGTCTTTAATGGCACTGGGAGCACGGCTGTATTGCATTATCCATAGGCAGTTCCAGGTTACAGTTTCAGGAGAAAAGGAGCACTATCAGGACCAGGAATTCTAATCCAATTCTAGGGTTAAAAAGAGTGCTTATGATCACTCACACACCAGGCCTGGAGAGCAGTGAACCACACCTCTCCTTAGATCATGCCACCTTGGTATAACTTAAAACTTGCAGACCCCCAGAATTAGCTCAGAAAACAATAGCACAAAAAACCTGAAGTTTGGGAGAGTGGCCCTTCCATCCCAGAAGCAGAGTTCAACTTTAACATCAAGTTAAAAGTCAAGGTATAGACTGGGAAAATGACCAAATAAGAAAAAAAAAAAAGAAAGAAAGAACCCGACCATAGAAAGTTACTATAGTGACAGGGAAGATCAAAACAGAAACTAAAAAGAAGACAACTGTGTCAAAATATCTACTTGCAAAGCCTCAAATTAAAATGTGAATTGGCCTCAAGCACAAAAGGAATTCGTAGGAGAGCTCGAAAAGGATTTTGAAAGTCAATAAGTGAGATAGAGGAAAAATTGGAAAATGAAATGAAAATGATACAAGAAAATCATGAAAAAAGGTAAAAGAAGCATAAAAATACTGAAGAAAATAACACCTTAAAAAACAGAATAGTCCAAATGGTAAAAGAGGCATAAAAATCCACTGAAGAGAACTCCCTAAAAAGCAGAATTGGTCAAATGGAAAAGGAGGTACAAAAAATCATTGAAGAAAATAATTCCTTAAAAATTTGAATTGGGTAAGTAGAATCTAATAACACCATGAGGCATCAAGAAACAGTAAAACAAAATCAAATAAATAAAAAAATAGGAGAAAATATGAAATATCTCATTGGAAAAACAACTGACCTGGAAAACAAGTCCATGAGAGATAACGTAAGAATTATTGCACTACCTGAATGCCATGATAAAAAAGATCTTAGATATAATATTTTAATAAACTGTCAAGGAAAATTTCCCTGATATCCTAAAACCACAAAAATTGAAAACATTGAAAACATTCACTGATCACCTCCTGAAAGAGATTCCAAAATGAAAACTCCCAGGAATATTAGAGCCAAATTCCAAACCTCCCAAGTCAAGAAGACAATATTGCAAACATCCAGAAAGAAACAATTCAAATATGATGGAGCCACAATCAGGATAATACAAGATTTAGTAACTTCTACCTTAAAGGATGGAAGGGTTTGGAATATGATATTCTGGAGGGCAAAGGAGCTAGGATTACAATCGAGAATCATCTACCCAGCAAAACTGAATATAATCCTTCAGGGGAAAATGGATATTTGATGACATAGAATACTTTTAAGCATTCCTGATGAAGCTAACAGAATAGAAAAGTTGATTTTCAAATACAAGACTCAAGAGTAACATACGAAGGTAAAGATGAAAGAGCAACCATCAGGGATTTAATAAGGTTAAACTTTACATTCCTACATGGGAAGATAATACTTGTAACTCCTAAGAACTTTTTCATCTTAGAAGTATCATTTAGAAGGAATATTCATAGACAGTGGGCACAGGTGTGAGTTGACTATGATGGGATGATATAAAAATGGTAAGAAAGACAGATGCACTGGGAGAAAGGGGAAGGGAGAGGTAGAATAGAGTAAATTATCTCACATAAAAGAGGCAGGAAAGAGATTTTACAGTGGAGGGGAAAACGGAAAGCAGTAGCAAGTAATGTTTGAACTTTATTTGGAATCAGTTCAGATAGTAAAGAACATACAAATTCAGTTCAGCATATAAATCAATATAACCTTAGTGTCAAGTGGGAAGGGATGGAGATGAGAGAGGGGAGCTGATAGAAGGGAATGTGGATTAGGGGAAATCAGAAGCAAAACAGTTTTGAGGAAGAAAAACGAGAGAGAGAGAGAGAAAGAAAGAGAGAGAGAAAGGAAAGAAATGGGGGTAGGGCAAGTAGGATGGAGGGAAATACATAATAATCATAACCGTGAATGTGAATGGGTTGAACTCAAGCATAAAATGGAAGCAGATAGGGTGATACCATAAGCAAATTAGGGGAGCATGGAATAATTTACCTGTCAGATCTATGGATAAGGGAAGAATTTATGACCAAACAAGAGATAGAGGGCATTATAGGATGTAAAGTGGATAATTTTTATTCCATTAAATTAAAAATGGTTTGAACAAACAAAACTCACGTAGCCAAGGTTAGAAAGAGAAAATAAAACTAGGGGATAGGGGAAGGAGGAGGAAGTGCATAGCAATTTTCTCTGATAAATGTCCTCCTTTCTCAAATACATAGAAAACTGAGTCAAAATTGTAAGAATACACATAATTCCCTGATGGATAAATGGTCAAAAGATATAAATAAGCAATTTTCAGACAAGGCAATTAAAGCTACATTTAGTTACACAAAAAAGTTTCTAAATCACTGTTAATTAGAGAAATACAAATCCGAACAACTCTGAGGTATCATCTCACACCTATCAGATTGGCTAATAGGAATAGAAAAGGAAAATGATAAATGTTGAGGAGCATGAGGGAAAATTGGGACACTAATTCATTGTTGATGGAATTGTGAACTGATCCAACCATTCTAGAGAGCAATTTGGAGCTATACCCCAAAGCTATAAAACTCTGCATAACCTTTGGCCCATCAATATGACTAGTAGGTCTGTATCCTAAAGAAGGTTAAAAAAGTATACACACATATGTATATATTTATGTATGTATGTATGTATGTATTCACACACACATATACATATTTTATAGCAGCTTTTTCTGTAGTGACAAAGGATTGAAAATCAAGGGTGTAGGGGAATGGGGAATGGGGAATGACTGAACAAGTTATGGTATATGATTGTGATGAAGTATTTTTGTGCTGTAAGAAATGATAAGTAGTATGCTTTCAGAAAAAAACCTAGAAAGACATGAATTGATGCAAAGTGTAGTAAGCAGAAGCAGAAGACTGGATGCAGTAACAGCCATACTGTATGATGGTCAGTTGTGAATGACTTAGATCTTCTCAGCAATACAATGATCAAAGACAGTTCCAAAGGATTTATGAAAAGAAAATGCTATTCACCTCTAGAGAAAGAACCGATGGCGTCTGAATGCAGACTGAAGCATGCTTTTTAAAAATCTTTCTTAATTTTTCTTGCTTTTTTTGGTCTGTGTTTTCTTTCACAATATGACATATAGAGTTGTGTTTTGCATGACTGCACATGTATAATCTACATAAAATTGCTTGCTTTCTGAATGTTGGGGTAGTGGACAGAGGGAGAGAATTTGGAACTCAAAATTTTAAAGGACAAATGTAAAAATTATTCTTAATGTAATTAAAAAACTTAAATATTTAAAAATAAAATAATGCTTATGGAATTCCAATTCGTTTGCCTCAATTTTTCTTGCTTCATAATATGGACAATAAAGCAGTAGAATATTGTTTGTCATCGTACAGGAAATACAATAGGTCTTAGAGGTGTTAAACTTTATCTTGGAGTTTGAGGGCATCTCAAAAATCATCCAATCCAATAAATGAGCAGAAATTCCTGAAGCTGATCATCCAATCATGCACACACACCCACACCCATACCCATCCACACTCATACCCACACACACCCACATACACCCAACACATACATAGGTATATTTGTGTATATATGTGTGTAAATAAATATACATATATATGTGTATATAAATGTATTTATATTTATACATGCACATATATGTATGCACACATACAAATTTCCATATTGTCCATGTCATATATGTGTCACATATGTCACCGAGTACATCACCTCTATCATCTCTCTGGCAGGGGTGGGGGGAAATTGAGGAGAGGGGGGCCAAATTCTTCATCACCAGTTTTCTCGAATCACAGTTGGCCATTGATTACAGTTCTTAAGTCTTTTGAAGGATTATTTTTGTATTTATGTTTTTTTATTTATAAATTCTTTTTTCTGGTTTGGCTCACATCACTCTTTGTTACTTCATATGAGTCTTCTCAGGTTGCTTTAAATCTGTTCCTTTTATTATTTCTTGCACACAACAGCAGCCCATTATATTAATTTATCATAATTTGTTCAACCATTCCCCAATTGATTGGGACTCTTTTATTTTCCAGCTTTTTACACTGCAATAAGAGCTGCTATAAATATTTTTATGTATAGGGTCCTTTTCCTTATTCTTTGTTCTCTTTGGGATATGAATGTTCTAGTAATGTTATCACTAAGTCAAAGAGTATTCATAGCTGAGTAAGTTTGGTGGCATTGTTCCAAACTACTTTTCACAGTGCTTCCAGCCTCTTCTTGAAGACTTCTCACTGTTTCTTGAGACAAACTACTCCACTTTTATACAACTCTTATTGTTAGGAAGTATTCTTTAGGTAGACCATTTATAGACCAAATTAATGTAGTCAAAACCTCAAAGGAAAGTTATCTGCTGGACACAGAAAATAATAATGCCCTTTTCACTCCAATGTGATATTCACACGTGTGTGCACATGTAGCAAAAAGAGGGATGAAAAGAATAACAAATATTATTCCTTAAATTGGATAATAAGGAAGACCATAGAAGGTTAGAATCTCAGCTCTGACATGCAACAGGTCCTATACTTAATAGTTACACGACCATGAATAACATGCCCCAAACAGTCATGAATATTGCCAACTCTTCAGAGGAAAAATACAAGAGGACATAAAATTGAGCGCTGTGGCTAGTCAATAACAATGATAGGCCGAGGTAACCATCTGCTCCTTTGGCATTGAGTCTTACTGTTTTCTAGGCAAACACACTTAGTTTAATTGAAAAAAAAGCAGCACAAACTGTATTTGTCTAGTATGAATTTTCTTGGCAAATTGAACACGAATCAACTTGAAGCAAATAATATGAGGGTGTTATTCTTGGTTTTTATTTTAGTTTTCACAGTTTATGATTTTCTGAAAAGTTACTGCATCTGGATCTCAATTTCCATTAGAATGCAGAAATTACAATATTTATACTGAGCATTTTCAAAATTTAAATGGAAGTTATTCTTCAAGCAACTGATGTGACCAAATTCTGTCCTGTTTCTTGAACAATGAATTATTTACACGTGTTAAATGCAGACAATTCAGGAAGAAATAATGATATTTAAGTATTGAAAATGGAAATATCCAGTCTCTGTGAGAAGAACAAAAGATACAAATAATTTAAATGAAAATGCCAATCGCAAAGTTTGAACTCGGGGTCTCTAGAATATTAAGGTGATACTTTGTACTCTGTAGTAATACAATATCTGGCAATTACCCAAAAGAACTTGATGGTATTCATTTGGTAACAAAAGACTTACCACATTATCTCAGAGTAAACAGAAAGATTTCTCTCACTCCATAGCACTTCTTTGTAGCTGTGATATGCTTTTCATGAGAAAAAAATGATTTCATAATTTGGCTACAGAATGAAATACATAGCAATGATCATTCCTGTATTTCTTCAAACAAAAACAAGTTTTTCAACCATTTGGACTAAATCAATTCAGTCAAATCCCAGAGGAAAGCTCATTGCTTGATACAAAAGATAATAACAAGTATTATTATCTCAAATGTAATATTATCTCAAAGGTAATACTCAAATTCAGAGAAATTTTGGGAAACCTATGTATTGATGAAAAGTAAAGCAAACATCCATAATAATAATAATAAAAATAATAGGCTTAGATTCAATCTAGCTCAGTAGATTGAATCTGGCCCACTTGTGAAAACAGGCATCACAAAGAATGGGATTTCTTAAGACAGCCCATTATAGTGAATCCCTAATAAACTTTGTCTTTTCCCTTGGCTGAGAAGGCTTGAGTTGAATTCTTTTGGCAGGACCCAGCGTGTAGGTATTTTGGGGTCTTGAGCACCCCTGAAAACCTATGGTTCCCTACCATCATCATTTTTCTTTTAAACCTCTTTATTTTTGGTTCCCTGAGACCAGGAATACTACTCATCTCAAGTTCTTCTCCAGCCAAGACTGGAAGGTAAGCCTCTCGCTCTCCCAAACCCCTTCTTGCGCTTCAGGCATTTTGGAGGTGCTTTTCGGGACTGACTTCCCAGGTTCCCAGTAGGTCAGACAGCTGCTTGCTGTCTCAGACTCAGCCTGACGCTCTCAGGTTCTCGGTCCAGTGGTTTATGTTCGAAGCCATGGACCTGGGCACACCTTCTGAAGCATAGAGGACAAAGACGGACGCCCTATCCGGAAGTGTGCTCCCAACTTTCTCAATTCTCTCAGCGCTAGGGAATGGGTAAACCCCAGGTACCTTTTTGTGTTTATTTTTTTTCTGTCTTATTTTGTTCCTTTTTGAGGCTTACTCCCAGATCCTCCTTGTGGAGGAAGAGTCTTCCAGCCCTCTGAGTCCACAATGGGTCAAATCTCCTCAATCCCCATAAATTCACCCTTGGGCTGTCTTTTACAAAATTGGAAAAAATTCATGTTCTCTAAAGAACTTAAAAAGAAAAAGCTGGTGTTCCTTTGCAATACTGTTTGGCCACAATATCATACTTCACAATACTCTCTTGCAGCTAGAGCTACACTGCTGGTGAGAAGGAAAAGGGAGAGAAATTTCCTACATAATGGCCTTAGTCGAGCTCTCTTGGAACCCCATTCTCAGAAAAGATTGTAAGATGCTCCTAGCTAGGGCCCCCCCCAAAGTGGCAATAGGGGTCAACAGGACATTTTGGATAACCCCCTCCTTATGGCCCCCAGGGCTTCAGCCTCAGCCCCTCCTCCTGTTCCCCAACCTCCCCAGAGCACCCTTGTTTCCTGTGCTCCCCCTTCCGTGGGTATCCCCTCTTGCCCTTGGTTTCCTGTAGTGCAACCCCTCTCTTTTCCTGCCTCCTTCACGGTCCAAGTCTCCTACCCTGCATCTCCTCCCATACCTCCCCCCCACTGGTGACCCCTACTCAGGTCCCAGCCAAGGGTCTGGTTGAGGTGCCTCCCTCTGTGGCCCCTTCCCCTGAAGGGACCCCTACTCAGGTTCTGGCCTCATGGCCTGCCCCTATTTCAGGCCTTGCAGTATCTACCACCGTGGGCCCTACCCCTGTGGCAACCCCTACTCAGATTCTGGCCTCAGGCCCTGTCCCCATGGCAGTACCGCCTCCCGCCTCCCCTGGCCCCTCTCTCTGAGGTGGCTTCCACTCAGGTCTCTTTGGTATCTCCCTCTCTGATCCCTACCCCTCCTCAGGCACCAGCTGATCTTCTCCCTTGCCAAACAGATGCCCTGGCCTTGCAGTCTAATCTAGGTCAGCCGGCACCCCAGCCCCTCCGTCACCAGAAGCAGGACTTCCTATATCCCTCCCCAAGCTCCAGGTCCCACAGCGCCTTCAACGCTTTTTCCCTGAGGGAAGTTCCTGGCTCCCCTACCAGGATAAAGAGAGTGCATGTTCCATTCTTCGTTTCGAATCTCATTCAAATTAAAGAAAAACTGGGGAGATACTCAGAAGATCCCACTAAGTTTACTGAGGGTTTTAGGGATCTGTCCCTACAATTTGAACTTTCTTGGTGTGATTTGCATATCCTTTTCTCTACCTGTTGTATCATGGAGGAGAAGAGGAGAATCTGGGAACATGCCCCAAAATTTGGGGATCATTTGGCTAGCGATAACCCCATGAAATATCCCCAGGTACAGCTGCTGTTCCCACTAGTGACCCAAGATGGGATTACCAAAAGAGTGAAGATAGGGGAAAGAAAGACCATATGATAATTTGCCTGTTTGAAGGCCTAAGAACTGCATTTTAAAAAGCAAATAAATTTTCAAAAAATTAGGGAGATTACTCAGGGAGAAAAGGAAAACCCTGTTCTTTTCCAAGCCTGGCTAGTAGAAGCTATTAAGAAGTATACAAATTTGGATCCTGATTCTATTGAAGGGGTAGCAATACTTAACATGTATTTCATTAATAAGTCTGCCCCAGATATTAGGAGGAAACTGCAGAAATTGGCAATGAGACCCCAATCACCTCAGGCCCAATTACTGGAGATAGCCTTCAGAATTTTCAACAATAGAGACCTGGATGCAGCAGAGGAAAGAAAATACAGGGAAAGAGCTAGAGACAGAGAATATGCTCAATTCTTGGCTGCTGCCATGGCCAGGAAAAGACCCAAGGAATGCCCCTCTAGGGCGCCCCCCTGGAGGAAGCCTCCAGGATCCACGCCTCCAGGACCATGCCCAGCATGTAACCAGGAGGGACATTGAAGGAAGGATTGTTCCCGAGGTTGGAAAAGTGGTAGAGCTTCCTCCCAGTACCCTGTCCTCCAGTCTTCTCAAGAGTTGGAAGGAGGGGAAAGCCTGGGGCTTGGTAGTGCTCCTACTTTCTCCACCTCTCTCACCGAGCCCTGGGCAAAATCGAGACAGAAGGTAAAGTTACCCACTTTATCACGGCTATGTTCTCTTGTTTTAACTAATTGCTCTGGCCCTACATGCCCCTCTACCCATGGGCATCAAGGATCTGTTGTTTGAACACTCCTTCTCTGGCCCTGCCCCCTTGTTGGGAAGGGACTTAATGGTGAAATTGGGGAGCCAATTTTCTCTAGTTAAACCTCATAACTCCCTTTTCCATCTGTTTACCAGACCTCTGCATGTTTCCTCAAAGGTGTGGGAGAGGGTTGAGCCAATTGTTTGGGATCAGGGAATTCCTGGGCAAACTACTTCTGCCACCCCAGCTGTAGTTCCTCTCCACTGCCTTCAACATCCAATTAAGCCCAAGGCTTGGGAGGGACTGCAACTGTTAATTGCCCTGCAGCCAAGGCCCTGACTCACTCCCTCTAGAGTGGGGCTGCTACCAAGCAAAAGCTTTTAAGACCTTGAAAACTAAACTGACCACCGCTCCAGCATTAGCTCTACCTAATCTAGAAAAACCTTTTACTTGGTATGTGTTGAAAGGAAAGGACAGGTTTTGGGACTCCTAACCCGGTCCTTAGAACCTGACCCCAAGCCAGTTGCCTGTTTTTCAAAACAATTAGATTCTCTGGCTGCTATAGCCATTCCAATTGAGAAAGCTTCTAGACCTCTAACAGACCAGCCCCTAGAAGCTCTGACTCCCCAGAGCATCCTAGAAGCAGAGGGCCACCAGTGGCTGGCTAGCCACAGGCTCACCAAAAATCAAACCTTGTTCTTAGATACCCTTGACCTAATTCTTCAGGTGTGCCACACACTCCTGAACCCTGAAGCAGTGTGGTACACAGAACAGATGATTAGGGGAGCTAAGTATGAAATAATCATCTTTAATTCCCTCCAGAGAAATTGTCTTTTACACCAGGGAAATTGTCCTTTCTCTATACTCCTATACTTCCTATTTGGTGCTTGGTTGCTTAACCTCCTTGCCAGGTTTATCTCCTCTAGGCTCCAAGCCATCAACTTCCAGATGATATGTAATAAATATAAAATCTGTCTTCAAGTATTTGAAAGGCTGACATGTGGAATAGGGATTATATTGCCCTGTTTGGCCCTGGAGGACATAACTAGGAAAGATGGGAGTTGGGAAAGGCAGATTTAGTCTTAGTGAAAAAATAAAGAAACAAAGCTTCCTAACAATACAACTGCCCCCAAGTGGAACAGCAATCTTGGGTAAGTAGTCAGTTTCCCCAGTTAGCAAGCTTCAGACAAAGGTTGGATGACCATTTGTCTTTCAGGAACCCCTTCCTAGAAGTGTTTGACCAAAGACTAGGAAGTTGCTTGAGTGGCAAACCACAAGGGAGATTCTTGTTCCAGTATGGTTGGGATCCAGATAGACTCTGAGCCAGCTCTGAGATGCTATTATTATTATTATCATTACATTCCACCGAAACTTGTAACAGTAATGAAAGGTCTATTCTTCTATGCTTTTGAAATTCAATAATTGCCCAGTATTTTTTTGAATGCATTTCAAGTCTTCTTTACATATAAGAGATAGTGGAAGGGTTGCGGAAAGAAAGAAAAACCCCACCAACTTAGCTTTGATAGTTTAAAAGGTCTTTGGGCATCCCCTTTTTCACATGGGTTATGGAATAGGTTAGAGGCAAGAAGATTGGCCAACATTTACCTTCAATGCAATTAGTAAAGAAACCCATAATTATGACTGACTACAATGTTTAGAATATGCAGTCCTTTATGGTATTAGATTTGTACCTTCCAGCTGAATAGAATTTATTTTAAAGAAAAGAAAGAGGAAAGTGAGCTAATTATAGTGTCTAGTAAAAATAGGAATGCCTGGTAAGTGTAACTGAGAATTGAATTATCCATGGTGGGTGACACATATTTTCACTATAAGTAGCTTGAGATTTTTGTCTGAAAAGCATCATATCAAACACAAAGTACTACTAATATTATCCAAATGAGATCCTTTTAATTTTCTGCATCATATATATTTTTAGCAAAGATGTTCAATCCACAAAAAGACCTATTCACTGATCATTTTTTACAAGCAATTAGCTATGTATCTTTAAAAGTCTATGTAGTATTAGCTAATGACTAGTTTAAGTATTGACCAACATGTTTCATAAGATCTGTATATATACACATATAAAATCATATATGCCTTATTCTCAAAATCTGTAATATTCTGAATCTAGAAAATATATGCAAATTAGACAGATTCCTGTCTAATTTAGATAAACTAAATTTTGAATTATATTTATTTTTTTTCTAACTTCCAAAATGTTGCCTTGACATAAAAAGGTTAGTACCATTTCTTGTACACAGCATGCTTATATCATTAAAACATTTCCTTTTTTGGGGAAAAAACCCAGAGAAAATAAAGATGTGCATGTGAGTTCTCAGACAATACTACCACATCCAGGTAGAAGTTGGCCCCAGTTATTTGATTAAGTCCCTGGAGAAGAGAATTTCTTCTGTGATGAATTTTTCTCCAGTCAAAAACTGGTGCCTCTATCTCCTATTCAAATTTATGTTCCAATGTATTTTGGAGCATATGAGGAAATATAGCAGCATTCAGATATGTTTATTTTTCTTAAGTCCCCAACATTCTTATTTTTTTTCCATTTAAGGAACTTGGCTGAAGCTTTTTAGACAATGAACTTTCATTCATATCATAGCTATTCAAAATATACTAATGCACTCATCAAAATGTTGATTCCATTTAAGTGTAATTTATTTATGATTGCCATTTTTATACTCCTGCCTGTTATTTTTATTTCTTTCTATTTCCCACTTTCCCTCCATCCCCCTATGGTCATGCTTTTGCTTGTGTGCCCCCAGAAAGGCAGATTGAGGCCACACATGGAGAATAATCATTAAGCTCCTCCCTTTTCTGCCCTTCCTTAAAGGGTTTTATTTGCCAGCTTGCCTCTGGACAACCCACCATAAACTGTGGGTTCGAGACAGAAAAGTGCTTTGTTCCCAATCTGGAAACATCTTCCTTATAAATTTGCCATTGCTCATATTATCAGAATAACAGAAGTAAGAAGTAAGTGTCTTTGGTGGGAGGTTGCCCTTTCTTTAGTTTACCAATAAATGGGAAGTAGGGTGGGGAGAGAAGGCATAAATTTGGGAATAAGCACAAGTTTGTAAATAACAAGGGGAAAAAAAGTCTTAGCATATGATTATTTTTTCCTGATGAATCTGTCTCAAACTCCATATGCAATGACTGAATATCAATGGACATCTTTCTGTACCATTTGTCAACTGGATTTCTTCATACCTGGTCCATAAATAGTAAAGAGCAGTCTTCAAAAAGAGGGAAAAGTGCAGTCTGAGTGCTAAGACAACTACAAAGAAACAATAAATTATTGCTGTAATGACATGCTAATTAAAATTTTGCTTGTAACTCATGTAAGTGTTTGAAGCCCAGCAAATTCTCTTTTCATTTGTGAAGTGTGAAGGTAAATTGCCCAGTGACAGTGGGACATCGCTAACAAGTACAAATTGAATAACATGCTATCTCGCTCGATTAGCCCTGACTAGCGTGTCTGAATTAGATATTCAGCGCACTCGCCATTGTAGGCTGATTGATAAATGCTAAGGAGAATTTGTCAAAACAACAGGGGCTACACCCAGTGGGACATCAATATGCTCCATTTAGTCACCCACACGACACTTCCTACATAGGATTGTCACATAAAATTAAGACTGGCCGCTAACCAGCCATCAAGCTTGCAACAGACGTCAGGCAGCCTGTGTTCTATATGCATATTAGTCACATGCTTAACAATTTGGGCTGTCATGACTGAAGCATGCAGTGACCTCTGGAGCAGAGGTTGAATTTTCCAACTACACCAAGACATCATGCTCAGCTGTTCAAGATTTTAGGCCATTTCCTGCCAGATCTGGGCACAGATGTACTGCCCTAAGCGATCATCTGTGGCCTGGTCCAAATGACAAATGGCCCAGTGCAGATTATTGCATTATATATTAAGTACTACAAGTCTGTAAATTATAAGTAAACTACTGTCCAGGACCAAATGGCTCCTTCAGCTTTCAAAATACTTTCTTCCCCAATTCTTTATATGAGCCTAATAAATATTGGATGAAGCCTGAGATCAAAGTCTCCCCACCCTGCATTGAATTAGTTATCTCCATTGCTAATTAGCTGCTTGAATATCAAAAAGCTCAGTGTCAGCTATAATTCAAGAAGTCCTGGCTGGGGTTGGCCTGATTGCCTTTTTTCAAGCTGACACTTTTTAGGTGCCAATGTTGACAGTTATAGAATTCTTAGGAATTGGTTGGATCTGTATACTTAGAGAAGCAAAAAAATAAATAAATGAACAAACAAACAAATAAATAAATAGAAATGTCAGTTTCAATAATATATGTAGCAAAACAGACAATAATTAAAAATCAAACAATACATGTGATTAAATACAAATGGCCTTATATTTGTGTTACCTTATATTTGATTTTATTGCACACAAGTGGATTTGTTCAAAAGTCAAGAAACTCTTGGAAAGAATGTGGAAGTGAGGTAATTAGCTAAAACAGAACTTAGGAGCAGACATTCTTAAGTACCTACTATATGCAGAAAATGATATTAGAAGTTGGAGAAGACAAAGTTTTGACAGATTCCTTGGAAACAAATGTATTGGGGGAGGTTTTTAAAGAAGAAAGAGAATATTGATTGTCTTTATCACCACACATTTTATCCTGTTACCATATAGACCATTAACATCGGAAAATTTAATATCTATTGACGGTGAAACATGAGTCCTACCCATTGACAAAAAGGTGATGAGCACAAGGTATGGAATGAACATTCTTCAACATGGTCAATGAACTAATTCGTTTTGCTTAATCTGTTATTGAAGAGGTAAGAGTGGATCAGAGTCATTGGGAAGTGACGGTAATTATTTTTAAGAAATGAACATCAAAAAAATTAACAAAAATAAAGAAATTTGGCATCTGGAACTTTATGTTCTACTCAAAATTAGTCAAAAACATTCAGCTTTTTAAGAATTTGCAAATTTATAAAATGGAGTCTAATATTAGTAGTAGTCTGATGCTGTGTTTTGATATACTATTGCATAGGTCAGAAAATTTTTTCTAAGTGTTAAAAGCTGAAATCTGTCAATACCGGAACAAAACTAATTCTGACATGAACTTTAGAAAAACCCATGTTGAGCATTCTACAAAAGCATATCCATGTAATTTGGCACCTTTGGGTTTAGTCTGAAACCTGAAACAGAAGGATCTAAATACCATGAGGGAAAAAAAAAATTATGTTTTTCTGACATTTTCAATTCAATAGAACCCTAAGAAATGTAGAGACTATGATGAAGAATCAAATTTTCTTGGTCTTTCAATTTTATTTTATTTTTAATCCCAGGTATTCAGAACCTTCACCTGTTATTAGCAATAATTATTTTCCAGCTCAGGTTTTGCATTTGAAGAGTCTCATTCCTTCTGTCACCCCTTTTTCAAACCTGTACCTTACAATTGTGCAACTTTGTGATGGATCATATTCAATGATCATTTTCATTTCATTACTGAAATGCAAGGAGACATGAGATGGCTTTGTTTTGTTAATTCATTTAAAAAAATACATGGGGCATTTTTTTTCCTCAGGCATTTATCCTGTATATAAAATAAAGAGAAACTATTAAATGACAGTGAGATAGACAAGACAGAATGGCTTATCTGAAATCACAGTTGGGAAGGAAATAGGAAAATATGAAATAACCATTAAAATATGTACTAAAATCCAGCTAGGTTCAACCTTTCTGGGGATTTTTAAAAAGATGTGTCATAGAAATAAGAGAAATAAATGTGCACTTGTTAGAGTTTGATGGAGAACGGAAATGAAATAAAACTTTGTTCTTATGTTATGGTATAGTTGAGAAGTAGCCACAGATTATACAATATTTGAGCTGAATGTAGCAAAATCCACATTCTTTTTTTCTTTTAATCCAGTATTTTTTTAAAAAGTGCTTTTCTACAATTTTTTTAAACTACATATATCTAGTTGCAGTCCCAAAACTACATAATAAAGAAGATATTGGTAGAAAGTAAGATTTATTTCAACAATAACCTTCCAACAAGAGCCAAAATATTAAAAGAAAAAAAGACAGCATAGCTCCATTGCCTAAGGCAATATACTACTCTTGGATAATGTACCAGCTGAATGACTCCTCTCCCACATGCTAAATCCTCTGTCTCCCCTAATTGTCAGCAGTATCATCATTGTCACCAGCCAAGCTCAGTGCTGCAATCTTCCAACTCGGTTTGCAATATTACCCTAGCTGTTTCTCTTGGGGCCTGGTGGTGGCTTGGTGCAATCTGTGGAAACACTTAGCAGAGGCCTTTTGTTGACTCCTAGAAGGTAACAGATGATGCAGCCAGGCCTCTGGCCTAGTTTGATGCCTCTTGTGGGTGGTGAGTCTGCATTGTTCAGTGTCCTGAGGCAGATGCCATGGAAAAGCCAGAACTCCTGCCATTTTTATGGTACCCCTTCCAGGGAGAGGGAGTGGACTGAATTGTACCTCCTGGAGGGTAAAATAAACATTGCTCTAGTTTGTCACTAGCTGTCCATGTTTTACGAGGATCTGCACGTGCCCTGGAGTGTCTCTAAACATATATCTCTGGGTTATTGTGGAGCTCCATGGGAACAGGAGGTGTCACTTCTGTCTCCTCTGGCCATTGAACTCCACACTCCTTAAAGAGCTCTCTATCTTGGCTGTCCCATTTGTAAAAAACTCATTTGTAGTGAGGTTAGTCAGAATCATGGGTCAATGCTGGTAGAAAGTAGAAAAGGAATTGCTCCTAAGCAAATCACAACTTTTATTAATAATTGTTGATGCTAACTTTCACTATCCTCCTTTTTTCAATAACTACAGCAAACAAGTTACTTTTCTATAAATCCATAATATGTAGCAAGATCCAGCTGCAGTGAAATGCCATTAGCCCTTTATCAGTTTAAAATCATAATGACACGTTTATTCTCATTACTATAGCTACATAGACTTTCATGACATGTTTTGGTAAATAAAAGAAACTAGGTAAGTGGGACATACTAAATGTAATCCCAGGTTCCTTTGGGGTCAAAAATTCTACTCTCTACTCTGTAGAGAGTAAAAGCTTAGAGGCAGCCATTCAGAGGTAACTTGGTACAGTAGAAGGAGCTCTGTTCTGAGACAAGTGAAGTTAATTTCTTGAATCCAAGTGTAGCATTTTATATTTACCCCCATTGAATTTCACTTCCTTTCCCTCAATTCAATGCTCTTGTCTGTGGAGCTCTTTTTAGGTCCTATCTCTGACACTCAGTGTGTTCTTATCCTTCTAGGATTTGCATTATTTGTGAATTTGCATGTATGCTATCTGTTCTTTTATCCTAGTTACTGATAAAAATGTTAAACAGCAAAGGGCTAAATACAAATCCCTGAGGCACTCCAATGGAGACCTCCTAGCAAGTTGACCTTAAACTGTTCTTTGTATCTGACTATTCAATTAGTTTTGAATTGATCTAATTGTATTATCTTTTTATCCACATTTTTCCATCTATTCTATAAAATATTGTGAAATGTATCAAATAATCTGCTAAAATCTAGATAAATTATGCCTATAACATTTCCTTATTCCAATCATGACACATGCAGTCCAGCTATCATCCTCATCTTATTTCCAAAGGAAACTTGGAATCCATCCCTGGAACTCCCCTATATTCTGCTAGGTCAACTTTTGCCTTACTGGCCCAGATTGTTGTTTGTCCTTCATTCTTGAAGAGGACTATGGCATCAGGAAGGTGATGTCATGACTTGCAAGTGAATTGGATTTAAGTGAGGGAGGGCTGTGCAAAGTCACCAGCCTCACTTTCTCCTCTGGAACCTTCTGAGTCCAGGGGCAAAAGACAAATCAGGATGACTAGAGATTGCCCTAGATGCAATGAGAGACCTTGGCCTTTTTAAGCTGAGGTCTTTCCCAGGTCTCAGTTTGACTGAGGCAACATCCAGTCAGTGATTAAAACTAGGTAAGAAATGAGACAAAGAATGGCCTCTTTTACCTAATTAAAAAAAAAATCAATCTGAGAGTGGAAGACCCTCAGGGTTTCTGAATAATACCTGCATATCACTTCCTGACTCAACTCAAAACCATAATCCAGAGTACATATCCTGCCCCCTCCCAAACAGGCATAGTATTTTCCATCTCCTTTTTGTCTGTAGTCTGCTCACAGGACCATGTAATTTCTTTGGGGTAGTGACTATTCTACTCGCTTATATCCTCAGAGCTTAAAAGGACCTGGAACATTTATCTATCTATCTATCTATCTATCTATCTATCTATCTATCTATCTATCCACCCATCCATCCCTAATCAGCCAATTTAGAAAACTTATTTAAAAAAGAAAATTGACATGACTCATTCCTAATGAAGTCATGCTGATTCCTTTTATCACCACTCTGTTTGCTAGTACTTCACTAATCAGCTTTTAAATAATCTGTTCTATACTTTTCACTGGCAGCTAGGTGGCTGTAACAACAATGTTGCTAGCAGCTGATATGGAGGTGAAAGACCAACAACAAGAGCACACAGAATGGCTGCTAGCACAGATTCTTTGATCTGCTTTTCTAAGGAAAGCAACTTTAAGGCGTTAACAATCTTACTTTAATTAAACATACATATATCATTCCCTTAGATCAGGGGGAAAAGCTAGCACCCTGAACTTCAGAGAGAATACAAACAGAAATTACAAGCATACATTATATAAACAGAACAAACACAAATCAGTAGATTTCTATCTGTCCATAGCAATACATACAGTTACCAGAGAGAGAAGCACCAACATCTGTGTTTTCAAAGTGGGGCTGGAGGGGGAGAGGAGGGTTGTTCCATTACCTAGAGTCTCCTTTGGTCAAATCACCAACAGTCTTTCAATGAGTGTGCCCCCAAGGGCAAAATGCTAACCTCTGAGTATATACACACTGCTTCAGGGTCAAAGAGTGCCTTTCCTTGATGTAAGCAGATCATCAAAGACTCCTGATTCAATCAAAGATTCCTTAGTGCTGAGAAGCACTCCAAAATAATGACAACAAAAAAATCTCACTTCACTTGCCCCATTCAAACAAAGACAAGACTCATTAAAGGTACTTGATGACCTTAGCATTTCAAAAGAGAAGACAACAAAAAAATCCCATGCTAATTACCATTACAGTGGCACAGTGGATAGAGCACAGGGCCTAGAATCAGGAAGACATATTCCTGAATTTGAATTTGGCTTCAAACACTTACTAGCTATGTGACTGTGGGCAAGTCACTTAGCCCTGCTTGCCTCAGTTTCCTCATCTATAAAATAGCTGAAAAAGGAAATAGCAAATAACTCCAATATCTTTGCGGAGAAAACCCCAAATGGGAAAATGAAGAGTGAGACACAAATGAACAACAACAAAATAATTTCTCCAGGAATTGAAGTTAAGCAATCTGGCCTATAACTTTCAAAAAAAAAAAAAGGCGCTTTCTTTAAAAATAATTAAATAAATAAATAAATAAACTGGATATTTGCCCCTTTTTGGGACTGTCATATCTTTCCTGTTCTTTAATATCTTTTCTGTTCTTTTAAATGTCCACAGTAACTTGGCAATGGTATCTCTCTGTTCTTTCAGTATTCAAGTATGCTGTTTATCTGAATCAAGTGACTTGAATTAATGAAGAGCAGTAACGGATTTTTTTCCTTGCTCATACTGGATATCAATTTCATGTTAGCTAGCCATTTTCATTCTGTCCTTTCCAGTGCAAAATTTTTTTCTTGGAAGAAAAAAAAGCAGAAGTCAAAAGAAAAGAATTAAGAAATTCTGTCTCTCTGTTGTCAGTGATCATTGTGCATTATCCTACCCATCCCAATCAAAGGTTCCATCCTTTTTTGATTCACTACTCTCCATGCCCCGCCCCATGCAGCTAATGAATAAATGAACAAATAAATAATTAATGGGGGGGGGGGCTTTAACTTTCCTCACCTGATTCAATTCCTTCTGAGCTCTAACAATCCTCACATGCCTTTTAAAGGAGCATAAACAATCTTATATTCCCTATAATACATCATTACTTTTATCTTCAGTAAATTCTTTAAAAATCTATCTAAGTTGGTTGGTCAGTTCATCAGTGCATCCCCATGAGTCTCTAAGACAATTCCCATTTTTTCCCATCAGGGTAATTTCCCTTTATGTCTTCAGAGTTTCCTTTTTGAGAGTTTCCAAAAACCATCTGACTTCCCCTACAGAATTTTAGTCCATCGTAGAATTGAGGCACTAGACCTGGAAGGGATCTTATCATCCAATCCAATCCCCTCATTTTACAGATGAGGAAGGGAAGGGAGGTCTGGAGAGATTTTAACAACAGAAGTAATAAGTAGCAGAACATGGATTTGACCATAGGTCCTCTACCTCTATTATTTCTTTCCACCGTACCACAATGTTATCTACTCATCCTGTGAAACTTTTGCAACCTGGTCTCCAAAAATTAAAGATGTTCATTGGATCATACCTGGATTTCCTCTGCTACCAGTTATAAACTCTGGTTTGTCCCCAAGTTCTCATCCTACCTACCTCAGCATTCTACATTCTCCACCAATGCAGATCATAGGTCTTCTAGACCTTATTAAATGGTCTTATGAATTGATGGGGTTAAAAAAAATATGCTCTATACAATGGTCAACTCTCGGTCTCTCAATGTTAAGCCAGCCTGGCTATCAGATCCCAGATTCTTTGCCAGGCCTCTATTCGAAGCTTTTCCAGTGCAGTAGAATCTGCCATTCCTGCAGTTATCAGCAGAAACTTAGAGAACCTGAGATTATGTCCATGCCACAATGAAGCAATAGAGGACTGTAATTGAAAACATTCTATAAAATAGATTGAAAATAAAGTAGACTTAAAAAAATACCTTTTATGGGAGCCAAGAAAATGTGACATTTTCAGGAACTTAAAAGTAGTGGAATAGACATTGAGGGCAGTGCTTATATCTGTGAAAGGTGTGATGAGACATTTACTTGCTCTTCCCCCCTCCAACCCCGACTCCCCTCCCCAGCTTGACTCAGTATGAAGAATCCAGCATTCTACTCTGCTCTAGGCTATCCTTCTGCTTTCTCTGCTTTTAATACCACCACAGATTGGATTACTGCAAATGCCCTCTGCCCGAGGTTTCCCCAGAGGACCAACCGGAAGCTTCATCTGGCACTGAAGGCAGCACCTTTTGGCTTTAGGGTGCTGCATGAAACACATTATGCCTATGAGCTGCAATGCATGCTGTCTGTGAGCTCATGTCACAGTATAATTCACACTGTTGATTTTTACTCTGCAGTATAAAATCCCTCATACCTAGGGTCTGGAATGCCCGAACAATTGGCTAAGGCATTCTCAACCTCATTAAGACTACCTAGATATTTTCCTTTGGAATGATTAGTCTTGCTCATTACCCTAACATTGCTCCAATAATAGTAACAGATGATAACAACAATAACAACAAAAGTGAAATTGATATAGCATATTACCACCACCTACCAACTGCATTCTTTACATTATCATTTTGGATTTTCCCAAGCATACTAGGCCTATAGCTCCATTCCACATATGAGAAAATGGTTCAGTGGATTGCCCAGGGACACATGGCTTACAGTATAGTGGAAAAAAGAACCCTGCATGTTGAATCAGAAGACCTGGGTATGAGGCTCAGCCTCTGATTCAAACAATAGTGGGTATGACTTTTACTGCCCTGATGTAACCTTAGACAAATTACTTGACCTCTTCTGCTTTCAGTTTCGTAATGAAAGGAATGGACCAGTTGACCTATTAGTTTCCTTCTAGTTCTGATCTCAAAGGCTCTTTCCAGATCCTAAAGCTGAGATTTAAACCTAGGTCTTCTAACCCCAAATCTCGTGATCTTTCCATTACATCATAGTTGTCTCAGAGCTAGAGTCAATTAATCACTGTCTTCTGATTCAACCCTACCTTCATTTCTAGAGGACAACTTGGCCCCTAATCAAGGGAAATATAAGAATCTCAGGAACTTAACATAAATTCAGCTTTAATGTTGATTCCGATCTAACTGGATCTTAGTTCTAGTAACCGGAATCTTGCCTTATCCTTTGTGTCCAAGCTTTCACCTTCTATTCTTTTTTTTTTTTTACATCTTTTTCTTTCTTTCTTTTTTTTTTTAAATTTATTTTTGACATGTTTGGTTTTCAGCATTGATTTTCACAGGCGTTTGAATTACAAATTTTCTCCCCATTTCCTCCCCCCCCCTCCAAGATGGCGTA
>CM053622.1:335101233-335135335 GCA_028646595.1 Phalanger gymnotis
TTACCCAGGGACCATCCAGGCTGTCCTGTGGTGGAGCCCTGCTTCCCTCTGCCACTTTGTGGGTTCTGCAGCTCTAAAATTGGTTCAGAGCCATTGTTTTATAGGTTTTTGGAGGAACTTGGTGGGGAGCTCACGCCAGTTACTGCTCCCCGGCCGCCATCTTCTCACCTTCTATTCTGATGTGCTGCCATGCCCTTTGTAATTTTCCTGCCTTAAATTGCATTTTCTGTGTCTGAGTCCCCACTATATGCCTACCAGTCCCCCACCCCCATGTTGCCTTTCTGCCTCTATCTATCACTTCCTGCCAGTCTTCCATGATGCATTGCTTTGTTGTTTCTCTAGGCTGCCTCTAGGCTGTTTCCTTCAGGCTACTTCCTATAGTTTTCTACTGGATGATCACCGCTTGCCTACTTTTTTCTGGTTGAATCAATCCTAGTCTTTATGTACTGGTCATCATCCTTAATCTGTCCTGTCCAATGACTTAAGAAAGTTTAAGTATTAATATAATTGAAGTAATTTTTAGGAAACGCATATAACTTATTCAATGTTTTCCAACTCTAAACCTTAACTTCTCTCACCTGACTTCACTTTTTAATTCAATGATCCCATAATTTTCAGTTATCCCAGGCTGAAATTTCTAATGTCCTTTATTCTTTGTTATCCTTGTCCTTAATCAGCTAAATAATTTAGAGCCTTTGTGATTTTCAAATGTGTTTCTTTTTTTTTCTATCCACAGTGACACCATCTAGAACTTTAATACTTCATGTATCATGTGCTGATATAACCAGCACCAATTTCTTTAGTGATACACTATTGACTCTAGAATAAACAAACTCTTCAGCATGAAATAGAGGAAATACAAATTGCATTAATGAATATATAAAGAAAATGCAGCTGGGACGAAGAGCCAGTTTGGATCTGGGTTATATACTATGTTAATGCTTGGCATACTATAATTAAGAGGGTATTAAGAGGTATGAGAAACAAAAGAATATACAAAAGGAATGAATTTTATGGTCAATTCCCACCTAGAATAGATTATCCTGAGAACCCAGGATCCAGGGAAAAATGAAATTTAAGAAGGATAAATGTTAGTTCCTACACTTTGAAAAATCAGCTTCACAAGTACATGATAGTGGAACCATGGCTAGATAATAATTTACATGAGAAGAGACAAATCTATCTCTCCCACTCTACCTTTACTTGCATTTATAGTTCATTGACCTCATAGTCTGCCACATTTATTTTCACTAGTTATAACTTGATTCCTTTCCTCCCTTACCTTCTTTCATTACCATCTTGCGATTCTTTTTAGCTTCTACCATTTGATTTCCTTGCTCCTGCTCTAGGATTCAAGCATTGCTTGAGAAAGTTACAAAATCAAGCTGATTTCACCCAGTTTGGTACACCAGTTACACATTTTTATGATGCTTGGCAATCCTCTTACTATACCCTGATTGTCTTTCCAAATTATCTCTCACAATATTTGTTCCAAACTTCCTGTCTTCTCCTCTTTGCCTTACTTGCACCCTCATCCCCTACATTTAAGCAGGTGGTGTAGTTTCCTTCTTCCACGAAATAATCAAAACCCTCAGGTTCCTTTCAGAACTTTTCTGCAGCACCAGACATCCTTACTTCCTTAATTCTTGTCATAGAAGAGATATTCCTGTTTTATTAGGGCCCTTCGTGAGTGTCCTGTATCCCATTTACTTTTATTCAATTTTCTTTTTTCTTCACCTCTCTTCATCCTTTGATATTGTTGATCACTCTGTCTTAATACTCTCTTCTCTCTAGGTTTTCAGGACACCACTCTCTCCTGGTTCTCTTCTTACCTATCTGGCCACTCCTCTGACTTCTTTGTTGGACCCTTCCAGATCATGCCCTCTAACCAGAGGTGCTCCTCAGGGTTCTGTTCTGAGTCTTCTTCTCTTTGCCCCCTATACTACTTCACTTGGTGTTTTCATCGGCTTCCATGGATTTAATTACTATCTCTATGCTGACGATTCCCAAATCTATATATCCTGTCCTGATCTCTTTGTTGACCGTCAATCTCACATCTCTCTCTGCCATTCAGATATCTCAAACCAGATGTTCAGTAGACATCTTAAACTCAGTATGTCCAAAATGTCATTATCTAGCTCTCGAAGCCTTCCCCATTTCATACCTGCCTTATCACTGTAGAGGGCAACACTATCATTTCAGTCCCTCTGCTGGACTCCTAACTATCTCTCAGCCTCAATATACAATTTGTTGCCAAGGCCTGTTGATTTTTCCTTTGTAACAGTTCTCAAATATGCCCCTTTCTTTCCTCTAACACTGCCACCATTCTAGTGTGAACTCTCATCACCTCATATGTGTATTATTTCAATAGCCTGATGGTGAGTCTGCCTGCCTCAAGTCTCTCCCCACTCCAATCCATCTTCCATTCATTCACTAAAGTGATTTTCCTAAAGCACAGGTCTGATCATGTGACTCTTCCTACTCAATAAACTCCAGTGGCTCATATTTAAAAAATGCCCTGTTTGGCACTCGCCCTTCATCACCTAACTCCCATCTACCTTTTCAGTCTTCTTACATCTTATTCCCCAACACATATTCTTTGATTTAGTGCCACTGGCCTTCTGGGTGTTCCACCAATAAGACACTCTATTTCTTGGCTCTAGGCAATTTCTGTTTCCTATACCAGGAATGCTCTGCTACCTCCTCTCTGACTACTGATATCCATGGCTTCCTTTAAGTCCCAACTAATTTCCTATCTTTCAACGGAAACTGTCTCCAACCCCTCTTAATTCTGCTGCTTTCACTCAGTTATTTCTTTGTTATTATTTGTATTTGTACTCCATCCTCTCTGTCATTCATAGCCCCAATATCATCTTTTCTTTCTTCCTCACCTCTCACAGATAGTCTGCTACCAAGCAAAGTAGTAAGAATAAATGTTTATTTATTTACTTATACAATTCTCATGAAATCACCTTCTCAACATCTTTCTCATCCATCTCTTCCTCACTATTCTAAATGGGACCACTCTAGCTTTTGCAGTAATTTTCCTATAGAACCTCCTTTCTCCACACTCAGCCCACTTAAATTTGTCTTCTATAATAACATTACCAATATAATCTTTCTCATACTTAGGTTATAATAACATTACCAATATAATCTTTCTCATACTTAGGTTAGCAATTTAGGAATTTATTTCTCTAACAGTTGCCTGTGTAGTCAACACTGACTTGTCAGAACAAAGGGCAGAATCAGCAACAAATTAGGAAAAAAGGTAAACAGCATGCAATTATAAAAATTCTAACCTGACCTGTTCAAACACGTAATGAAGACAAGGAATTGATATCAGCTCAGACCTTCACTTTCTCCCAATTTATACATACATCAAAGGCATCCTTTAAGAAAGATATCAGAAGGGAATAGGTATGATTTCAGTGTTCTATGTAGTCTACCACATTTGGAAAATCACATCATTGCCTGAAAGCTTCAGAGAGTATTAGCTCCTCCTATACTTATCGATTGATGATTACAGAAAGATTTTATTTAGTAGAATAAAATATAGCCCTAAAAATTCTTCTCCTACAAAGTTTTCCCATTCATATAATAAAATCATGCAGTATTTCTTGACAAGTCCGTCTAGAGAGTCAACTTCACTTGGTAATCCCCAGATTATCAGTACCAAAGAAAGGTATAAATCAGAGAGATGTATGTTCATGAGATCTATTTGCCATTCTCATAGAAAACGTCCAGCACAGAATACAAATAGAAAGGGAATTTTATATAATTGGCGTGGTTTTCCAAATGCTCAAGTTTGTGGATGTTCTGCTGATTTTATAAAATCTCAGAATGTTACGTGGCCTCCTAAATAAGATGCACAAACAATAGAGTTTCACATAATAATCTACATATCCATCTAAGTGGCTGAGCAATGACTGCTGTTAATACATTGCATTTGGGAGGAAAGTCCATTGAATGACTCTATAAGTAAATATATTTTATAGAGACACTATAATGGATAGTGCAATGGTCCCCAAATTAAATAACAAGAAAGTGGGCCAGATTATTTAGGGGGAGTCAAATAGCATGTGTAACAATCCCAAACTGCTCTTTTAAACAAAAAAATTTAAATGCCATTTTTTTTCTGATAGTGCTGTATGACTGAAATCATAGAATACCAAATTTCAAAGAATTAAAATTCTGAGTGACCCAAAAGACAACAAAGAGCTATATGGTGAATAGTAAGGTATAGCATACGTATAGACAAGATATAAAATATCATCTGGGAGATGTCTGATCAGATAATCAGGTGAATTGGTCATATAGTGAAAGAAAGGATTAATAGATGAACAGTGCAAGTGAGCCACATTTAAATCATAATGTTTAAAAACATAGAGAAAAACCTTGAATATTTTAGGTGAACCTTTTTTGGAGGATTAATGAGAGGAGACAGACACGTCATACAAAACAAAACTGCATGGATTCTGAGCTGTTCTTGAAATTATCTAGTCCCAAATAATTTTTCTCAGATGGGGAAATTAAGGCACAGGGAGGCCAAATGACTTGCCGACTTGGTCACAAGGTGGTAAGTGGTGGAACCAGGGTTTGAATTCAAGTTATGTAACTCCACGTTTATCCTTCTTTTCAATTCGCTGCATACAGTAGTGAAATATGAATAGCTCTATTAATGATCGAAATACTTTAGTGACTTCCTATTGACTTCTGAGTAAAGTTTAACTTCTGTTGCTTATCATTGAAGATGCTCCATATTCTGGCACCATACTATCACCCTCTATCCTTATGTCATATGACTTCCTTCCATTTACTCCATGCTTCATCCAAACTAGACTACCCTCTACCTCTAATCTTCAAAAGAAGTCTTGTAATCCTCCACTGCTGTGGCTGAACTTACACTGTTCCTTTTGCCTAGAGAGCTATTTCCCCACCCTCTTCTTCTTCCCTCTTTACCTGTTAAATTCCTACCTGTCCTTTAAAAGCTCAAATTCCAGCTCCTCCAACGAAGTCTTTCCAAATCCCTCAGTTAGAAATGACTCTCCCCTGAGATGTCATATAGCCATTTATGTTTCCACTCTCTGATATACTTTTCAGATACTATCGTATATTTTATTTGTCTTTGTTTCTGTCTTGAACCTCTACTGGACTATAAGCTCTTTAAGGAAAGGAATCTTGTTTGACCTAATATTTTTATCTCCTGAAATACTTACCATTATACTCTATACACAGTCAGCACTAAAACATGATACTAATGATGATAACTGACATTTATATAGCACATCAAGGGTTGCAAAGCATTTTGTTAATATTATCTCATCTTTTCTTCATAAAAGCTTTGTGAAGTAGGTGCTATTATTATTCCATTTTTAGATAAAAGAAAACTGAAGCTGAGGGATTAAATAAATTAATCAAAGTCAACCAGCTAGTAAGTATCTGACGACATGGGGACTCAAGGCTTTCCTGATTCCAAGTCCAAAAAAAAGAGAAAGAAAGAAAGAATGAACAAAAGAAAGAAAGAAAGGAAAGAAGGAAGGAAGAACAGAAGGAAAGAAGAAGAGAAAGAGACACACACACAGAGAAACAGACAGAGAAGAAGGAAGGAAGGAAGGAAGGAAGGAAGGAAGGAAGGAAGGAAGGAAGGAAGGAAGGAAGGAAGAAGGAGAGGAAAGAAAAAAAGCAAAGCAGGCAGGTAGGCAGGAAGAACTGAGAGATTTAAATTGTTAGCTCAACATGAAGCAACACTTTGATATAGCAGCAAAAAAAGCTCTTATAATCTTAGGCTCCATTATAGTAATAGAAATTTAGTATTCTGAAAGAAGAAAGTCATAGTTCCTGGTCAACCTACAACTCAGTGTGTTTAAGTCTAGACGCCATATTTTAAAAAGAACAGTATCCAAAGTAGAAAGTATCCAAATGAGGACAATTATAGTAGTGAGAAGACTTTGAAAGCATTTCAGGAAAGGATCAGAGAAATTGGAAATATTTAGCCTAAAGAAGATGAGGCACAATATCTCATTTTAATTATTTGAAGGGTCATCATGTGGGAAAATTCAGCTAGATAAAAGAGAAAACATTCTCACTCTCCAAAGGGCTATCATAAAGCCTAACAGGTGACTATATAAAAGTTAAAAAGATTCCATTATATGTAATGAGCTGTCCATCAATCAAAGATGTGCTGGAGCCAGCTCTAACAAGATCTTGAATGTCAACTCTTAAGTTTTCAGGGTGTTCTTTTGGGAATCAATTTTTAACCATTTGTCATCATATTCCTTTCATCAAAATCATTCTTTTTTCCCTTTGGGCAAATTTATTTTATTTTAAAAATGAATTTATTATTTATTTTTTGCTCCCTTGAAAATTATTTTAGTTCCAAATTCTCTTCCTCCTGCCCCTCCCCCACTTGCTGAAAAGGCAAACAATATGCTACAATTATATATGTAAAATCATGAAAAAATGTATCTGTATTAGCCACAATCACAAAAAAGCAAGAATATAAAGTATAAAATTACGCTTCAATTTGCATTCACATTTTATCAGTTCTTTCTTTGGAGGTAGATAGCTTTTTTTTTTTTATCATGAATCCTTTGGAATTTTCTTGGATCATAGTATTGATCAGAGCACCTAAATCTTTCTTAGTCGATCATTACAATATTGTTACTACGTACAATGATCTCTTGATACTGCTCACTTCACTTTGTATCAATTCATATATATCTTCCCATGTTTCTCTAAAGCAATTACCCTCATCATTTCTTGTAGCACAATAGTAGTCTATCACAAGCCATATCTTGTCCAACTATCCTCTAATTGATCAGCATTTCCTCAATTTCCAATTCTTTGTCGCACAGAAAGGGCTATTACAAATATTTTTTGCACATATATGTCCTTTTCCTTTTCCTTTAATCAATTTGGGGTACAGACTTAGTAGTGATATTGCTGGGTCAAGGAGTATGCACAGTTTTATACACTTTGGTCATAGTTCTAAATCATTCTTCAGAATGGTTGGACCAGTTCACAACTCCACTAACAGTCTATTAGTGCCCCTATTTTTCCTCATCCCCTCCAGCATTATTGTGTTATTTTTATCATCACCTTCTGATCTAGCTTATAAACCAGAGCAGAAAATAATAGCATTACTTTATGCTTACACCTCATTTCTATCTGCAAATATATTTCCCCCTTGATTATGCACCTTGAAAAAAAAAAGAAACAAACAAACTCAATTTGGCTCTGAATACTTCAGCTCTTTCCAAAAATCAAATTCAGGCACAATGGATGGAGATTTTCAATCTTTGTGGGCAGCCAAATAATTTATTATAGGCTCCAAATGCAACCCCAATAGTTGAAAAAAAATATTTTGAGCAATGGCAATATTATTAGAATAAGTAGAATGACTGCTTAGGTGACTACTTTGAGGGTGAAAACATTTCTTTTGATTAGGAATTCACATGTTTGTTTTTAAAAAACTATGATACTTTATGGATATAAGCACTATATGCAGAACCAAATTCTAAGATTTGAAGAGGACCAATTTTCCCCCTTATTATAGGATTAAGCATATAATCTATATAAACACACTTTGTGTGCTTGCCCATTACCAAATTTAATAAGATTCTTTATGTGACAATAAAATTATAGGTTTCTTAGATAATAATTAGAAAATATGTGCAAAATACCTGAATAATATTCACATAGACCTTTAAGGTAAGCAGCTTTCTTTACAACAATGCTGTTAATTAATTATCTTCCCTATTTTTTTTTTTTCAGGAAGGAAATCAAATGTTTTGCTCATGGTCACAAGATTGTTTAGTGTAAAGTTGGAACTCAAACCTAAGTTTAGGGATCCCAAATCCAAGACCAAATCCAAGATCCAAGTGTCCACCAAGAAGATTATAATCTAATAGAATATTATAATTATATATGATTATATTATATATAATTGTTTAATTATAATCTAATAGAAGATTGCCCCAATCAGTTTATCCTTTCTTTACTTGATGATACAAATTAAGCCTCAACTTAGAATCAGATATTTGCATAGGAGAAAGAGCAATAAAGTGCCATGAAAATTCGAAAGAAGGAGAGAAAACTTCTGGCTGGGGGAATGAGAAGACAGGAGAATGCTTCATAAAGTAGTTGGCAATTGATCTAGGTCTTGAAGAATAGAAAGTATTTTAACCCCTGAAAATGGGCACTGGGGGACACATTCATTTTAGCAACCAGGATTGTGCAAGCCGAGAGAAGGAAGTGAAAGAAAAATATAGAAAAAGTCAAGTAGTCCATCTAAGCATAGAGATGAAAGGGAAGAAATGAGAAATAAGGCTTAAAACTCAATTGCTTGGGCATTAACATAAATATTAGCATCAGTAGTTGAAACACTTTTTGGTAATATTCACCGTAGTGAATATTATTGGAAGAGATTTTTTTCCTTTGAATCAGGACATATAAAAGTGGACCTAATAACTTGTTGAGGAGACAGGAATGGCCCTTTACTTTGGAATTACTTTGGAATGATGCTTCTCCAAGTTCATGACTTAATAAAAGAGAACCAGAACACAAGGAAAAGTCAACTGGATGAAACACAACTCCCACTCAGCCACCTGGCACAATTAACACATGTAATCCATGTAGACAAATAAATTTAAATTCCAATGTTGTACCTATTTAATGTTGGGCTTAAGGATAAGTTAGATTTGAGTCCCAATTCCTAGAATTACTGCTAGCTGTGAAACCATAGACAAGTTACTGAACTGCTCTAAGCCTTAGTTTCTTATTGCTTAAAAGGGCATAATATTCACTCGATCTATCTCTCAGGGCTACTGTTCCACAAGTAGTTTATAAACCTTACTTATGGTGCTATATAAAATGTGTTTTTCCTATTACAAGGTAAGAAAATCTTGTAAAATGACCTTTTTTTAAATCATGATGTCCCTTCTCCCATATTGGATAAAACTTGAAATGTCCATTTGAAAGGATAACCTAATAAGTGGGGTTTGGAAGAGGGAGGTGGGAAAAGAAATGAAACCATTCATGGATATCATATAAAACAGGCAGAGACTTCTCAAAACTATGGTTGTATCCCACTAGTTGACTTATTCTATAAGTTGATAGAAATTTACAACTTTCCTGGTAATCTTTTTAAGAGCATGTGGGTTAAATACATGGATTCCCCATCCCAAACACAGTGAGGCAGCTGCAAGTCCAACAGAATGACAGTACTGATTAATTAGCTACTCCTACCCCCAGCACTTCAGGGTGATTTATGACACCCCATCTCTAATCCAATCCATTGTGCTGACTGGATTAATGGAGTGAGCCAGAGAAATTCACTGGCCTTGCTTTCTACCCCACACGGAAGCATTAACCCTTGGAGCATTCTTATCTAGCCTATTGACAGAATATCAATTATGACTAAACATGCATGTCTCACCTAATTATCCTTTGATAACATCGTTTACATATAATACATGTGATGTGTGTGTTTGGATGCAATGAAAAAATCCTGGCAGTAGAAAAAAAAAAGATAAACTTTTAAGGATAAGAACAATTAGGCTCTACTTCCAGAATTGAGTGCTATCAGAGAAAGGATGTGGGATTTAGAGGAAGATGATTTAGCTTTACATTTTTGCTCCATCATGAACAAGTTTTGTTACATTATGCGAGTCACTTAAGCTCTCTGGAACTCAGTTTCTTCATCTGTAATTTGAAGCCTTTGTATTCTCTACAAGTTTAGTTTTAGTTTACCAACTTAACCAGGGCATTTTTCTTCAGTTGTGTATACAAAGCGGGGAATTGTACCATGGACATGACACCCGATCTGATATCCACGTGGAGTATGACTGGCCAATTTGTAGTCCTACAACTAGATTGAAGAGACTAAGAATCAATTAGGGAAAAGACAGAATTGAAAGATCTGTAGGTGGTACTACAATGCTAGAAGAAAGAAATTCTTTAATGTAACTTAGCAAGGAGTTAACAAGTTAAGTTAAAAATGAGAGTATGGTTAATGGAACATAGGGACTGAGTTATAATGAGAACATTCTAGGTTCAAGTACTTTAAGATGAAGAAGGGCTTGCAATTGTCCTGCCTAGGAACATTTGTTTTCCCCTGCAGAGAAACACTGGCACATAGTTTGTTCATGTTTGCTTTACCTAGTCTACCTCCAGGCATTTGCAGAGATGTCAATCTCATTAGGACAAACTAAGACCCATTTGGGCTCTCAATTCTATACCTCGCAGGCCCTTTCCAGCTCAAAGTCTATGATCCTGTGAACTGATCCTCCTCTGTAAACAAGAACATTGTTTCTTTTTTTTTCTCCCGCTTTGGCCATTTACTCAAATTCATAGAAACTTCTTAGAAAGTACAACACAGGTAGGTAGTCATTATATTACAAATGTCAATCCCTCACATTACATCAGGAAATCCATTGAGATTTTATATTACAAATGTAAAAATTACACAATGGTGATGAAGCTCAGAGCTAAAGAGCAATTCTTTACCTAGATGCTGTAGTTTATGTGGCAGGGGGGTTATATTAAAACTATTCTGAAGTATGCCTAATGAAAAAATGAACATATTAGTGCATGAATTGCCTCTGGCCTACAAATGAAGACTGGAGCATCTCTCATTCCCAGGATGCAATTAACCAGCTTCAGGGTATAATTTTCATTCTGTATTTAAAACTGCATGATACTGAGTCAGGGGTCCTTCCTGCAGGATGAAGAACAATTAGAAGACAAGTTGACCTTCAACTTTTTTTCCTCTGCTGTATTAGATTGATACCATTCAAATTTCTAGAGGTATAGGGACATGTGTAGGAAATTATGAGATCTAAGTTAAATGGAGTTCAAATCAATGTAAATAATCAATAGTCAATAAACATTTATTAACCACCTACTATGTGCCAAGTGCTGTAAAGTGCTAGGGGTAAAAAGAAAATCAAAAGATAGTTCCAGCCCTTAAAGAGATCACAATCTAATGGAGAAAGACAGCATGTACAAAGAAGCTAAAAAGTAGGGATGGAGTAGGGGAGAGGGCATGATGAAGGGGCCATGATGAAATCTAGTAGTTAGGTAGAAAATTATGCTATGGCTGCATGGATTTAACTTCTTAAATGGAGGGTATAGGAGAAGCTTCCTGACATCAACCCTCCATGCCTGCAAGATGCAAATTAGTCTTTTCTAGTGAGGAAGAATCCCACAAGCCCAGTGGAAATTTTGAATCAAGAAGGTTTTGCCCCATGATTTAAACAGTAAAGGAAAGAAAAAAAAAATCCCTGACTGGCAAACCCTAGGAGATTAGTGATAGACTGAGAGAAATTTCAATAATGTGGCTTCTCAAAAAAAAAAAATTTAAATCTTTCCAGTATTTACCTTTAGAGGGTCTTGCCAAGGACACTTTTATTTATCTTTATTCTATTGATAGGGCATAGGGACAGAGGCAGATTCAGAGTTGAAGAGGTCTCTGGTACATGTGGTTTGGTAGCCCTATTTCCACTGATTCAAAACAGTGTGGGAAAGTCCTGCTGATTGATGCCATATTTGCTTTAGGGAAATTCTTCAAATCAGAGTCACTGCATTGTTGCTGTTGGTTGTTGTTGTTTTCCAAGTGCTTATCTCTAAGAAATCTCTCAGGAATTATATCACAATGATTTTATGTGAGAGTTTCAAAGAATTGATCATTGGAAAAAGTTTGTATTTCTGGGTAAGCATTGAACCTTTCAATCCTTCAAATATTTATTAAGCAGCTGCTTCAGGATAAGGCACTATGGTAGACAGCTAATACAAATACAATAAATGAAACAACCCCTGTTTGCAAGAAGGCTAACAAACAAAGTGGCTATCTGAGAATGGGGCATGAATATAGACCCAATGTGTGTCTTATTATTATCCTGTGCTCACTGCCTTCAATCTCAAAAGGTGGATTTTTCTATGATAGGACTCAGGGGTAGGAAACCTGTAGCCTCCAGGCCACATGTGGCCATCTGGAACCTCAAGGGCAGCCCTTTGACTGAACCCAAACTTCATAGACTCTGTTTAGATTCAGTCAAAGGGCTGCCCTTGAGGACCTAGAAGACCCCATGGCCTGGAGGCTGTAGGTTTCCCACCCCTGAGTGAGTTGCATCATATTGCCATAAGGCCGAGGTCTGAAATAGGAGTTATGTTTTCTGACATTTGTTCCATCGGTTAGACCTATGGAAAAACTAGTAAGTTTTGAAAAAAATGATTTTTTTTTTCTCCAGCAGGAGGAAAGGACAGATTCTGGAAGGGGATGACTATGATGTCGCAAATGATGCTAATGTTCCTGGAACTCTCTAAGTCTAGAAAGTTAATTGTCATCTTAAAGACATTGTGATCTTCGAGCAGAGACTAGATGATAATTTGTTGAGTAGGTCATAGTGGGGCTTCAGTAGAGTATGTATTAGACTAGAAGATAGCTAAGGTTCTAACTCAAATTTTGTGATTACGTGAAAAAAAATCTGAAATGATCACTGAATAGAAGGAGCAAGATCTCACAAAAGCACAAGCTTGATCTTATAATAATGTAGTGGCAGTTAAGAAAAGCTTGTTCACAGTCCAAAATGTTTTAAAGATTATTTTCCAATTAATTAAAACATTTTCTCTAGCAAATTTGTTTGTGATTATAATTTAGAGACTCAATGTAGCAGAAAATACCACACAGAGTAATTGGTCCAGAAGAGCTCTGATTAAATCCAGTTTTCCTGGCACCTCTTCAAAATAAAGTACCTTTTTCTATTTCAGATTAAAAATAGGGGAAGGTTTTATATATACATTTATACATATGCATGGATGTATATACAGATAGTTCTCAATTTACCCCAGTGGACTATTCCACAGCCCTCTATGGAAAGTGAATTTTATGTAACATGAATTTGCCAGTGGTTGTAGGGAAGATGGGGAGGGAGGGTGGCAGAAGCAGGGCTCGTTAGTACACTGAAGTAGGAGATCAGTACATGGTTCCAGGATACTTGGGGACAGTGGACAGAGTAGCAAAAGAAAGAGGAGGAGCATATGGGGAGCCGCTGAGCTGAGGAGAAAGAGCCAGAGAGAAAGAGCACAGTACTGTACAGTCAAGTTAATGTAGGGTTTTTTTCAATTAAAAAATGTTGATTTCTTTCAGAATTCCTTACACAAAGTTTAATTTGTGAATTTATGTCTGTGTATACATGTAAATATGTGTATGTATGTATATATACACATACACATATGTATATATGTATATATGCTGTGTGTGAGTGTGTATTTCTCATTTAACTAAATGATCAGTGACGTAGTAGAAAGAGTCTAGGATTAAAATCCTGGTTATATACTTAGCATCAATTAAACCTTTGGCAATTCCCATATCCTCTTTAAATTTCACAGGGTCTTTATGAGAAAAATGTTTCCTAAATCCCAGAGGAGTAAGAATGTGAATTTTTCTTCTGTAAATATCTTCTTGACCAAGCTTGTTTATATTCTAACCACCAAAAAAATGCTTTCCTCTCTTCCAATCTCATCCATCCTTCTGGGTTTGGCTAAAATCCAGAAAGCAGTATATAATTGGTGGTTATGTTATCGTTGTTACTTTTATCACTATTACTATTATGGTTGTCTGTACACACAGATTAGAATCCTGAGTCCTGAGACCTCAATTTTTATGTGCAAATTGGATGAGTGTTGGGATGGTAGGGTGAGCTATACTGTGAAGGATTTGGATCTGAGATCAAATTTGGGCCCTTTACATTTACAGAGACTCCTTGAGCTGTCAAAGTTCTGGAGATATTCTCCAATCAGGAATCACATTCTTGTATATCTTAGTTTTGGATTCAGGGAACCAATCTATTTGATGCCATATATTCTCACAAGTCAGACCAATTTCTTTTTAAGTTTTGCTTGTTCAAATGCTTGGTAAGTAATGTCTGTTGTATTCCTTGCCCTTGCGAGTATTATATCCCTAAATACTAAGGTCCAGCAGTTTACCTGGAGTACACTATGATAATGTATACGTCCCAATTTTTTTCTTTTTTTTAATTTTGAAAGGGAACTAAATGATTTTCTTTATTTTGCCATGAGTCTAAATAGTTTGTTTCATATCCTTTGGAACTGAAAATCCATAGGAAAAGATTTGTGTTCTGACCTCAAAATCTATATTCAATCTCAAGTTCTTACTCCCAATTTGGGAGCCCTATACTTCTTGTGCTTTGAGCTTATTTTCCTTTTAAATTTACCTGCTTATGACTGAGATTGAATTAGAAACTCCATTTGAATTTTTCCTGTCCATTGGTAAGAATCCTCTGAGGAATTCTGGGGTGCCCTCTGCTGAAAAGATCAAGAAGAAATTTATACGTGGCCCTCTACCGGGACCTCTTTTGGTATGAGAAGGATTCCCAGGAGACACTTCGGTGTTTCCTATATGGGTAAAAAAAGACAACTGATGATGTTTTGTCTGGACATCCACTTTTATGGCCTGTTGTGCAGAAGGAAATCATGGAAATATTTTTACTAAGGATAGCTTAGTTACTTACCTGTGGGTGAGGGGTGACTTCCAGTGTAGATGAATTCCTGGGCTATAAATCCAGCTGTATTCTCTCTCCTATGGTTCTGAAACACCAACTTCATCATAGAAATCTCAACCACATATCCTGAAGACTTCTTAAGCTCAAGCTGTCAAAAACAGAATTTATTAACTTTTCCCACACCCTCTTCTCTTCCTTAACTCTATTGATCCAGGATCACAATTTTGGTATCATCCTTTACTTCTCAATCTCACTTACCCATCCCAAGCATCCAAAGTATTGGGAAATGTTGTCATTTCTATTTTCTTTTACACATCTTCTCACCACAAAGACAGTCACCATCCTAGGTCAAGAAAATATCACCTCTTGCATAGACTATTGCAGTAGCCTGCTAATTGGTCTCCCTATTTCAAGTCTCTCCCCACTCTTATCTGTCTCCCATTAAACTGTCAAAGAGATTTTTTTTCAAAGCATTCTGACTGTTCTACTCCCCTATTCAATAAACTCCAGTATCTTCCTATTACCTCCTGAATAAAATATATGGTCTTCTCTTTGGCATTTAAAATTCTTTGTAACCTTTCCCATTCCTACATTCTGAGTCTTGTTATACTTTACTCCCCAATACCCACTCTGTGATTCAGCATCATTGGATAATTTGCTGTTTCTAACATATGAACTCTCTCTCCACTCTCTATGTCTTTGTACTGTCTATCCCTCATGCCTGGAATGCTCTTCCTCCTCAAATCTGCCTTCTATAAATTCCTTGGATTTCTTTAACATATTGCTCAAATCCCACTTATATAGGAGGCCTTTCCTGGCTCTAAAAGCTATTGCTAGTGCTTTCTCCTCTGGAATTACCTTCCATCTACAGTATAAAAATCTTTTCTGCACCTAGTTATTTATGTATTGTTTCTCCCATGAGAATGTGAGCTCCTTGAGGGTTGGGCCTGTTTTTGCTTTTCTTTGTATCCCCAGTACATAGCTCAGTGCCTGACACAGTGTAAGCACTTGATGAATGCTTGATGACTTCAAGTCAGCCTCAGATTTCTAATCCTTGTGGAAAGAATGCCAAAAGTTTTGATATTCAGTAAGAAATTGTCTTTCCTTCTGAAAGGGAAAGCTTCATTTTTTCCCTTGCATTGCCTTTGGATTGAGGAAGTTACAAGTAAAACATCAAGGCAGGTGGTAATCTGTAATCATTGTGTCAAACAATATTTGTTTGTTAAATTGTAACATTACATATGTGGAAGTATGGAAAAACACTAATTTCCCCATTGTTTCTCAACTGAGAAAACACTGCAAAAAGACATCACTTGAACCTCACTCCCCAGTTCACTAGAGAGCTCTCTGGAATTTGATATTAAAGACTTTGCCAAAACCATTCTAATTAAATTGAAGAGAATAGCAAACCCTTAAGTGAGAGTTTCAACCCTCATCCTAATTGATGTCATCACAGAAGACCCAGACATCTTGATTAAATGAATCAAATCCTCAAAATGTAAACTAGGTTCAACTAAGTCAATTGAAGAGGAATAAAATGCTTCGATCATCGGATAAAGACAGATGACATCACACAGAAACTATATAGAAATTGGCTGAAAGTATCCAATACAACTCTGAGATTTACGAAATGGCCAATGGACTGGACATTTTTCCAACAGCATGAATTCTGAAGGAGGAATTGCCTTTGCATGTGAGCGGAGGAGGGGAGGAGAAGAAATTTTCTTTCACCCCCTCACTTTGGCCAGGTGATGATGGTGTGAATGCTGAAAGGAGCTCTGATAAGCATGGAGTAGCAATGTCTCCAGAGCAGTGGCAGCCAATAGCTGCATCTGCAAGGAGCTGAGAGACATCTCAGGGACAAATTAGCCTCAATGAAGAAATGAACCTTCTGGCAGTTCAGCTACTTGGAGAGTCACCAATGGGTTATACAGAATCATCCCAGCCTTGGAGCCTTCAGAGAGCTACAACTAAGGGGAGCTTCGTGAGGACTCTACAAATGAAGAAAAGATTTTCAGTAACTGTGTTTGGTGAGTTTTCTTAGCCCCACTTGTTCTCCACATTTGTGTCTTACTGCCTTTATACTTTATATTTGCTCCCACTCTCCTTGAGATATTAGGTATGAAAAGGAAGAATATGCCTTCAGTTTAATGGGATTACTTTCATAGCAATCATCCTTTTTATGCTTCTTTTTTTTAATTCAAAGTGAATATACAAGTAATTTATTGAACATTCAAACTTCATTAAGACATGTGCAATATGACAATTTTACTGGTTTTAACCCTACCTAGTTTAAGATTGCTTGCTGGGGCTTAGCAATGGGGTCCAGTTCACACTTGGCACTAATTAAATACTTTATTGAATAAATACAATACCAAACAAAATGCATTCAAATGCTTTCTTAAAAAAAATTAGTCCATTTGAAAAGCCTTTCCTATTCAGTCTACTAATACAATAAAGGCAGATATGCTAGTTTAACATAATTGGCTGATTTTATACAGCACTTATATCTTTTAGTCCACAAGTAAATTATTAAATGATAGAGAACATCTAATACAACCATTTCTACAGAACTAGGAAATAAATTTCTAATAAAGAAAGATTTTACAGACTCCATATTTTTTACACCCAACCCCAACAGTCTAACTCTAAAGGAGAAAGCCAGCAGCTCTTTCCCCACAAGAGCTCACGACTAAAGTCGCTTTGCTATCAAAAATCTGTATTTCTTATCCATTATGAGCATTGAGACAAGATTCAATATTCCCAAAGAAAGAAGCACAATGCACATTGTGAATTGCCTATCCAGCAACAGCGAGCCCTGCATTCAAAACCATCTCATCCCAGAGATTAAATAAGATCAGCCACATTCATTGGCATCTCCTCCACTGTAGTATTGTAGAAAGTCTCAATGTCATGAAGAATCCTCTCGTCTTCTTCAGTAACAAAGTTTATAGCCACACCTTTCCTCCCAAAGCGACCACCTCTGCCAATTCTGTGAATATAGTTTTCACGATTGGCAGGTAGATCATAGTTTATAACCAAAGATACTTGCTGCACATCAATCCCACAAGCCAACAAGTCTGTAGTGATCTGAACCTGGCTTGACCCTGATCTGAACTCCCTCATGATAACATCTCACTCCTTCTGGTCCATGTCACCATGCAGAGCTGAAACTGTGAAATCCCTGGCATGCATCTTTTCAGTCAGCCAATCTACCTTTTGTCTCGTGTTCAGAAAAATAATAGCCTGTGTAATGGTCAGTGTCTCATACAAGTGACAAAGAGTATCCAGCTTCCATTCCTCTCTTTCAACGTTAATGTAGAATTGTTTAATTCCCTCAGGGGTCAATTCTTCCTTCTTCACCAGAATGCGAATAGGATCTCTCATGAACTTTTTGGTCACTTCTAACACATCAGTTGACATTGTGGCAGAGAGCAACACAACCTGAATATTTGTACTTAATTTCTGGAAAATCTCGTAGATTTGATCCTTAAATCCAAGACTCAACATTTCATCTGCTTCATCCAAAACAAACATCTTGATCCATTCTGGAGAAAGATGTCTTCTGTTTAGCATATCAAACACTCGCCCAGGAGTACCAACTATAATGCGTGGTGCCTCGGCCTGCAGTTTTTGCATTTTATTTCAAACATTGGTTCCACCAATGCAGGCATGACATGTTGCTCCCATATAGTCTCCAAGAACAAAAATTACCTTCTGGATCTGTTGAGCCAGTTCTCTGGTGGGGGCCAATACTAGTGCTTGGGTCTCCTTGAGCTCAATCTCCAACTGTTGCAGGATGGAAATAGCAAATGTGGCTGTCTTGCCAGTACCTGACTGAGCTTGAGCAATCACATCATACCCCTTGATGCAGGGAATGATGGCTCTCTGCTGGATGGCCGAAGGCTTCTTGAACCCATGTGCATAGATGCCCCATAGCAGAGACTCCTTTAGATTCATATCGTTGAAGTTGTCCATGATTTCGTTCCAGTTGCTCTCAATGACACCATTGAGGTCCATTCTCTCTGGGCCACCAAGGTCTCTGTTATAATCTGCGGAGCCACCAGACATGATCTGAACCAATGCTCAGAGTCCTACTGAAAAGCCTTTTATGCTTCTTAGTAAATAACCTTTTAAGAGCTAATTGTCAGGCTGATAATCAATGGGAAGCACTGTGGTAGGGGCTCATGCATGAACAGCAATACTAGAAATCCAGATCCTCGTGGTTACCCCAGATCTTCGAGGATTAGAAGTTACTCTCCAACTAGAAATCACAGATGAGAATAAGAGTGTGAGATAGGAGAGAAATCCCAGACAGAGGGAAGGGAGCTTGATGCATAAATACAGTTACCCTATTTATTAAACACAGCATGGCAGTTATTCAGTAATTACCTATAAGACCCCCTCCACATCTAAACTTCTATGATTCTAACCATAAACCAATTGACACACAATTAGAAGAAGATATAAAGAAATATAGGCACCTGAATACAAACTGCTACCTTTATCACTGTGGTTTAATTGACATTAATTGCTTCTGAATGTGACTGAATATCTTGATTCTTTAAAATGAGACTTTTAATGCTTTCTCTAACTTCTAGAGCATCAATTGTGAAAAGTACCTGAACTTATTTCCCTGATGCTTAAAATTAAAGTTTTACTTTCAGACTCTAAATTATTTTTTTTAAATTGTATGCTTAATAGTCAATAAATACAAACATTTCAATGCATAAAAATAAGAAATAGACTTGTATAATAAAATATGAAGTTCTGTCATGTGTATTTTATTTTTTTTAAGATGGATATATTTTTATGAGTCTAGCAATTATTTCTTCTGATACCAGGCATAGCTGAGAGTATATTGATAGCATGGCCTTTCTTACTCCATTTGCTTGAAACTAGCCCTTACTATCTGCCCAATTTCTCTCTGCTTTTCTGCAAGGGAAGAAAATGCTTTTGTGTTCCGTCAATTCGGCTTTCTGTTTTATACATATCATTTACGAATAATTCATTTGTAAAAGAAAAAGGAACATAGTTCCACTGCTTAATTTCATATTTAATCAGCAATCATTTAATTTTCTTTGTATATATGGCACTTTGCTACCTAGTAGGGGAAGTATAAAGTTTAGGTAGGACTCATTTTCTGCCCTAATGGACCTTACAGCATATTAGGATAACACATGAATAAATAACTATTATACATGATATGTGCATAAGTGATATACAAAATACTAGTTGAAACCCAAAAGAAGAAAGAACATTAATGACTGGGACAACCAGAAATGCTCTATGGAGGAGAAAGTGTATTAATGTAGCCTTAGAGAATGGGTAGTATTCTGTAGACAGAAGGCATGAGAAGAAATTCCATCCATAGAGCACAAAAAAAAGGCACAGAGATGAAAAATACAGATGTAGTGGCTGCTTTGGATATAACCTTTTTCAAGAGGCTTTTCTTGGGATCTTTTGCATCTTGTCCTCCCTCCCCCTAATATTCTCCCATCCTTAATAAGTCTAGTACCTCCACTTCAAAATAATCTTGTATTTCTTGTATGTATCTTATATGTAAAATTTTGTCTCCACTATAAAATATAATTTCCTTAAGTAAAAGGATAATTTTAGTTTTGTCTTTGTATTTCCAGCACCAAACACAGTGTCTGACGTAGGGTAAATGTTTAATAAACGCATATTGAGGACACATTTGACTTTCCTCATCTGTTAAAAAAAAGAAAAAAGGAATAGATCCACTGTATGGTTGTTTCATCTATATTTTCTGAGTATAAGGGTTAACCTAGATAATGTTTATACCTCCACTTCAGTATCAAGATATGTATATGTTAGCCAGATGATAACTTGTTTCTGAATCAGTCAATAAGCATTTGTTAAGCCATTAATTTTTACATGGTATTATGTTAAGCAATAGAAATACAAAAGAGAATAGCAAAAGAGAAAGACAGTTCCTACCCCCAAGGAATTTAAATTCTAATGGTAGAATACAATACACACACACACACATGCACGCGCGTGCACACACACACAAAATGAAGCTGAAAATCAGGAAGGCAAGTGAGGAGGAAGGAGGTACTCAGTGTGGGAGCGTGGTGGAGAAAGATGTTAAGAGAGTCAGAGTGGACACCAGAGAGGGATGAAGGATATTCTATAGAATCAATCACTTATAGGCTTTAGACTAAATGTAGAAAAGATGCTTCAGCTATTTCAATGTCCTTTAAAAATATGGAGAACTGGAGTGTGGTTGCAGAGGAAGTTGGTTGAGGAAATTAGGTCACACCTTGTGTGACCACCATAAAAAGAGAAGCCTTGGCCTCAGCCTTGGTTTTCTTGCCTTCCTTTTTGACTGAAGGGTTTTGTGAACTTCAGAGAACCAATGGATGTGGATTTTGCATCAGCATTTTAGTAGCATCCCAAGGATAGCATTAAACTGTCAGTAGTGTCTTCATTGGGAGGCAGAGATAAACAAGTTTGTAATGAGGAAAGAAGCATTATAGACTTTTAAAGAACCCAGAAGAAAAGCTACACTATACCTAAAGGGGAAAATATTGGAGACTCCAGGAAAAGGACTTCCAGGAAACGTGAATTATGCCACATGTGCTCACTAAGTTGGAACAAACTTTCTCCTGGATTCTGTATTACTGGTGGGAGACTGTACAACGGGCTTGGGGGGTGGGGGTGAGGGTGGGAAGGGGATGGCAAGAGGACATTGGTGTTTTAAACAGTCGGCCTTTTTTTTTTAGTTGTGTCCAACTCTTAATGACCTCATTTGAAGTTTTCTTGGCAAAGATACTGGAGTGGTTTGCCATTTACTTCTCCAGCTCATTTTATAAATGAGGAAACTGAGGCAAACAGGGTTAAGTGAATTGCCCAGTAATTATACTTTCCTTAAAGCTAATTACGTCTAACTGACTTATTCATATAGACTGATAATCATTGTGGGAAGTACACCAGTAGGGCTTGTGAACTATAGTATTTGAAAACCAGGCCTCTGCCCCTTGGGTTTATTTAGAGTCCAAAGAGGATATAGTACCTACCCTCTGGGAGCCCAGACTGCCAGTGTGAATGAGATATGGGAACCTATGGTAGATTGTGATCCTATAAAGTATACATCTGACAGCCACTCTCTACTCACCTTTTTCACAATCATCCCACATGATCTCTCTATGAAGTAGTTGCTTTGGTGTTGCATGTACATTTATAAAAATGTAAAACAGGCTTAAATGACATATTGTGGAAATCCAAGGGAAGGGACATGTTTTCCTCAGCCTGGTATATGACTCATGAATCCACAGTCATGGCTCAGTGGATAACAATGAAGCATATAATGTTCTCAGAGTATTTCCACAAAGCTTCAGTGGAATAGCAAGTCAGAAATTTCCGGCAGCCCAAGATTTTGTTGTAGCACTTTACACATAAGGGAGGAGGAATAATTTTCCTATAAATGCCTCTCGGTTCTCCTCACTACCCACACAAGATCAGGCCAGCCACATAAAAGGTATAATGGCAATATGACAATAACTCAGTGTAACAATGCTCAAAGCAACAACAATATTGCAGTGAGTAAGTTTTCAGCATTCCAGAGGTAGGTGAATGGAGACGCAGGTTTGCCTGAAGATAATGGCTGACTGATCAGTGGGATAAAAACCTTTCAAGTGCCTCAGGAACAAGCTTTTCTAGTTGGACTTATTCTTTGCAGAGGTCAGGAACCCATGTCAGCTAAGGAAAGTCATTTATGCCAACAATTTGCTTCAAGTATTGATGAGAGAGAGGGAAAAAAGCCAAATAACTGGATTAAATGGCTTTTGCAGGCTGACCTCCCAGAATAGGATGAAAAGAATCCCAAGTGTTCTAAATGCTCAATTATAAGGTGCTTTGAAGATGAAAACCTTTTCCCTAAGTACCATGTACTGCACCACCATTAATATAACTAATGAAGAGACAAATAATTTCCTCATTTATGATTTTTAATCATTATTTTCTTTCAGATTCAGGGGCATCTCATATCCATCACAAATTTAAGAAAATTGGAGTCCCAAAAAGCACAAAGCTGGAGAAATTTCACAGCAAAATTATTGTTGGGAAATACATGGGACAATGAAGGCAAGAAGGAGACATGTTGGAAGAGGTAGGAACAGCAAAAATGGTATGTGCTATCATGGTTAGCAGCAATATTCTACGTGTGGGAATTGTTGAAGTGAGAGCATGAATACTCAAGCTGGTCACTGCCCAGATGGTGAAACATACAGGTCGATTTCTGAGAGGAGGACACATCTGGGTCCTGATCTCAGTGAAGGTCCCCATTTCCCATGTACCTGGGATCACAGATGGCAGTACCAGCTGGGCAATGAAATAGATGTATATGTCTGTGCTACTCATAAATTAGAAAAAGGAAAGACCTAGTTGGCTGTCTTGTCAGTGTAAGATTGCAAGTCTACCTTTAAATATTTCAGGGATGCCAAGACATTCATTTGTTCGTTATACTATTCTATATTCCAAGAAATTTTAATTTTGGACTTCTGGGTAGAGGGAAGATATTATGTAAATGACCTTCCAGGCCACGTTCACTATTGTACATCATCTTTGGAAAGAAATCTGTTGCTTTGTCTATAGAATCTCAGTGAAAGAAGGCAGAACTTCAGGAAAAGAGAAATAAAACTTCATGTGATGTTATCTGCCTTAAATTTTTGTTTTTAGTGGGAAATGTTTTTACTCAGCATCTAAGGATTTCTGAAATGCAATCAAAGCAAAATGTTAGCTTGTCTGAATAGTATCCAAATCAATGAATCATTAATACCTGTGTGTTCCTGAAATGTTAATTATATTTTTAGAAGATTTTGTATGTATTTTAAAGAAAGGTGGAAACAAATTTTATTCCCCACTGCACAGTATAAGTTATAGGTATAGATAAAGACAGAAGAGTAATTTTTACCAGTCCTAAGAGGCTTTCAAATGAGGGAGGCAGATATAGGAAGAAGAGACATCTGGGAAGAGAACAGGGTAAGAAAAGCTCACACCTATGGGCCATCTGATAAGTTTGCAATTTAACTACTCTTAGCTAACTAGGTGATATATAGGGTATATATGGCCTGCCCAAAGGCCCTTGAGACGGCAGGCATTGGTGGGAGGATTTCTGACAGTCTACTCCACTCCACATCCCCAAGGAGGGAGATGTGACAGGAACTCATTATTTCCTCCCAAACTTTAGGTAACCCAGTTGCAGGGAGAAAGAGTAAAAACCCTTTTGAGGTGGTTGATGGAGGAGCTTATGGTGATATCTCATCCATCCCAACGGATGCCTTCTTTTTCTTCTCCTTAGTAGATACAAAGGTGCAGCTACTCCAGTCAAGTGTCCTCCAGTTTTCCCTCCAACCTAGTTGGAGAGAAGCTCCATGAATATCTGCAGACTCTTGTCATTCCAATTTCCATACCTACCACCACTTCCATTATGTTGTCTCCAAATCTATTATAATATTTTACATTTTCAAAAATCACAGTATACATATATTCACATATACATACATGAATATATCTGTACAGTTTTCTTCCAAAAAGAGAATTTTAATGCATCTGAACCAAATTGCCTTTTGTATTTGAGGAAAAGTTACCATTAACAAAGGTATTTTGGATTTAGTCTCCCATACCCCCAAAATAATCAGAGATGAAGAAAAAAAATTCCATTTGGATATTCTCCCCTCAAAAAAAGCACTTTAATCTCAGATCCTATAAATCTGCATTTCCATGTGCATAAACACTGGGTCCATGGTGAAATAAATTAGCACTGTAAAGTATACACATGTCAACAATTACTGAATGCAATAATTTAGGACCTGGTTCACTACACTCACCTTTGGCCAATAGGCACCCTTGGTCTAGGAAAGTGATTTAGGGGACTAAAAGGATTGCAGTATAAACATTACACCAACTCCATCTTTCATATTCAGAAGCTTTCTAACTCCCCAAGCATGATTTCCTACATTTATGGCATGCCCGTTTGCTCCCTCCTACCAACAATTCTTAATGTCATCGTTTTTGCCCTGGATTAGTTCTGATTTACAAATAAGCATGACTGTTGAAAGGAAAGTAGACCTCTGATTTAACCAAAGGCAAGAAAAATGCACATGGTGGAGAATGGGGAGAGATTTTAATTTATCAAAACTAGAAGTTGGCTGAGTAGAAAGAACACTTAATACATGAAAAGAAAGGATTGTAATTTTTAGTTTTAAATTAATTTTCTTCAGGATGGAAATTGTTTCCTGAAATTGAAATTTAATGTCTTCCACTCTTGAGATGCAAAGCTTTCAGGGACAAATATTGATTTCAGATAGTTTGTGGCTGAACTTCCCGAATGCGTAGTATACAATAATACTTAATACATCACCTGGGCGGGTTTTTTTTCTGCCTAAGCTTTTTGTAAGATGTATGAATCTAAAGGGAGAAAAATTGAACATTACAAGTACAAAAAGTAAAAAGAAACAGGAATGCATCATTGCGGAGCATTACCTACAATATTTATACTAAATCCTAAATTGCACATGTTTTTCAATAGAATGTTGGGAAGCATTTTACTGTGTTAGACCAACTAGTGTATTGCGTTACTCTACATGCTTCATGCTAAGTGACCCCTGAGGAGATTTATGGGTACCCTAAAAGAAGAAGTTCTTGTCCAGCTCTACTAGACAAGAATTAGTATACTGATCTTAGTCTCAGAGAGTAGCTTAGTCACTAGGAAGAACCAGATTCTTTTAGTACAAATATTCTAAATCCTTAGGAAGATGGATATATTAAGCATAAAATATTCTTCATGTTTATAGGAGGTGATCGAGAAATAGAGTAGTAGGTCATTAGAGCTTGAAGAAACCTTGGAGATAATTTGGTTCATATCCTATCCCCCCAACTTAAAAATGAAAACACAAAAGCAAAGAGAGGGCAAAGCGACTTGAGCTATCATGCAGATAGTACTAGAGCAGTGATGGTGATGATGATGATGATGATGAAGATGGTGTTGGTGGTGATGATGGTGGTGGTGGTAGTGTTGATGGTGATGACAGTGGAAGTGCTGGTGGTGGCAGTAGTGGTGATGATAGCTGACTTTATACAAAGTGTCCCAAAATTCATTGTGCAGGTTAACATTTAAATATCTTAAAGCTGCACTAAGACTTTTGGGGTATGTTATATAACCCTTTAAATTTTGGAAAATGATTTACATGATCATTTGATCCTCACAAGAACCCTCTGAAGCAAGTACTACAAATATTAGGATTCCCATTTTCCCAATGAAGGAATTGAGGGTTATCAAGGTTAAGTTATTTGCCTAGGGTCATACGAGGAAATGTCAGGAGAGCTAGAATTTGAACTTGTGTCCTTTGACCTCCCCATCCTTTTATTTTCCCATTATATCACATTTTCTCTGTATTTGCTAATTATTATAATGCCAGGTTCTTTGCAAATCAAGATAAAGTTATTTAAAGAAAAACATGCTTTGTAAGAATATAAACAAAGGGTCTCTTTGGTTGGCCATACTAGCAAAATGGGTGATACCGATAGTTGGTATTGTACTTGTGTGTTTTCCTTGCACTTTTCCTCCTTGGTGCCAAAGTAACTGCTTTATTCATTCAATGCCATAAAAAAAATTTATTCAGACCAATGGGGGGAATATGTCAAAAGGTTCATTATCCTGTTTTAGACAAAGTAATGGTTTGGATGATAAAACTTTTCACTTTTCAGCCAGTTGGGTTAGTGTCACATAGCCACAGGCTGAAATAAAATCTGACAGCATCTATATCTCATTTCACATTTTTATTGGCTTTCTTCTTTAATCTTAGGGCCATCATTCACAGAAAAGATGAGGACATAACATGTTTTCATTATAACTGAGAAAAACATGAACACATATATCAGGTAAGGAAATGTTCCATTTAAAAAATAAAATCTGATGGCCTTCATCAAATTTACCTGAATTCCAGTTTCACATACCCAGCACTTAGCACAATAACCAGAACATTGCAGGTACTTAACAAAATGTATTGACTTTGGAGAAGTGTACTCAGTTCTGAAGTACAAAATATAGTGAGGGGGGTATGTTTACATAAAAAATAATTTGAAAATAATCCAAAATGGTACTAGAAATATACATTCCCTCTCTCCCACCACAAAATAGCTGGAGTAAAGGATTTCATGTTGGAAACCCATTTCAACTCATTTCCATCAGTGCATAGCACAATACTTTGTAAGTACTTGATAAATATTACTTAGTGATAGAAATAATCCTTTTGTCAAACAGAAAGTATTGCCATTTAAAAGCATTGCCAATGTGCTTAGATTCTGTGTAATGTAACTAGGATCATAGGATTATAGACTTAGAAAGAAATTCTAGTGATCATGAAATTCAAACCCTTCATTTTGCAGATTAGGGAACTGAGGACCAAAATGGCTAAATGTCTGATGCAAGGTCAAATAGGTGTTAAGGGGCAGACTGGATTTGAACACAGGTCTGATTACAAATCCAATGTTCCTTTTTTCACATGCCAGTATTTAATATCATAATATATATTGTACATTTTTCTGTGAATGCATTAAAGTTACAAATCATGATCTACCACAGTCGGAGGGGAATCAACATTACATATGAACCAAAGAAAAATGGAGAGACAGATAATGGACACAGAGGCAGACCGTGATTGATTGTGCATAAGAAGGAGTACAAAAATTTTTGTCCAGTAAAATGTTATCATCCTAAAGGGAGATGAGCCAGTTGTATAGTGAGAGACGGACAGACACAGAGAGACAGACAGAGATGGAGAGACAGAGAGAAAAAGAGAGACCAAGAGAAAAATAGAGGTAGAGAGAAAAAAAAAAAGAGAGAGAGAGAGAGAGAGAGAGAGAGAGAGAGAGAGAGAGAGAGAGAAAGCGAGCACCCCACATTCTGGAGAGAGAAGGTGGGAAAAGTCAGTCCTCTTAAAGACTACTGAGGAGACAACTCTTCCGGATTTGGTGGCCAATCCTCTCTCATGTGACTTTAGAGCAACTGTACCACCCCCCACTTCCTCTGCTGCTATCAATCAAGGGAGGGTGGGAGGATGGGATCAGTAAGAGTTTAATACAGTTAATGAAAGTTGCTATTTTCCTGACTTCGAAGTGGAAAAAAAGGGAGAAAAAAGTTATACAAGTAATTATATGATATTAAATTTTTCTAACATGACTTAGAATTTTCACTTGTGAACAATAGCACACACTGAAACGAGTTCAAAGTGAATATGAACCCAAAGCTGCCGTTCTTCCCTCCTGAAGACAGGTGAAAATTGTGATCTGTACACAAATATCTGTGAATGAATAAATCGGGCTAAACAAATAGAATAAGAACTTGTTTTTCATTCTCCTTCAACTTAACAAGAGCGGCTTTGTATAAAGTAGGTACTTAATACATAAACATATACACATATATGTGTATATATATATATTTGCATGAGTAAATGAATGAATGGTTGACTTCATAGCATTCTGGATAAAAGTGCCATCAGTAATCCTGCATTCACTAAGGACCTATAATGTAGACACTTGGGAGTGGAGGCATAAAAGTGAAACTATCCCTGCCTTCAAGGAACTTACATTTCATCAGGAGAAACAACATATCCACAATCAAGTAAATACAAAATAAATACTAGGTAATTTTTGGTGGGAAGTCCTAAGTAACTGGGGACATCAGGAAAGCCCTAATATAGGAGATGGCATTTGAGTTAAGCTTTGAAGGAAAATAGGGCTTTTAAGAAGTAGAAATGAAGAAGGACTATGTTCCAGGGATGGGGACTACTGAGGCAAAGACAGAGAAAGATAGGAGGTGCAATGTTATATGTGAAGTACAATGAGGCCAGTTTGGCCCCACCTTAGAATATGTAGAGGAGCATTAATGCATAACAGTCCTAAAGTGTAGTCAGCTTATCAGTAAGCATTTGTTAAGCCCTTTGGGTGTTCCAGGCACTTTGACAATAACCAAGTATATAAAGCTAGACACCAAGTTGAGAATGGCATTAAACTCTAAATTGAGCCATGTTAATTTTAAACTCCTCGTCAAAGGAGTTTATTAAGTAGTCAGTTTAAAAACATTTATTAAATACCTACTATGTGCTAGACTCTGTGCTAAGTGCTCAAGATACAGACGTGAAAAAATAAAGACAACCCCTGCTCTGAAGGAGCTTATAATCTAATGGGGGAAGACAACATACCAAAAAAAAAAAAAAATGAAAAGGGGCAGGACAATGAGAAGGTACCTGGGAAAGGCAGACACTACAGACAAGTTCGAAAAAGTACAACTGGGTAGGAAATGAAGAGATGTCTGTCCTGGGTTTAGAGAGGAGTTCTCCTCTCTACTCTCTTTTCAAAGGGATCCCAGGATCAGAGGTTGCTGAGGAGGTGTAACTACAAAGGCTGGAGTGATTTTGTAGGATGGAGGTTTCTGGGGGCATGATAAAGAAATCCAAAGGAATATAAGTGACTGGAAGTAAAGAAATGAAGAACAGAGAGCTAATATGATTAAAATTGTGCTAAGGAATGTCATTTTGATAGCTGTCATAGTGACATAATATTTGCAAAGCACTCAGCACAGTGCTTGGCATATAGTAGGTGTTAACAAAATTTTCTTTCTTTCTTTCCTTCTTTCCTTCCTTCCTTCCTTCCTTCCTTCCTTCCTTCCTTCCTTCCTTCCTTCCTTCCTTCCTTCCTTCCTTCCTTCCTTCCTTCCTTCCTTCCTTTTTAAAAAAATTAATTGAAGAAGTTAGTTTGAAAAGGGAAAGAAGACAAGAGTTAATGATAACAAAAGCTTACATTTACATTACACTTCATGTTTTACAAAATTTTTATATCCATTATATTATTTGATCTGAACAAAAAGCCTATAAGATAGATTGTGAAAATATTATCATGCCACTTTATAGATAAGAAACCTGAGATCCATCAAGATTGTATGATTTGACTAGGTCCTACCACTAGTAAATAAATGATCAGAACTCTAATGCAGGTCTTCTAACTCCCAAGCCAGGGGTCTTCCCATTATTACACAACTGCTTCTGGAGATATTTACATTCAATAGCACATTTCTCTTTTTACCTTTACTAATCTAATTTCCATGAAGTCAATTGGGAAGCTGTATGCACCTGTAATTTATCATTGAGTTAAATATCTTAATGTCCATCCTCATTAATTCTCCAAACACTCTATTACTTGGTCTTCTAGTGACAAAATATTTTATCTTATTCTTTCCTTCTTTTGATGAAATTATATCCTTTTAAAAGAGTTATCATATTTCAAGAAGCACTTATTTGTCCATCCCAGGCCAATGAGACATCCATTTGTCAAAACCTACTACCCCCAAAATATCTGATTGTTTCATGTTTATTTTTAGTGCCCCAGTCTGAGATCAGGGGATTCAATGTTTGAATAGGTTCTTTTCAACAGAATATCAGAAAGTCATGTTTGATGAAATCAACCAACAATTCACTCTTCAGACATGTTTGACCCATGTGGGATGGAAGCCATATCTGCTCAAATTGCACCCATTACATCAATGTCTATTGCCTCTTTATCTTGCAAAAATGTAGAATTGTCTTCATAGTGATCTTACCTTACTTTACTTTGGCAATGCTTAGCTGATTTTGCAGAGATAAAGATTACCACCTGTTCTATACTGCGACCTGAGATTGTTACCAGTTAGATGGAGTTGGGCCAGCAAATTGGCTGAAATGGCAAGATAACTTTAAAAAATGTGAAGGAAGACAGTTTATACCATCAATAGGTTTGGAACAGGCTGGTTATCAGTTTTCACCACCCACCTTTAACAATTATTTCAAGCTTCCTCTACCTCCTCAAACACCTCCCTACACCCACCCTTCCCTTAATAGATATCTTCACTTCTTTCTTTACTGTGAAGATGGAGACAATCCATCATCTGTTCCTTCATTTTCCATCCTGTATACCTTGGATGTTCTTGAAATCTTCACTCACTCCTTTCTTCTTTGGTCTTAAGTACTCAACTGTCCTCAACTGTACTAATTGATTAGTCAGCTGGTGGTATAGTAGGTAGATAGCTGGGCCTGGAGTCAGGAAGAAGTGAGTCCAAATCTGGTGTCGGATAGTTACTAGGTATATGACCCTGGGTTAGTCACTTTGCCTCAGTTTTCTCAGTTGTAAAATAGGGATAATAGTAACACCTAACTCACAGGGTTGTTGTGAGGATCAAATGAGATAATATGTGTTTAAAAAAAGCACTTAGCATAGTACCTGGTACATGATAGGTGCTATATGAATACTTATTCTCTTTCTTTTTCCTCCCCTCCACCTCCAGCTACCCATATTGTTTGTGTCCTTACTCTCATCTCCCACCGTGTTTTCCTCTCAGAAGTATTCTTCATCTCTCACTCTTATCTTGAATACTTCGTGAGTTAGTGAGTCCCTTCTCTTGGTCAACAAGCATTTATGAAGTCCAAACTGCATGCCAAATACTGTGTTTAGTGCCAGAGGTACAAAGGAAGACAATAACATAGTTCCTGGCCTCAAGGAATTCACATTCTGTTGGGCGAGACAACATGTAAAAAAAAGAACTTGATATTTTATCGGGTAAATGGGAGATAATCTAAAGGGAAGGCACTAACAGAAGGGGACAGGTAGTGAAGATAAAGGCCTCCTGCAGGAAGTGAGATTTGAGCTGAGTCTTGAAGGAAGCTCCAGTAGATCTTGGATCTCATCAACATAGTTTTTCTTCAGTGAAGCAGATCACAATCCATACCTGCCATCTCTTGCTAGTTTCCATCAAAAACTATTAATATTTTGGGGCATGCTTGGGTTGAGTCTTCTATTTACTTTAAAAAACAACAACCAATGACAACAAAATAAAAATTTCCCTTGACCCTGCCCTCAAACTATAATCTTATCCCTCTTGTCTATTTCTTTGCTAAACTCCTCAAAGTATAGTTTACTCACTCTGGCTCCATTTCCAAACCATCAGTTGATTCCTCCATTACTTATGGTCCGACCTTTGACCCAATCACACTAACTATTCGTTAAAAACTTTCTACAATTGCTGGATTTGATGACCTTTTCTCAGTCTAATGATACTTGACCTTTTTTTCAACAGTCAACATTGTTGACCACCTCCTCTTACTGGATGTTCTCTTTTCATTTTGAATCAGTTTCCACAATGCTGCTCTTTTTCTTCTCCTCCTTTGTCTGATAGTTCTTTTTTGCTCTCTTTCAAAATTTCGGCAAACTTTTCCTTCCCACTAATGCTTCACATTTATAAAGTGCTTTAAGGCTTGAAAAGTGATTTCTTCCCAAAAACCTGTAGAGAGAACAGTATAATTATTATTATCACCATATTGCACATGGTTCCAATGCTGTGAGATGATAAATTATTTACCTGGACTCCTATTGCCAGTAAGAGTCAAAGCCAGTTTTTCTTACTCCATGTCCAGTTACTGTATCCAGAAAGGAAAGTCTGCTTCTAACCCTAACTATAGGTTTTCCCATTGACTCTGTCACTGAGTGTTTTCTCTATTTATACTCTGTCCTTTGGTATCATCTGCTCTCAATGTTTTGATTTTGACCTGAAAATAGATATCGTCCAGAGTAGTATACCTGGTCTGAATATGACCCTTGAACACTAGTCCTATATAACTGACTGCCTGTTAGATAGCTCTAGCTAGATGCCCCAATGTTAGTCAAATACAACATGTCACCTAGGTATAAAATTTCTGCATTTTCTTTGGCCCTCCCCACTTCCTCAGAGGGAAGACTCTAGGTCAAAGGGAATGGGCATGTTTGTCTATATTAGAATAACTCCGAATTTCTTTCCAGAAAGGTGGGACCACTTCATAGCTCTACTAACTGTATTAGTGTGCCTTTCTTCACACAAACCCTCAAATACTGACAGCATAGTAAATAATTGCTACACTTTTTTGTTCTAGTAAAAAGTAAAAACAGTTTAAAATATTCCTTCCATTTAATCCTCTGCAATTTTGTTGATTTATTTAAAGGAAAATGGCTTATTTGGGTATGTTTTTACTCCAAATTTATTTGGCTAGACGTTTCATATAAAGTGAAAAAATATTTATCCAATGTCATTTGTAACTTGATATCATTTTAATAGATTTGCGGGATATTAGGGAACATTGAAATACCCTTAATAAACTTTAGCTATCTCCCACTCACAACTCTCTCGTCTGAGTAGGTCTGTCCAAAATCATGTCAAAAAAGTTTTTCAAGCCTTATTTTCTTTTCTGTACTGAAATCTACTTTTTAAAAATTTCATGCTACTTGATTTCACTGGCTATGCTCCCTAGCCTTCTTTTCAAGTTTATTTGTGTTGGGCAAGGAGCCAAAGGTGTTAATGCATGGAAACCAGGTAGCTGTCAGAACAACTGTGGAAGCATGTCTAATTTTGCTATATTAAACCTGTCACAAAACGTTAAGTAAGAGATTACAGGAAGTATGCATAGGGCACATAGTTTATAACTTAATAAACTTGTAATGTTGGAAACAAGCTAAAACACAATTTCTTTTATCTTCTTTACCCTTTGGTTTTACCAATCTTTCTTAAACCACTGCTAGAAAGAGGGATGGAGCTATAAACTTTTCCATGACCACAAGAAAGCACTCCCCCAAGAAATAACCATACCAAACAGTCAGAAATACTTGAATAGCTAACAAGGGGTTCTTCTCAGTCACACAATTATCTATCTCTGACCCTTGGAAAGCAGGATTTACATGAATGACTGCTGCTGTATAAATGTTTTAAATTTCCTAGAAATCAGATTGATTATCTTACCATGGTTTTTTATCAACTCTGTGCATGTGTTTGTATTCTAAAATGTCAAAGATTGCGTTTTTAAATATGGAATTATTTAAGAAACGTTACCTCTTTTTATTCTTTGACCTGGTGATACACATTTACAGAATATATATGCCAAGGAACTCAAAGACAGAAGTAAAGGTCCAATATATATAAAATAATATTCATACTAGCAGTGCTTGTAGCAACAGCAATGAGAAATAAAGTATTTACCCATTAATTGAGGAATGGGTAAACAAATTGTGATACATCAATGTGTTGGTATATTTTTGCGCTATAAAGAAATGATAAATATGGATAATTCAGAGAAACATGGTGGACTTTATGAGTTGATGCGGAATAAAGAAAGCAGAACCAAGAGAAAAATGTACATAATGACAAAATAATAAAAATAAATTCAACGCTAAAAAGCCACCTAATTCAAAACACAGGGAATTAATCTTAGATCAATTTTATCTTGAAAGGTAGATAATATACCACTAAACTCCTTTTATTAGATTAGGGACCTAAAGATGAAGAATGTCAAACAGAGACACTTTTGATGAGTTTTCCTTACTTTGTTTTCCTTATTGTTTCTTTCTCTTTTTTTTTAATTTATTTTTAATATGTTTGGTTTTCAGCATTGATTTTCTCCCCATTTCCTCCCCCCCCCCACTCCAAGATGGCGTACACTCTGGTTGCCCTGTTCCCCAGTCTGCCCTCCCCTCCATCACCCCATTCCCCTCCCATCCCC
>CM053622.1:335135835-335168206 GCA_028646595.1 Phalanger gymnotis
CTTCCCCAAGAACCCCCTACCCAGACTGGGCTTAAATCTTCAGCAAGCTCTTCACTCCTGCTCTGATCAGCCACTTAATTCCTCCCACCAGGTGGGCGTGGGGCCAGAAGCAGCTGCAGCCGTAGTTCTAAAGCTGCTCTACCTCCACTGCCCCAGGGGCGGTGGCCAAACCGTAAACTCAGTCCTGCAGCTTTTCCCACTAACCTTCTCTGTTGTCTTTGCTCTTTGTGGGTTGAGAGGTCTGGTGGATGCCACAGCTCAGTAATTCAGGATGCCAGGGCACTCTCCGCTCGTCTCCTGGTCTGGTAGGTCCGTGTCTGGTCTGTTCGTGCCGTGGGCGCTGGGCTCAGCTCTGCTCCCTTCAGCTGGGGGCTGGGAGCGCCGTGTGGGACAGACCTTACCCAGAGACCATCCAGGCTGTCCTGGGCTGGAGCCCTGCTTCCCTCTGCCACTTTGTGGGTTCTGCAGCTCTAGAATTGGTTCAGAGCCATTTTTTATAGGTTTTTGGAGGGACTTGGTGGGGAGCTCACGCCAGTCACTGCTTCCCAGCCACCATCTTGGCTCCACCCCCTCTCCTTATTATTTCTACAGAAGAATTCATCATTCCCTGTTGTTAAATTTTTTGTACTGTCTATTCTGACCTTCAGGAATACATTCGCAACAAATTAAGATTACACAAACAACTGAATCATTGTTATTTGCCATAATCTGAGAGAGAACTTTCTGAAGATGGAAAAAAAAAATTCTTTTCAAGTTATTGAATTTATTACTCAATAGGAATTAATTGGCAAAGAAAAAAACTAGTATAAAAATGAGAAGAGGCTTTTTACCTGTTTCTTTAAGATTCTTGTTCATGTAGAATAATATCAAAATTTTAGAGATTATACTTTAACCCTATGATTATAGGGATAAAGAGACTGAGTCCCTGAGATATTAGGTGATTTACCCAAAATCACACAGCAAATTAGCAATGAAGGAAGGATTAAGACACAAGTTATCTGATAACTAAAGTGTGTTCTTTTTTATACCATCTTGAGGTTATTAAGTATATAAGCCCCCTCCCAAAGAATACCATGCTACAATAATTATCTGAGTTCAATTTCAAACAAAATTTATTTGGAAGATATTTCTTTGTGAAACTATGATTTGGAATTCTTAATATTGTGGTTTGAGAAATAATTTCAAACTTTTGACCCATGTTGGTTATGATTAGCATTTTTATTTTGTTTGTTTTTGGTTTTGGTGGTTGGTGCTTTTATCATTACTGACTTCTTAAATTATAATTGTCTCCCTGACTTCCTTCAAGTCTCAGCTAAAATCTCACTGTCTACAGGAGACCTTTCCTGATAGTTCTTGATTCTAGTGACTTCCCTCTATTGGTTATTTCCTACTTATTTTGTACAAAACCTGTTTCTTCATAATCGTTTACATATTATCTCCTCCGTTAGATTGTGAGCTTCTTGAGGGCAGGGACTGCCTTTTGCCTTTCTTTGTGTCTCCAGAAATTAGCATAGTTCCTGGCATGTAGTAGGCACTTAAAGGTTTATTGGCTGACAGATTTGGAACTAAGGATGTCCATACTGGCTAAAACTCTGTAGAATGAATATGCCATTTTAAAAATTGCTCAATTCTCTTGAATTTTACTATGAAAATTGAGCCATTGATCTGGTAAGAAAAAAAATGCATCTGAGTCACAAAACAGACGTCATCTTATGAAACCCCTAAATTAATATTAGGAATAAGATTAACGCATTATAACCTCATTTCATTCAATGCACTTCATTTTATAATTTGCATGCAAGCAAACTGAAATATTCTCACTGGATCAATAGATACTGATGTTACCTATTATGCTTAAGCAATTATGATTCTTTATAAGAGTCACACGATCAACTGACTGCAAGGCAGCGAAAATATAAGATCCCGTTGACTCTGCTATATGAGTGAACATACCTTCCTGCCATTCCCTCTTCCAGTTTTAAAAACCAAAGCAAATCAATGCTTCATTGCTTCTAGGAAGAGTGTGTCAATCTGTTCCTCTATGTTTCTAATCTAATCATCCTCCCTACAGCTTTGCAAACCCAAGTGCCTTGCTTTGACCACCATATCCCTCCATATATTTTTTTCTGATTAGTAGAATGTAAGTTTCTTGAGGGCAGGGATCATGTTTGTTTTTAAATTTGTGTCCTCTGCTTAGCCTGGTGTTTGGCATATGTGCACATGCCTAGTACATGCCTTCTCCTCAAAAGGCAGTTCTTATGCTAAATTACCCAACTTTCCAATAAGTTATATTCATTTTACCTTGACTTTTTTGGGGTGGTGGTGGTGGTGGTGGTAATAGTATATCATTTAAAGAGAGAGGCATTGTGGTGTAGAGAAGAATGACACAGTGTACAGAGGAGATCTCTGATACATGCTGGCTGTTCAAATCTGGGTAAGTCTCTTGACCTCTCTGTGCCCCAAGGTGGCTCTTCATGACTAAAACCTGCAAAACAAGTTGCCAGTCAGTATTAGTATTGGTATATCCTCAATAGGAGATACTATACCAATGAAATAATAGGCATGGATTTCAAAAAGTAATAATTTTATGATTTGTGACCTTTGGCAAGAATGTGAGAGAGACCTGTGCTTTAATTTACTCATCTATCAAATGAAGGTAAAAAGACTTAACCTATTAATATCAAAGAGTCATTGTGAAGGTACAATGGCAGACAGTAAGAAGCTTTTGGAAAAGTCCAAAGTGCTAGATAAGTGTAAGGTAGAATAATAAAATGTTTAATTCTTTGAACAATCCCATTTTGAAAACGATAATGATGAAGTTCAGTTGTAAGAGAACCCATCCCTGCACTCTGGATATTGTATAGGAGACTATCACTACAAGTTATTTTTTATAAAGCAAATTCCTTAAATTCAGAATGACATTCGCCATTTCAATGTTTGGGGCAAAGGAATTTTTTAAGTGTTATCCCATAGAAAAAATTCCTTTGTCTTTTATTATCAAAGAAATGTAGCATCGTTGATAACAAAGCAAGAGGTGGGGAAATGGTGGATAACTGATGAACGGCCTGCTGGCTCTGCTGATGTCCAAGCAATGTCAAAGGATTTATAGGAAGGCCTAGAACACATTTGGTAGACCTTCCCCATGTCCCACACAAACATCTTGTGATGAATTTATTGGAGGATATTGGCAAAAAGAATGGTGTCAAACTCAAATAGAAAAAGCTGTGACTAAATAAGGACCAACACAGGCTGCACATTGATTTAGAAAACCACATATTAACATCATCTATGCTTTATTATATTTTTATTTACTTTGTTAAATATTTACAAATTATATTTTAATCTGGTTGGAGCTGCATTCAGGAATGTTATGGGGCCATGGCCATGTGTTTAACACTTCCTGACAAGAGTGACATAGTATGGGCAGGCATGAATAAGTTGCCATCTTAATCATTGGCCTTTGATGATATCTCAGATCCAAAGAAATACTTTTATTAGCTTTCCCCCTTTGTTATCAGTACTTTTTGTCTGTTGGTAGAAACATAGGTACCGCATTAGTAGTAATAACTAGTTACTAGTAAATTGAGCAGGCTACCTGTAACCATTAATGATTATTCCCCCATGTAATCCTGCAATAGAGGCATTTTAAATGGATAAGTAAGGTCTTACATTAAAAAACCTTTTTAATGAATAAAAAATAATTTTAATAAATATTTAGTAAGTCCTGCTTGACTCCATGGGAATCTGGGACTACAATGATGATAGCACAGTCTCTTTTTTCAAGGATCTTATATTCTGGTGAGTTTTTCCATGTTTATTTTAACCTTGGTTAGATTTTTTTCCCTGAACCTAGTCCAATTAGTGTGTATCTGTACCGGTTCATCTATCACTTAGATCCCTGGGGAAAGAAAGATTATTTGAATGTTATGTTGAGCAATGACTTCTGATTTAATTAATTTAGATGATAGATGGAATGATGATACATGTTCAATGATAGATGATTGTCACCTCAGGTAAGTCAGTTAACCTTCCAGTGTTCTAGTCTATTCTCTAAGACCATAAATTCCAAAATTAGTGCCAATCTGCATTGTTGGAGGGATTTTCCTCACCAGGAATGCTTTAAAAATTGAAATCACAGGTCTAAGAAAAACAAAATTTTAAAAAAGATGGCTTATATTCATCTTACAGATTTTTCAGACTTTAAGACTTAATGAATCTCTGAGTAAAATAATTGCAATGGAAGTTAAAATAACATGAGGCTAGCAGAATTGTTTGACTATCTTGTTAACAGTGATATTAGCTTATAATTTATAACAAATATTTAGTTAATATTATTGACCACACATAGGAAGTGCAACTCCATGTTATATTGGGGTAAGGATGGCACCACAAAAAACCTTTGCGCAGATTATGCAAAGTGGCCAAGGTATGGTGATGAGGTTCTGACACTAGGAGTTTTCAGAACCTTATCAGTAATTATGGTTATAAATGATTGCTCCCTATGCCAACCTAGTCCTTTTAGAAGGTCAGGCATTTATTCCAATGGTGCTACTATTGCTCAAAACGTGTTAGAAATTCTCCTTTGGGATTTGCTTTCATAGCCAGTCTGCAAAAGAAACAAACAAAATCTTGCACATAAGAACAGTCATCAACACCTCCCCCTTTTGTTACTTTTAAAGTTGCACTTTATTCTTTGACCACAAATAGAATCAGTTTGCTTACTCACACATCTTATCCACTGTAGAACTAGAGGCAAGCCCTGAGTCTGTGATTTCACTGATGTAAGCAACACCTAGTGATGAAACTTCCTCTCTTAAAATAGTCTGGCATTTGCTTTGGAACTTAGGGTCTTAAAGAGTTGCCTAAAGCATTTTGTTTGTATACAACTTGCTCATGGTTATCAGCCATTACATTTCAGTGTCAGACTTCAAGTGAGTTTTAAATCTAATTCTATTCACTATACAACATAACCTGTCCTTATCCATGACTCTTTACATACTTGCTTCCCCTTATCTAGTTTAAAAAAGAGTCCCTATAGATGATGAGATGCTATTATTTGTGGATGGAATTATGTTTATCCATCATGACATGGCTCCAAATGACATTTTACTCCAAAAAAAGAAAATCTGTCTGCAAAGGGTAAATAATTGCCACTAATGAAACTGTTTGAAAAATATGCAAGGAATTCTGAAGGTAGTTACAGAGCTGCTCCAGGAGGATTTAGGACTCTAGAATCCATCATTGGAATAAATAGCTAGCCTTGCAGTGTGACTATTAAGAAAGTAACAACTTTTCTTTAGATGTCTAAATTCTGGTATATTTGTTTTTTTTTTTTAAATCTCATTACTTCATAATAACACTGGATCAATCAACACTGATATTACCTTAACTAAGAATAATTCTTCATTCTCGTTACAAAACTGACTTCAAGGAGCTAAAAATACAGAATCCCACTGAATTTACTATTTGTTATGAGAGGAAAACCCTCCCCACTCTAATTTCCAGTTATGGAAGCATAAAATTCAATAATTCTATTCCATCTATTTGTCTCAATCTATTCCCCCTGTAGCTTCCATCCCCATTTCTGTACTTTCCCAAACCAAACTACTTTATTATGGATATCTAGCTCCTTTATGTGTTGTCTCCCATTATTAGAATATGATTTCACTGAGGACAGGGATTGTCTTTGCCTTTGTATTTGTATCCTCTGTCTAGTACATTGGCTGGCACATATACACTTAAATGCTTTTTTTCTTCACTTACTCATTAAATGAAGTCATAAGAGCAAAATGAAGCTTTAAAGGCTCTAATAAGTGCCCTTCTATGCATAGGTTAAGATCATACAAGATTCCTTGATCGATTCAACCACATAGATAATTTTATTCAGTGACATTAAGTGAAGCATAAATTAGCAATTGGAGCATCCTTGTGTTTTCCTCTGCCACAGAATATGCCCTATAAGGAGTTTAAAAATAAGAGGGAGTCCTTAAAGATAATGAGGTGCTCATCTTCACGGATGTCACTATGCTGAATCATTGTATCAATCCCAGAATGTTATGGGGTATCCTAAATGAGATCCATGACCATTCAAAAGATAACCATTTACACAATTTTTAAAATGGATGAAGACTATATGACATCTAGAGCATAATATACAGTTGCATGGACAGCTCATTGAGCTAGTCCATCAACAGAGATCACATCAGTCCCCAAAGTTGAAATTATCATCACTAGGCAAATGATGCCAATATTTATATTCTAACCTGTCTTTCCTGTTCTTCAAACTGGATGTCCTGGAGGCATCTCAAACACATTCTGTCCAAATCATAATATCTGAGGGAATACACGTATTGAGATCATGGATTCACTGAAGCACAAGTTTTTGTAGTGAAATGTGATTTATAATGGCTCTCCGTCTCATTACCTCTATAGATGGAAGTAGATATTGAAGAATACATATGGATAGGGATTGGATATGTAATTTCATTGATATAGTGAACTGCCAAGCAAGAAAACTCCCTTGACCAAACCATATCAACATCCTCTCTGAAACACAAGCCTTGTAGAGTTGCCTTAAACAGTGAGAGGTTAAGAGACATGACCAGAATCACATAGTCAGTATGTGTCAGAGACCCCAGGATTATGAATTATGTTATGCTACTTCTCAGATATAGAAAGTACATGCTTCCTTTAGTCAAACCAGTATTGGTGCAACTGGAACCAATGGAGATATAAGACGGAAATAAATATCACAGAAAACTCTGAAGAGTAGCAAGAAGAAAGAAGAGAAAGAAAATGGTGAAGAGCGGCTAGAAGTCAGATTTCTACAGATTACCTATGGATAACAGCTGAGAGTAAGCACTGTTTTCATTTAGGCTTTGGCAGGAATCTGCTAATTGCAGATAAAATTAATTTAGGCAAATAGTGCCAATTTTTTTAAAGGCAAAAAAAAACTTTTAAAAGAGTTGGTGGTCACAGAGCCCCCAATGTAGCAAACAGGAAAATTTCCAGGACAATTCACTCCCAGAAATATAGAAAAACGAGATACTCACATCCACAAAACATAGAGACACAGGCCAGTTTTGGTTCCAGTGATCGATCCACAGAGATTGGACTAGGTTTTTTTTTCTTCTAAAAAATAACTATGGGTATATAGGATGGCTCTCTCTGGGGAAAAGGCCAGAGAAGCACTTCTCCAATCTCTGATTTATCAGAGACAGTGAAGTAATCTTTGAAAAAATGGAAGAATTGTATCAAAAGGAGAATGAAGAAGAAAAATAATCTGACAAAGTAAAAGAGAATCCTAAACGTGACAATGAAGCACAGGGAAGCAAAGAAAATATGCAATAGTTTGGAGGCCCATCTCTTAGAGGATAAACATTGACCCTCTGAATGGGAAGCAGCTGACTTCCAGGGAATTATGTTGAAGACAGGTCATGAGAAGAGATTAGTCTGGGAGGTGGACAGATACCTGATGAGAAAGACCAATGTGACCGACATGGGAGGCAGTAGTGTGCCGGGAAAGGAGTTCTGAATTTGGAGTCAGTAGTCCTGGGTTTCGATACAGGCTCTTGTCTTGGACAAGTCACTTATCCTCTCTGGGTCTCAATTTCCTTATTTGTAAAGTGAAGGTGTTGGAATAAATGTCCTCCAAGGGCCTTCCAGCTACAAATTCATGCTCTATGGAATAGATCAGTGCTGTCAAACTCAAATACAATGAGAGTCCACTGAACAATACATAAGGATCCCTGAAGGCCACATATTGACTTAGAAAAAGCTCATATGAATATTATTTATTCCATATTATGTTTTTGTTTATTTTGTTAAACATATCCTAATTACATTTTAATCTGATTAGGTCCCTACTTAGGAGTGTTGTAGGACATGCAACTTGCTGTCCACATGTTTGATACCTCTGGCACACATAATAGGGAAGTATTCTTTCTTCCTGGGCTGTGTATAAGATATGACCAAGAGCCTCCTGAGGTTTATGAAAGCAACAACCCTGTTCACTTCTGGGAATCCCACTTAGGAAAAAATGGCATTGTTAGAAGAAACCTACAAGTCATCACTAGAGACTGTGAAGTCATAAGCTGGAAACTGAATATCTCAAAGATACAAGTGATATTTTTTATCTCTGATGTTGATTGAAGGCATGGGCTTCAGAAGAAAATCACTAATTTGGAAAATGAGCAGTTGGCTAAGCAGATAGTCTCAGTATTTGGATTTCTGGATTGGGGCTTTAGGCAGAGGAATACAATATTCTTGGCAAAAGTAGAAATTAATCTAATAAGGGCTAAATAGAGTATATTTCACTGGATACATGTGAATCTGTTCAAGAGAACATTGTGAAATGAAAATGAAAGGAGAGGAGGCAAGCCATTCACATGCATCCTCAAAAATCTGTCTCCGGCAAATAGACATCCAGCTACCACTTGAATACCTTGAGTGATGAGGCACCCATTTTCATAAAGCAGTCCATTCCACTTCCGGAAAGCTTTAAATCTGTTCCTCTGAACAAAAAGAGGGAAGGGAATAAGCATTTGTTAATAGCCTACTATTTGTTAGGTACTGTGCTAAAATGCAAATTATCTCATTTGTTTCTTATAACCACCCTGAGAAGTAGGTGTATTATGGTCCACATTTTACAGTTGAGGAAACTGAAGTAGGCAGAGTTTAAATTACTTGTCCAGGGTCATACAGTTAGTAAGTGTCCAAGGCCATAATTTGAACTCACATTTTCCAGACTCTAGGCCCAGTTTTCTATCCACTTCATTACTTAGCTTCCTAGATGCCACTCATTGTTCCTTGTTCTGCCCTCTGGGGCCAACGAGGGCAGGTGTAATCCCTCTTCCACATGCTAGCCCTTAAATTTCTTGATGGACTATCATGGCTTCTGTTCTCTGGATTAAACAATCATGTGGCATAGTTTCTAGTCTTCTCACTTATCTTGCTCAGGCTCCTCTAGAATTACTCCAGTTTATCAAAGCTCTTACTTGGTTAGGCAAACAGAAGTAACACAGGATTGAAAATGTAGTCAGTCATCACCCTCCTTGTCAACACTATACTCCTTTTAATAATAATATGATTATGATATAATATAGTATCATTATATTATGATAAAAGATATAATAATTATTATATCCATCTGTTGTAAAAATCCAAATGTAGAGCTATTTATGTTTCTTTAACTTATTGTTATTAGAATCAACTCATTTTCCAAACCTGTTTAAATATTTTGGGGCACCTTCTAATATTTTTGTTAGAAATACCTCACAGTGTGATGTCAACCGCAAATCTGATATACATGTCATTTCCCCCCTTAATTTAACACCTCAAACCTTCAATATGTCAATGATCCATACTGTGGTACATACTTTACCATGACAGAGTATGACCAAATGACTAGCTCTAATATTTTGTGATTCTTGCCATGTCTTCCAGTAAATTCCCCATAGAAGACACATTCAATATGATTTAATTCTTCATCCATTCACTTTTATCATTTAGGGGTTATATGAGCAATACTACATATTATCAAGTATACTTTAATAGAATCAGTGATTGGTTGGTTGGCTATTGTGCTTCATTCTTGATGAGGACCAAAATGACATCATTATGTTAGAGTCAAGTTGCATTATGTCCAACTGTGGTTGATCAGACCAGTATGAGCTCCAAATACTCTACTCCAGGTTGGGTAGAAATAGTCCATGTGAACATTTGGGATGGATTCTTGAAATTTGCACATCTTGCACAATAATAAAATGCTTAAATATAAATGCCTAATGGAATTGGACTAAGGACAGATCCTGAGACCTTGCCCCTGAAGATCTTCTTTCAGTTGGACTTTGGTTTATGAATCATGATTATTTGGGTTCATATAGTTCAAATTTGTGCAGCTAGATGGCACAGTGGATAGAGTGCCAAGCTTAGAGTTAGAAAGATGAGTCTTCATGAATTCAATTCAAACCCAGTCTCAGACACTTAATAGTTGTGTGACCATAGGCAAGTCACTTAATCATGTTTGCCTCAGTTTCCTCATCTGCAAAATGACCTGGAGAAGGAAATAGCAAATCACCAGTATGTTTGCCAAGAAAACCCCAAAAGGGATCATGAAGAGTAGGACATAACTGTGAAACAACTAAACAAGGACAAATTTGGGTTTAATCTCCTCCGAATCTACCTAAACTATATTTTAATTTAACAATCTCCTCTCAATTTTATCAAGTAGGATATCATGGGAATTTGTCAGATATCTTGACGAACTCCTTATATGTCACTATAATATTTCCTTGATTTGCTAGACTAGAAATTTTCAATAAAGGAAAGGACAAGTTTGGCAAGGTCTGTTCTTAATAAACTCATACTTAGACATTCCCACCATTAGTCCTAAGGACCACAGGTCATCTCTTTTACAACATATTCTAGAATATTGACAGAAATTGAAGCCTCACTCTCTGGTCTACAAACTGAACAATCTAATCTTTTACCTTTTTTTGGAAATCAGTACATTTGTCCTTACATTCTGTGGAACTTTGTCCTCATTTTGTGAAGGCCACTGACAACCTTCCATCAATCATGTTTATATTCTATATTTGTTTTTTTCCCAGAATCCTTAGGTGAATCCAGCAACTTAAATGCATTGAGATCAAGTAGATTTTTTTTTATCATCACCTCAGTTATCTTGGATTTCAACTATTTATTAAGGTGATTTTTTTTGTTCTATCCTTCTAATGAGCTTTCTTCTTCTAGAGAAAAAACAAGGCAAAAGCAAATTTGAATGGTCTCTTACTCCTTTTGTTATTTGTTATCTTGCCCCATTAACCCAGAGCAATATTAGCTCCTTTCTTTGTTTCAATTCAACAATTCCACAAACATTTATTAAGTGCCTATGATGTTCAGGCATTGTGGTGAGAGCAGGAGATATAAAACAAAAGCTAAACAGTACCTGTCAAGGAGTTCACATTCTGCTAGAGAATGCAACGTGTATACCAAGAAGCAAATGCCAAGTAATTTCAGAAGGGAGGGAACACTAATAACTGAAGAGATTACAGCAGGCTTTATATGTGGGAGGCACTTGAGCTGAGCCTTGAAGGAAGCCAGGTTTTCTAAAGACAGAGGTGAGCAGGGCTCCCCATACAAAGGCAAAGAGATGGGAGGTGGCTTGTTGATCTCAGAGATCAGCTAGTAAGCCAGTTATACTTGCTCTCAACATAACAGAAACTTGTCTTCAACAGATTTTTTTTTAAAAAGGTCTCTTCTTTGGTCCTTAGTATTCATTATCTGTGTCAGCTTATTCCAAAATTTAGTACTTCCAGCTTTGAATCTCAGCTTTGCTATTAGCCTATGCAACCTTTGGTGAATGACTATACTTCTCCCACTCCTGCTTCTTTATACATAAAATTAAGAGGTTAGATTAAATGATGTCTCATATCCTTTTCAACTCTAAAGCTCATGACAAACTTTATTTTCCTTGTGTGTGTATTTAACAACAAAAAGCGATGCAGAAAATGAACACAAAAGGTTGGTCAATCTAATGTAAAAGATTTATGTCAATACACAGACAGTTCAATTTCATATCACACTATTATTAAGTCAACCTGCTAGGCTCTTCATGGCCTTTTGGTTAGCAAAGTGAATTTTAAATTACTTTTGCAAAGCATATTATTTTCTTCATGGATCGTAAAAACTCCTTTGAAGCTCTTAGGTTTATCGTAGACTAAATCCAGAAAATCACATTGCAACTTGAAACAGTAAAACATCAGCGGGGATAAATATATTTCAACTTTTTGAATCTCTATAGCTATCTTTGCTAGACTTTTAAAACATTTTAATTAGAAAGTCTTTATCATTTCTTTTTTTTTAATTAAAGAAAGCTAATAGAGGAGTATTTCACTGTTAAATTGAAGCCATCTTTGAGGGATAGATACTAACAAAGGAGCTAAATTAGTACACAATACTGAGTAGTCTTTGCAGTCTGAAAATTTATAATGTAAATGATGACAGACATCATCAGATTGAGTGCTATTAGGCCAGGATGTAATAAAGGGTTATGTTTCTCTTGTATAGCTACATTCAAGAAGCCATAGTCTAGTCTAGCTATCCCTATCTCAAGAATGAGTAAAACATCGTAAATGATGTATCCATGAACACCTCACATATCTACAATTTTGGTATCCAACAAAGCCATGTACCCAGATCACGATGCAGGAGAGTCATTTCAAGCTCTTACTCAGATCCCATTAAATGTTGTTTTATAATAAATCCTAGTAATAAGGTTATTTGGTTTACAAATAAAAAGGGGGAAAAGCTGCTGTAGGAATGCATACCAATATCAGTAAGAAATAATAGCTGAAAATCTTACATCTAGAGGAAGCAATTAAAAAATCAAAATACACAAGAGGAGTAAAATATCCTCATAGAAGTGTAAGCAGCTTCAGGCACAGGCTTTGAGAGCATCACTGTTTTATAGCACTGTATAATCATAGTATAATCAATCAACATACATTTCTAAGTGCTGGTGGGGACACAAGGACAAAAATGACACTATACATGCCCTCAAGGATTTCTTATTCTACCAGAATAAAAACAATAACTGATGTTTGTAATGATGATTCTGAGCCATTAAGGGCAATAGGGATTACGTTTAATACAACGTGTTTAAGAGTGCAGAGGAGTATGTGAAATTAGAAAAAAAGAAATCTAGCCATGAAAAAAACCCCACAACAAAATGATTCTTATATGGATGCTTTCACTCTTCAGAATGATGCTATTCCAAATAATTCATTCACTTCTAATTCCAGATAGCCAAGATTTTGCCATGTTCTTTAAGGAACTATGTCCACAATGAATGCTAGATCTCAACCAATAAGTAATTTTATGGGAAAGAGATACCAAAGCTGTCTTCCCTACTACTGATCACACTAACCACAGTCCCCCACTCCAAATCCTTTATCAGGTACCACAGAAGGCATGGAAATGGTAGTCCTGTATATTGCTGCTCAACCATTCAGTGAGACACAGCTAGACTGGGAATATAGCCTTTGGCTTGTTTACACAATTCAAACTATCCTTAGAAAAGGGAGAGGTCCTCCAGTATGACTGTTCATTGTTGGCCTTCACACAACTTATACCCACCTTCAGTTCTTCATGTCTGCCGTCACTGAAACCTGGAGTGCTTTCGCCTTCTCTTTACCATGACAGATCCCTTCCCACCTTTAAATTCTAATTAAGACCCTCCTTTGACAGCCTCACACAAATCTAGTCACTGTTCAATTCCTTTCCAAAGTCATCTACTATTTCTCAGTTGCCAAATCTGATGGGTTTTCCCCCTCAGTCCTTATACACTTTCTACCTTCCTGCATCATATGACACTGTTAATCACCTTCTCTTTCATGCTCTTTCCTCTCTGAGTTTTCATGACACTACTCTGTTAGTTCTTATCCTACTTATCTGAGCTCTCCTTCTCTGATTCTTTTGCTGTCTCATCCATATCAGGACCCCCTAACTGTGAGTGCTTTCCAAGGTGCTTGTATTGGGTCTCTCTCCTCTTTCTCCATTTTAACCTCATTTGCTCATATGGGTTTAATGATCATCTCTATGCAGATTTACATATATATATTATACATACACACACACGTATATATATATACATACATGTGTATATGTATATACACAGATACCCACACAGTTATCCCTTCCACATTGTGACTTTCTCCATTGCAGTTTCAATATATTGTGGTTTGGCATAAGAAATTATATAAGGAATTTTGGGGTAGTTTTGCATAAGCTGCAGATGACACAAGAAGGCCAGCAGATGATATAGAGCCTGTGACTAAATACTTAATCCAAATTTTACAATAAGATACTATAAACATATAATAAAAGGAAGAGAAAAAATTCAGACTTCTCTAGTATGAAGGGCCAAAATTTTTTTCTCAGATTTCCCAGATCATGGGGCGGGGTGCCATGTCCCTAATCCTTGTGATGTGGGAGGGATAAGTGTGTGTGTGTGTGTGTGTGTGTATAAACATACACACAGATAGATAGATACACTGTATCTCTCTCTATATATATAATATACCTGTAGAGACAGAGATATATTCAACCCATTTCTCCCCTGTGCTTCAATCTTGTATCACCAGCTATCAACTGGATATTTCAAAGTAGATGTCTCTAGAGAAAACTCAAACTCGACATGTCCAAATTATAACTCATTATTTTCCCCCTTCAACCCACATCTTTTCAAACCCTCCTATTTCTGTTGAAGGCAACACCATTCCTCTGGTATCCCTGGTTTGTAACTTTGGCATTTTATTTGACTTCTAACTCTTTCAAACCACATATCCTGTCAGTTGCCAAATATTGCCATTTATATCTCCTCAACATTTATCCAATCCTCCTCTTGACACACAATTATCACCTTAATTCATCACCTCTCATCTTGATTATCACAATGGTTTCCTAATGGAATCGCTTGCCTTGCCACTCCAGTCCATACCATACAGCTGACAAGGTGGTTTTCCTTATGTGCAGATCTGCCCATGTCACTCCCCTACTAACTAAATAAAATACAGTGGCTCCCTATTACGTCTAGAATCAAACAAATATAAACTCCTCTGTTTTGCTTTTAAACCCATTGCAAACTGCCCCAAGTTCTATTTTCAGTCTTATAGATCATTCATTTTCCTACACACTATGGTCCGGATGAACTGGACTTCCCTTTGTTCCTTACACATGGCATTCCATTTTTCAACTCCATTTTTTCCACACTGAGTGTCTGTCCCCCATGTCTGGAATGTTCTCTCTCTTCACCCTTCATCTCATAGAACCCTTCTCTTCCTTCAAGATGCAGCTCAAGATCTCCCTTTTATATGAAGCTTTACCTGAAATTCCCTATTTCTGTCCATCCTCCCTATCTCCCTGTTCTCTTTATATTTATTCCACATGTAATTGTACATGTGCATGTGGTCTCTCCCAATATAATTTAAGATCCCAGAGAGTAGGGATTGCTTCTTTTTTGTATCCTCAGTGGCTGACTTATAGTAGATGATTAATAAATGCTTTTTCATTGATTTATTGCTGAGTTCATTATCTTGGCATCACTTATGCTTTTGTATATCTGAAACCCTTCCACTAAAGGACACATTCGAGTACTTTGGCATGACATGGGTGGAACCAGAGTTATCAAAGGCTATGCCAGTGGAACTCAAGCTTGAACAAGCTTTGTAAAGACAGACAGGATTACAGTTCAGCAATGGACTGTCTGTCACCTTTGGACCAACCTAGAGACATCTGGAAATGCTAATCGACAGAAGTTGTCCACCAACTAATTTGTGTATGTGTGTGTGTGTGTGTAGGCAAGTAGTTGGAGGGGGAAGGGGAGTCATAGCAAATTGTAATGGAAATCTATTAAAACCCGGAGAGGTTATAATATATATTGGTAAAGGGAGTCCTGACACGGACAAAGCACTGAAATATAGCTGACTTCATTTTTTTTTTAATATGAAGTCTTTGTGCTTGTGAGGCTTTTTCTTTGTTTATACTATTTCTACCTTAAAACTGAAAGCTTTTCTATCCTTCTGCAGTTCCATCCTTCCCATCCTCCTATCCCCCCAGCATGGAAGACAGTGCTCAGTTCAGAGCAGGTGCTCGATAAATATTTGACTGGTTGACTGCCCCTTAGGAAAGCTGAAGCAAAAAAAGAAACTTCTGCCCTCATCACCTGAGATCAATCAGGACCCCAGTCCATGCTTTTTAAAGCCCCCTAGTGTTAAAGGCTTCCAAGTTTATCAGTTGACTTTTTAATCTATCTTTTCTAGGGCATCTTTAAAAGGTAAATTTAAAAAAAAACCACCCTGCAGGTTATTGGAACCCTTCCTTCTTGAATTACACCTGCAGCTCTGTAATTCTGTAATGAAGATAGCAGTTAGTCTGAAGTACTTTAGTCATGTGACCACACTCTCTCTTTCTTCCCTAATTAGCTGAAGAAGCTGTGCCTTCTATGACAGGGAGACTGTATATCCCAGATGCTGCTTTTTGAATGAGACAATGGTTAGGTGGGTGCTGCGCAGGAGACAACTTGTGGTTTGAACGGCTACATTTTTCACTTTCACTGATGTTCCTTCAGAATGACAGCTGCATCACTGAAAGAAGATGAAGCTGCAAAATTTAAGTGCCATAGGAGGCTTGTTTTCTCTCCTCTTAAAAGAAACAACTTCCCCGGTGCCAGCCTAGAATATTGCTACCTGTGATTTCTCTGGGTTGGGGATTTTAGTGATGTCAGTAGCTGTATCAAAGAGAAAATAATTCCTTGCTTCGGTTATAGATCCGTGAGGTTATGAAATTGGAATGGGATTTAGATTTCCAAACCTTTGGAGGTAGGGGGAATGAGTAGTTCTAAAAAAATTTCCCAAGATTCCTATTTGCATATATTACAAATTGCAGTGCTGTACTTTGAAAATTATAGGTACAACTGTGGCATATTTGCCAGCTGGAATGCCAAGTTGTATTTTGCACCTGCAAAAGCCTGACTGATCCCAAGCTGCCATGCAGAGTATAAGTAGTTTGCCCCTTTCAGGCCAGAGCTGTTTACCAAACTGCAAACTCTGTCACCAGTGGATGCTCCAGGGATGGGGGAAGGGAATAGAATCTAAGAAGAATGCCTTAAAAAGTCATTGCATTTGTCATGAAGTCTTCCTTTCCCTGGTAGAGTTAGCAGAATAATGAGGAAGCAGAAATGATCAGAATTATTTTAACTGCTCCAAAGGAAAAAAAAAATCTTGGGGCCTCCTTGCTGTTAAGAGCTGTTAATTGCAGTTTACAAAAGAGAAATCCCTTATCTTTGAAAGTTCACTTGCTTGAATGACTCATTCTTCCTGGGAGGGATTAATGCTTAATTAGAAAAAGATGCTAAACAAGCTGATGTGCTTTCCTGAATGAATATCTTACCTTAGTTTTTAAGAGTCTTAACAAGGTAGCATGCTAATTATTTAATGAATGATTTGTGCTGGGAATGAAGAGATATGTGTTAAAATAGCAGCGCTTATAGTACCTGGCACAGCTCCCAGAAATCAGCCCATTGAACATTTGGGGATTCAATGCCAAATGTGGATTTGTTGTTGTTGTGTTTGGTTCTGTTTTCTAGCTCTGTGAGTCTAAACATGACTTGCCAAGGTAGGCTGGGGGAGGAAAAGCTGAGAGGATGAGGGAAGGCAGGCTCCATGATGCTCACGAATGAGGGGATGCAAAGGCACAGCATAGCTTCTGTCGGGCTCACTTGCTGAGTACCTTCAGCGTACTAATACCTGGGAATATCTGCTTTCCCACGTACAGTAGCATAAAAGGAAGTTAAAAAGAGAGGCATGTCGACTTCATAGAAAGGTAATAAGGCATTGCAAGACTAACTTCACACTTCGCTTGTCTGTCAAGCGGGTTTCTCCTCCACAACAATACCCCAATGTTTTGGTAGGCAGGCTCCAGTCCACTTAGTAAGTGAGGAGGCATGGGTGGAATGCCAGGTATGTCTACAGAGCAAAGCAGTGCAGGCAGGCTGACGCCAGGAGAGAATAGGCAGGTACCTATTGAGTTACAGGATTTCTACAAATCTAATCCACATGTAATGTGAGACTTATTACAGAGCCAGCCTCTGCCAGGGCTGTGAAGTCTGGGGATATGAACAGCCCCGGGAGCAATGATCCCATTTAACCCATTGAAACCCAACTTCAGTTGACCAAAACTAATAGCCTCTTATCCTTGTAATTCTTTTGAAGCCCAGCAGTGATTACAAGTAGGCTTTTAATTATATAATAATACTCAATGTAAGAAATTATTAACTGCATGGAGAGAGACATTTAATATGCTTATGCTATAGTTAACACTTAATACAGCTAAGTCACAGGTACTCAGGCTATTTCGAGGTAAACTCTGTTTAATATGTCTGGCACTGGATAGTCTGTGCATTACTAATGATGAATGTCTATATTTTACGTAACATTCTTGCAAGTGATAAATTTATTATGAAACTCATTGAAAATATATAACGAGGTTCTAATAATAATCACTTGGGGGAGGAGGAAATGCTTATTTTCTGAGACAGCTTCATGAATTGATTATCTAAACAAATTGATAACACATCTCTCTAAGGAAATAAATTGGAATTGCCTCATTCAACAGAAAATAGCCTCAAGTACTTTACATTTAAATAGTGAAGGAATGTATGACACTCACTTGAATACACCCATCACCTGCCTATATAGATGGTTACCTTTCCATGCATTGGTAGCTAGCTTTTGTGAATTTAAGTGAATGAAAAAAAAAAATCACCTGAGGACCAGCCTTATATTAATGAATCTCTCCATGCCAAACCAGGCTGGCTCTGAGACAGCAAAGACCCAGAATCCTTTGCTAGGCCCATACTTGAGGCTTCTTCAGCTTTGCAACACCTCTTAGTGCTCATGTTCCATTGTCATGGCCTTTGGGAACTCAATGTTATCTCCTTACCACAATGAAGCAGTGAAGCAGGAGTAAAGGTGTCATTTTAAAAATTCTTAACTAGCAATTGACACCTTTCTTATTTATAAATGAATGAGAGGATATAAAAGTATGATCTCCATGGTGAAAATATAATCATTTGAACCCTCTCCCTTCCCATATTTAATCTTTGAAATAATGGTGGACTCTTCCTACAATCCCCAAATAGATGTAAAACTAAGGCTAAATCACAGTAACCACCTCTACTTTTTCAAAGTGGTTATGATGAGCCCTGGAGTATCAAAAGTCCCTAGGACTTTTACTATGCCAATTAGCCATATATGATCCATTCCTCCTAAAGGAAGATCATGGACCACTTGCTAATTGACAATGATGGGTCAGTTTTTAGTCATGTGAACTCAATTAATATGGATTGCTACCATGTTTAGGCAAATTGACAAAAATAATTCAGAAAATCTAGTTGTTTATTTGTGAAAAATATGGTGCCAAAACTACACAGTTAGAGTAAAGGGCTTTTTATAGGATGGAATTGTTGGTGAAAGACAGCACTTCTTTTCCCTTTCCCTACCTCCATTCCTCCTCTCCCTCCCTCCCTCCCTATCTCTCTCTCTCTCTCTCTCTTTCTTTCTTTTCCTTCCTTCCTTGCTTCCTCCTCCTTTCTCTCCCTTCTTTCCTCCCTCCCTCCTCATTCTCCCCTCCCTTCTTCCCTTGTCTCCCTTTTCCCTTCCTTCCTTCCTTCCTTCCTTCCTTCCTTCCTTCCTTCCTTCCTTCCTTCCTTCCTTCCTTCCTTCCTTCTCTTCCTTCATTCCTAATTTAGTGTTTGAGGCCACAGAGTCATTTCAGGACCCCCACAAAGATGGATGGCATGACTGCTCTACAACATTAAAAGATCTCATTTCGTTCCTGAATTACTTAGATAGGTACACATGGCCTTTTGACAACCTCACTATTACATTTCTCAATTCTATACTACAAAAAAGTCTATGTATAGCCAAAAGGATTTGTACAAATGTCAAATGGATGAGAAATGTATTGTTAGCCTGAATAAACATACAAATGAAGTGATTTTCTCATTTAAAAGAAAGACAAGAGAACTACAGGTCACTCATCCTATCGCAGTTAAGACTTTATTTCCGAAATCTTGCTCTAAAGAATCTTGTGAGTAAGTCTTGTCAAGAGCTTGGCCTGAGATGACTTGTGCCATTTAGTCTGTCACATACCTGAATTCTCTCACTTCCTTGCTTTTCTTTGCTTTTTTGCAACTACTGCCAATCTTCCGTTCTCTGTGGTAGGTAAGAAAATGCTCTTAAATCTTACACTGTGTAGACCTCTTGAAAATAGTAGTCAAGACCTGACAGAGGAATGTTATAGTCATTCCAACCCTACACATGGCAAAACTCATAAATTAATCACATTTGAAGTGGTGGTGAATCTTTTTAGTGAAAGTTTATGTAATTTAGAATTTTTGGTGAATTTAAGAAGAATCTTCTAAATTTATTTAGTGACCATTTCTATTGTTCCAAGTAAATCACTAACATTTTCTAGTTTGATTCTTCCTCTGATTTTTTAAAATTTATTTTTCCTTTTGCCAGGATAGGAAATGTTTTCTTTTGTCTCTCTTTATGTTAAATACACTTTTGAAATGCAAAAATCACTATACTCATAAGTATTCTACTAGGTAAAAACAAAGTCAAATGTTTAAAACAGATTTGGCATCTGCAATCAGCAAAACTGACAAGTAACATGTAGTATTATCAAAAGAAGACTGTATTTAGTTAGAGGATTTGACTTCAAATCTGCCTCCATTGCTTAGGAGGATTATGACCTTGGAACAATTGTTAAAGTTCCCTGCCCCCAAGTTTCTTCATCTATAAAATTAGGAGCCTGAACTGGATGGGCTAAAAAGTACCTTCCAACTCAAAATTTATGTTTCTAACTGGGAGATAAATGTATTCTTTACAAAAGATAACAATGACCTACAGCATATTCTCTTTGTTTGATGGTCATTCTTTTAAAGTTGCATAAAAATTAAAATTAACATGTTGAACTTAAATAATTTTAATATAATCTGAGGAAAATCTATTTTCAACTTAGTTTCTGAATTATAGCACCATAGATCTATAACAGATCTTACTCATTACTAACAATGTTTTGTAAACTTCAAATAGTTTATAAATGTGAAGTGTTATTTAATTAAGAGCCTCCTTTTGCAGAGAAGAAGCCGAGGCCCAAAGAAATTAGGTGACATGCTCAAAATCTTGCAGCTAATTATTGCAAAAACTTAAACAGGAACTCAGGTCTCCTGATTTCTGGTTCAGAATCTTTTGACTAAAACATCCTAGCTATTTTCAAGTTTTCCAAAATTCTAGCATTTTTTTTTGAGGGGAGAAGGCAGGGCAATCAGAGTTAAGTGACTTGCCCAAGGTCACACAGCTAGTAGGTATGTCAAGTGTCTGAGGCTGGATTTGAACTCAGGTCCTTCTGACTCCAGGGCCAGTGCTCTACTCACTGTGCCACCTAACTGCCCCAATTCTAACATTTCTTAAGAGTATATACTGAAATTACCAAAACTTCATTCATTTGTGTAAGCTTCATTAAATCATAGCTTGTTAGTGAGAGGAGTTAAGCTTGGAGATCACATAGGATAATGAAAAGGTCACTGGATTTGAAGTCATGAGAACATATTCCACTTATTATCTATGTGATCCTGGGCAAGTCACTTTATACTTTTCAGAGGAAGCAACATGCCATAGTGGATAGGGTGGAGTTAGGAAGTCCTAGGTTAGAATCTTATCTCAGACAATGTGATCCTACCTCTCTCGGCTTTAGTTCCTCATCTGTAAAAGGAATAGTTTAGAATAGATGGTTTCTGAAATCTCTTCCATCTCTAAATCTCTGAATTTGTGTTCTCTGTCCTGCTGTTTCATCATCAATAAAGCATTAGATTTTCATCTCCAAGGCTCTTCCATTTCTAAATCTTATGGTCCCATATCATATCATCCCAAACCTCATTTTACAGATAGGGAAACTGAGTCTCAGTGAGGTTATTATTATTTAACTAACGTTTTTGTAATGCCACATATATGTATGTATATATAATGCCTTAAGTAACCTGTTTTACATATACTACCTCATTTGTTTATAATATTGTTATAACATGTAAGTAAAAGATTACACAGAAGCCCAAAGATCTTAGGAATCTATACAAGGAAACAGCTCAACACTGCCTGCTTGCTGGGTACTTCATGATTACCCTCCCTGTTCTAAACTGTGAGTAGAAAATTATGCCACCTCCATGAAATGAGACCAACAGATGACTAGTTTTGCATAAGGGAGTTAGAAGGAGATAATTTCAATTTAGGTTTGCCAAATGACAGTGATATCCACTAGGACCCCTCAACATCTGATAGACAACAATAGCTCAGTTATTGTCGGACTTACACTAACAGTGTAGACACTGAAAAAGAAGCATGACAAATAAAGATGGTATTAGTAGGAGTAGATTGGCCACTTGTATGACACACTTCTGAGCAATGTTAGTAGTGTCCTGTATTCTAAAGTCATATCTCTTTTCCTTCCATACTCCTTAGGTGCAACCATTTCTTTTTTTTTTTTTGTATTTCACATTTCAGCTAATTGTAGCAGAGGAATCTTGTATCATGAACCAACTCACACAGAAGTAGACAACCATGTAGGATTTATAAAAGTTATTTGCACTTTACAAGAGGAAGTACATAAGAATAAAGCCTGAACAGAGAATTTTCAGATGCTGTGGTAGATAGGTATAGATACACTTTGAAGTGCCAAGAGAAAGGGCCCTCCCTAAGGCACTCACATTGTACCTTATAGGCCACAACCTACTCTATCGTTAAGTAGAGAAAGGAATGGACTGGAATAAGCATTTATATTGCACCTACTATGTGCTAGGCACTGTGCTAAGAGCTTTATGAATATTATCTCATTTGAGTAAAGCCTATCCTTCAAAAAGAGGCTAAAACTTGAGCTGCCGGTCTCCTTATTCCCCCCGAGAAGAACCCTATGAATGACAGGGTTACTTAAAATTAAAAGAGGTTTTAAAAATTCTTCCCAAACAATAATTTTACTAGTGCCATTCTAAACAATTCAGAAAAAAAAACAAATTTGCAAATACAAAGGACAAGGAACAAGAATTTTGAATAAAGAAAATGACTAGAAATTCTTTAAGAGGACTATAGAAATGAGACCCCATGTGATCAATTTTAATTTTACTCAAATGCACATTTTTTTTCCTATTTTTCTTTTCCAGTTGGAAGGGGCCAAGTATAGAGGTGTGACAAAGAACAGGAATTAGACATTCATTTCCACCTAAACTAATTGCCTAATGAGCTCTTTATTTTATCAGGAAATCCACTAATAAATTTTCTTCCTGACTTGTACTAATCACTTTATTAATGCTTTTGCCAGACGTTAAAATATACAGTAGTATTGATGCGTGAGGAGAGAAGCCATCATTATGCATAAATTACAAATTTACTATCTCAATTGCAGTTGGAGTTTTAATGTTTCCCCTCCAAAAAGCCCTAGTGAATATCCTTTAGGGAGCAATTTCACACTCTTAAGGGAATGGGCTAGATGACCTAATAGGCCCTTTCCATCTTTAATTTCTATAATTCAGGAAAGAATCATAAAACACCAGCTTCCTTCGCATACTAACTTTTCTCTTAAAGTACTGCAACCAATTTCTTGCTCTATTTGGAATTACTTAAAATATTTAACAATATTAAAACTATGTCTTTGGATAGATTACGAGGTCAAATGGTTGAAGCTTAGCCCACATGTAGACACAATGCTTTGGCAGATAACCTTTAAAGATCCTTATCAATTTCATGAGATTATAATATCAAAACACCCTGGACAATGTTTCCAGTAGGAGAAAGGCACTTGGATAAAAACCACGTTATGCTTATGGAGCCCCTAGCGTGTGCAAAGAACATTTAGGTCAGCACTGATGTGCACTTTCCTTTGTGTTTTATGAAAATGTATTTATTGTTGTATGGTCTTAAATTGATCAAAACGAATGCATCAATATCCATTTATGTTTACCTATTTCGTGCCTGACACTGTGCTATAAGAGAAGTGTAAAAAAAATATCTAAGGAGTAAACTCTGCTCTCATAGAGCTTGCAGTCTAGTCAGGGGAGCAAGACATCTAAATTAGCTAACAGATATGAAAGGCAGCATGGAGGATTGAGTAGTCAGCTAGCTTTGGAGTCTGGGAAACCTGAGCTCAGATGCTCCCTCTGTCACTTTCTTACTTTCAAGACCATAGCTTTGTAACTTGTGCAAGTTGTTTAAAAAGTTGTTACTTTTGTAACTTCTCTGAGCCTGTTTCCCCATCTATAAAATGAAGATGACACGTACTTCACAGATTATTGGAAAGCTAAAATGAAATAACATACTTTGGAGCACATCTCCTCCTCCCGCTCCTCCTCCTCCTCCCCCTCCTCCTCCTCCCTATTGCTGCTGTTGCTGCTATTACTACTACTACTACTACTACTATCAAATTAAAAACTGAATTGGATGGTACAGACTTAATGCTGTAAGAATACAGAGAAGGGAAGATCATTGAGAACTGGGATAAATGAGACAACGTTCATTTAAAAGGATCTGAGACATACTTTTGAAGGATGGTGACTACTTGCAAAAGTGGAAAGGACCCCCACTGCAGGCCATTTCCTCACCTCTGACTGTACTGTATCTCACCTTTCTGTCTGTCTATCTATCGATAGATATATAGCATCATATATTACTCTTTATAGTTACAAAGTGCTTTTACAAGCATTTTCTCATTTGATCCTCACAATGTTAATATGAGGCAAGTAGGATAAATATAATAAATGCATTTTAATAGATGAGGAAACTGAGGCCCAGAAAGATTAAAAGACTTGTCCTAAAGGGACACAACTAATTAGACCTGAAGCCAAAACTGGAAGCCAAGTATGTAAACTCTAAATCCCCAAGTTTTCATATTACATCATACTCTCTGCATAATAAATATTAATTTATTAAATATTTTTATAATTTGTGAGTTATACTTAATATTTTTGAAGTAAAAATTTGTGAGTTAAATGTTTTCCTTGCATAGAAATAACACTTAATAGTTGTGAAAAAAGTTGAAACAGAATAAATTTAAATGAGGGGAGAATAAACTATAGAAATAGCTCAAATTAATTCAAAGCAAACTAACTCTTGAAACTTTCTCTGCATATATATATACTATACATACACACACATATATACATATACAAATTTGTGTATGTATATGTGTGTATATACATATACATCCTGAAAGTTTTTACTTTTCACTTAAAATATTTTTATTTAATTTTTAAAAAATGTAATGATAAGCTCCAGAATTTTTTCCTTATTTTAGCCTATTTATCCTTGATTTGAGACATAAAATCACAACTCTACACTCATTTTCTTTTGATCCTTATTTGAGAAGGTTATAAAAGTGTCTAGGAATATTTCTAAGACTGAAAAATAAAGGCTGAATATTTTCTTAGTTATGCTGCTTTGGTCTAAGGATGACCAACATTGATCTAGTCTTATAAGCTGACTTATGGAAGGTGTCTATAATACTACCCATTCACCTATAGGGAAGATTCTGGCCATAAGGACATGCTTTGATTTCCTTCCATTGTTGGGAAATATAAGAAGAAATAATGAGAGAGATATGAGAATTGATGGGTAAAGAGATCAAAAGACAAACCAGCAAGGGATCATTTGACTTGTGACAGCAGAGGAGGAAAGTAGGGCAAAAACAGGACAAACACTGAGCCAAGTGTATGCGAGAGAAGAGAAGCCATGCAATGGAGACAGACTGGCCTGTGAATCAGAAAGACATGCCAGCACTAGTTCTGGCTCTGCCCCCCCCCGCCCCACTGTCTGTGTGACATTGAGTGGCTCACTTAATTTCTCTGCCTTTCACTTTCCTTCATCCGTAAAATGAAGGAATTGGAATAGATGACCTCTAAAGTTCCTTCCTGCTGTATTAATCTATATTCAGTTCATTTTTTAACAAAATATATACTAAGCCCTTACTGTATGCACTATGGTATGTTAGGCATGGGGGAGAGACAAAGTTCAGTTAAGACAGGGTTCATGGATTCATGGGTAGAGCATGTACACAAATAACTGACTACAATATTTTAAGAAACTAGAATTCCATTGATGTGTGAATCCATTCACAGACCCAGCTGGCAACCCCTTTACACTTCAGTCCTCATAATTTGTTCTGACCCAGAGTTCATTATCCTGTAGGCTTGTAGATAATCACCCTACAACTATGGCCAAAAAATTCATTACTTTGTCCATTCAACAATGTAAATCTCTGAATGGAGTTAAGCTTGGCAGATGGAAGCCTATTTTATTTGTTCATCACATATATAATCTCACCCAGATAACTGTAATGTGTAATAGGATATTAATCACACACCAGAATGTAAGATCCTTGAAGGCAGAGATTGGTTCATTTTTTTTCTTTGTATTCCCAGTGCCTAATTGGCACCATGCCTGACATACAATAAGCACTTAATAAATGTATCATACATTTAAGCAGGAAGGGATCTCAGATGTCATCAAATTCAATATCCTTCATTTTACAGATGAGAAAATGGAGGCCTAGGGAGTTTAATTTTCCCAGAGTTTGCAGCTAGACAGTATCTGAAGCAGTATGCAATCCTTACTCTGCCCGACTTCTAAGTTCAGCATGTTGTATACTATGACTAGATATTGGTCCTGTGAGATGGCTTTAAGAAATTATGTTCTTTTGTTGATGTAGGAAAGGAGGTTGCATTTACTTTTGTTGGGAGAAAATGGGGTGTAAATAGTTGAGAATTAAGGTATAGAAAAGAAAAGAATTTTTCTCTTTAACTTATCCATTATTTGAAAGCTGGTTCAATCATCTATATGAACACTGTACTAAAATAGCTCATTTCCATTTAGTGGATATATCACTATCCAGAAACTAGCTTTCTGGGGACATTAGTCTACAAATGTCTCCCAGAAAGAAGGTAAAAAAGCTGTCTCTTTTGAATAAATGTGACTGTCTTCACTGTTCAACCTTGTACATTAGAAAACCAAGATCTGCGCAAGTTTCTAGATTAATCTTTAAGGTGAACTGCTCAACAGGAGTCAACCTGCAATCGATTTATAGAAACTGAGAAGGGTAGGGGAAGAGAGGAAAGAGAGAAAGAAAACACATCCACTACCTGCTGTGATTACAATATGTCATCCTAGCCAGCATACTCATCGACTTCATCTAAAATGCAGAAGCATCATCTGGGAAGTCGTCCAAATTCATTTTTACATAACTGAGGCACTAGAAAGTGCACAGGGTGCCCAAATTAGGTAGTAGAGTTTCTGTTGTGGGATGTGGTGAGATGGGGTGGGGAGTGCTGAGGGGCAGGTGGGGAATTAGTAACAGCACTGCAAAATACATTCGAGTGCTTTGAGTAATGGATGATGGGAAAGTGGGGAAGGGGAAAGCCAATTTGGACTGCTGACCTCAGTTAGATCCTGGTAGTGATGATTTTTCTCTGAGGCCTATTTCTTTTTGTCTCTTTCACTTTTCATATACAAACATTCTTCCAGCAATATTCAGAGATAAGACCATCTGGAAAAATGTGGAGCATTCAGGAATGTTTAACCATAGAATAACATACAATTCAGGCACTCAGAATTCTGGCATATACACTAAAATAGTCTATGGTTTCTTACTTAAGCAAAATCTGTGTTGCTAAAATCATGCACTCCTTGAAAGCATGGGGTATGTTTTATTTATCTATGCAGCTCCCTCAGCACCTCACATGGGGCATTTACACAAAATAAGCCCTTAATAAAGTTCCATGGAATAAATGAATGGTCGTACTTGGTACAGGTGTATGTAATACGTATATTCAAGTCAACATCTGAGCCCTACCTTCAGTAGATTAATTTATCTGCACCTCTAGACATGGACTTCTAAGGTTTTAGAGATCCTACTTAGTACATTTTGGTCTTTCAGCCATTCTTTTATTTAGTTTGTTTTTTTAATGTGCAACGTTCTTTAAATTCATAATGCTTTATTATTCATTCTTTTCTCTTAAATAAATGTCCAAATTTGAACTTTGTTTAGTCATTTTCTATCATGTCTGAGTCTCCATGACCCCATAGTTAGTAAGTGTCTCAGGCCAGACTTGAGCTCAGGAAGAAGAGGCTTCCTAAGTGTAGACAAGGGATTCTATCCACTGTGCCACTTAGCAGCCCCTAGTTTATTAGATCCTCAAAATATTGCTTTCATGTTTTTGAATAATATGAAAGAGTAGTGTGTATTTCCCAAAATATCTTCCTATTAGAGTGACAGATGAGACCTAACAGATAATTTCCATCAATTTCCTTTTTTTTTCATTTATGGAAGAAAGAGGCCCAGAGAGGTTAAATGGCCACCTTGAAAATTAATGGCAGCAACATGGTCATCGTTTTGGAGCTAGAAGGGCTCATAGAGGCCATTTAGTACAAACTCTTTATTTCACACACGTTGAAACTGAGGACCAAGGAGATTGTGACTCATCTGAAGTCACAGAGTCATAGACGGGATTTGACTTCTGGACCCCTGACTCCAGGACTAGAATTTTTTGCCTTGTACCATTCCTCACTCACATGTCAGTACACCCTCTACCACACCACAGCCTTCCAAGGTAGCACACCCACCCTAAAACCTAAAAATGCTATATATGATGCTAATTATTTTTGTGTGATATTTTTCATGTTATGCAACTTGGGATTTTTGCAACAATATAAATTCTTCATCTTTTTTTTCAAAGTTTTCTCAAAATAAAATGTTGACAAGGTGTTAACTAGATTTCTTCAAGAATACTAAAAATCACCTGAAGATCAGGACAAGATAATTTCACCAGAGTTAATGAAAGATGGAATGCTTACCCAGGATTCCAATGAACTTGGCCATGTAAGCAGATGAGAATTATTGCCATGACCTAAAAGGAATGAAAGTCTACACTGCACCAATTCACCAAATCATCACTCTGCATTACATTTTGCTTTTCTACTTAGACAAAATCAATGAGAAATAGCTAAGGAAGGTGTTTTATAACAACCAAAATTATTGCCTGTGGTCCTCCACATGTATATTCCACACAGGTGCCAAATGGATATTGGTAAAAAGGCAGAGCTGACCACACCACTCTCCTCCTCAGAAACTTCATGCTTCTCCATCCCCTCAAGGAGAAAATACAAACTTTCAACCTTCCATTAAAACTGTCTCCCAATTTCTTTTCCAGCAATTTCATACCATTACACATTATACCCCATCCTTCCCAGTCAAACTGACCTGCTAGCTCTGTTCCCAAGGTACAGCCTTCCTTCTCCTACTCTCTGTTTTTGTGTGGGTATGGAACACACTCCCTCCTCATCTCTGCCTCAAAAAATCTGTTTATCACTTGAACGTTGAGTTCTAGCATCAAATCATGCACAAGACATTTACTCTCTCCACTCAGGTTGTTTGTTCTCACCTCTGAAGTCTGACAAATAGATAAACTTTTTATTAAATGCTTATAATGTGCCAATATCTATGCTAAGCCCAGGGGATACAAATGCTTGCAAGCGCAAGAGTTTTATCCTCAAGGATCTAATATTCTAATAGGGGGAAGAAAATACATAAAGGAGAGCTAGAAAATAGCAAGTGGTAAGGAGGCAGAATGGCATGGCTGTGGCCTGAAAGAGAATCACTCCACATATATTTAGTATTTACTTATTTCTGTTTATTTTGTGTCCCCCATGTAGATTATGAGCTCTTTGAGGGTAATAACTGTTTAATTTTGGCCTGTGGATCCCTACCACAGATTTTGTATACATATCCATATATATTAAGCACACAATAAGTGCTTAATAAATATTTATTGAATTAATTCAACAAGCATTTGTTAAATATTTGCTACATGCACTGCACTATGATAGGTGCTATGGGAGATATAAAGGACATAACAGACTTGTGCCATGCATATCCTGAGGATCTTATAAAGCTTTCTCTACTAGTTCCTTTGGGGTGTTATGGGTCCTTACATAAACAAGTTGCCCATTAGTGTTCTGCTGTATGTAGCGTTAATGCCTGATAAAGGAGTCGAATTTATATTATAGTTCATTGGGGTTGGGAAAGGGGTGAGAAAAGGCCCATTCTCATCCACTGATTATGATATAAATTAAGAGTGTTTGTTGAGCCCATTGTGACTGCATTATTTGTTTATGCAATTTTATAATCAGTTCTTGGTTTATTAATGCAGTTAATTTATAGTGATATAGGAAGAAGCCAAAGTTCAGTAGGCAAACCAAATTTTGGCAATACTCTTTTTGGTTTTTTTCTAAAGTCCTATAGACTTTTGATAGAGTACCAAGATATTTTCAGCACAAAATTTGTTTCAATTGACTAAGAAAAAATGTCATCCCGTGGATTAAAAAAAGTTAAAACAGGCAACTATGACCTACGTTGCCAACTGAAGTATAGATTTCATAATAAGATAGTTCAAGCTAAAATTAGTTCTATCTAATATATCTGCATAACTATCTTTGTATAGGTATAATTGATTCTCAATATGAAGTCAGAAAGTCCTGTTGATTAATTTTTCCTTAACAATACATTCTAAACATTCTTTCCTTTCTATCACCACTGTGATCACCCTGACTCAGGCTGATATTGTTCCATGACCAGGCAACTTCATTAGCTTGGACATCATAAGTAGAGATTCGTCTCCAGGTGTTCAAATTTAGCATGGTCTGACAACATTTGCATAATTTATACAGCTAGAAAAAAAATTAGTCTAGCACCAATTTACTAAAAGCAAATAATTAAAATGGAAAGCTACAAATACTGACTTTTTCATCTTTGGTCATAGTCCAGGTGAGTTCCTCTGAAACCTATCCCCATCCCCTCCACCCATGCTACCCCATCAGTGTCTCCTTCCCAACTCATTATGCCAGGTGTAAAACTTACTACTTATATTTTTGATTGTGAAAACTTCCTGAGTAGTCTTTCTGCCTCTTTTCTTACCTTTGATCCATCCTGAAATCCACTGCCATTCTAATCATATCTTGGAGTCAGAAACTCTGTATTCTGGTGCCAGTTCTGCACATTTCTAGGTGTTTGACCTTGGACAAATCCCTTTACCTTTGTAGACTTCAATTTCCTCTTCAGTAATACCAGAATAAATAGTATAGTATGTTAGTCTCCTGTTCAAAAACGTTCTCCATTGACTGCAAGTTTTGTTGTTGATCAGTCATGTCCAACTCCCTGTGATCATCTTTGGGGTTTTCTTAGAAGAGATACCAGGGTGGTTTGCCATTTCCTTCTCCAGCTCATTTTATATATGAGGAAACTGAAGCAAACACGGTTAAGTGACTTGCCCAAGGTCCCACAGCTAGTAAGTTTCTGAGGCCAGATTTGAACTTAGGAAGAGGACTCTTCCTGGTTCCCAGCCCAATTCTCTGCACTATTGACTACAAGAAAAAGCCTAAACATTTAAGGTACATAAAAGTCTAACATTTAAGGTACTCTACAATCCATCCCCAGCCTATGTTTTGCTTCAGATATCCTGGCTTCTGGCTGTTCTTTGAACACACATTCTCACATCATTTTCTTTGCCTGCACTTCTGACTATTCCAATTCTATCCATCCTTCACTTCCAGATCCTTCTTTGTGAAGTCTTCCAAATGAAAATGAATTATGATATCACAGAATCTCAGATTTGGAAGGAACTTCAGAAATAAGCCCACACCTAACCAAGAATCCTTTCTATAACATACCTGACAAGTGGCTATCTAGCTTTTGCCCAAAGACTTACAATGAGGAGGAAGGCACTACTCCCCAAGGTAACCAAGCCCTCTTCTGGGTAGCTCTAATCCTGAGGAAGTCTTTTGTAACAATTCTTACTTCCTCTAAATTTGCCTCTTTGTGACTTTTAGCTGTTCTTTTTAGTTATTATGTAGAACAAAATACAAGAAAGCATGATTCACCTCTACCACATGGTAAAACTTCAAATACTTAAAGGTAGCAATACTGTCTCCTCTTAATTGTCTCCACTCTCGTGTTGACAAATGCTTTCAGTGAGGATGAACATGGCATCAAGGTCAGCTACTACACTGTTAGTAAATTCTTCAACTTGAAAAGGCTACCAGCCAAGACCAAAGCGGAGGGAGTGTTGCTGCGTGATTTTCTGTTTGTAGATGATTTCACACTTAATGCAGCCTCTGAAGCTGAGAAGCAATGAAGTATGGATCAATTCTCTGCTGCTTGGGTTAATTTTGACCTAACAATTAACACCAAGAAAACACAGATGCTATATCAGCCACCACCGCACCATCTATATGTGGAACCATCAGGTTATACCAAATGGAGAAGTTTTCAGTGCTGTGGATAAGTTCACTTACTTTGGTAGTGTACTTTCCAGGGATGTACACATTGATAATGAAGTTGATGCACACATTGCCAGAGCTAGCTCAGTGTTTGGGAGGCTCTGAAGGAAAGTATGGGAGAGAAGAGGTACTAGACTGACTACCAAACTGAAGGTCTACAGAGCTACGGTGCTGACCTCATTGTTGTATGCCTGTGAAACCTGGACAGTTTACCAGAACCATGCCAAGAAACTGAATCGCTTCCATCTGAATTATCTTTTTTTTTTAATTTATTTTTAATATGTTTAGTTTTCGGCATTGATTTTCACAGGCGTTTGAATTACAAATTTTCTCCCCATTTCCACCCCCCTCACTCCAAGACGGTGTACACTCTGGTTGCCCTGTTCCCCAGTGAGCCCTCTCCTCCATCACCCCAGTCCCCTCCCATCCCCCTTTCC
>CM053622.1:335168706-335192371 GCA_028646595.1 Phalanger gymnotis
CCCTGCTTCCCTCTGCCACTTTGTGGGTTCTGCAGCTCTAGAATTGTTTCAGAGCCATTTTTTATAGGGTTTTGGAGAGACTTGGTGGGGAGCTCACACCAGTCCCTGCTTTCCAGCCACTGCCTTGGCTCCGCCCCTCCCATCTGAATTATCTTAGGAAGATTTTGAAGACCACCTGGCAGGATAAGGGACCAGACCCTGAGGTCCTTACTCAAACTAAACTGCCAAGCATCCAGACTCTACTCCAGAGAGCACAATGCCAATGGATAGGCCACATCATTAGAATGTAAAACATATGCTTGCCAAAAAAACTACTTTATGGAGAACTCACACAGGGCAAGCGTTCACATGGTGGTCAGAAGAAGCAATACAAGGATACTCTCAAGGTCTCTCTCAAGAACTTTAGAATTGATTGTGTGACATGAGAGATATTGGCACAGCACTGCTCAGTATGGCATGCCCACATAAGAGAAGGTGCTGTGATCTATGAGCAAAGCAGAATTTAAACAGCTCAAAAGAAGCACAGGATGCACCAGTTTGGAGTATCCACTCCAAATTTTCACATGGACTATTTATGCCCAACCTGTGGTAGAGCATTCTGGGCTCATATTGGCCTGACCAGCCATAGTTGGACACACTGAATCTTGACTCAAGCATAGTGATTGCATTTTGGTCCTTTTCGAGAATGAAGGACAACAACCAATCATCCACTCTACATTAAACAATTGCAATTCCTTCACTGTCTCCATATAGCATGATCTAAAGCCCGTTCCTATCATGATGTCCTCCTCTGAATACTCTTCACCTTCCCATTCTTATGCCACTAATCATATACTGCCTTAGACTACTGCAAATAATTTTGTTTATCTTACTTTCCCTGGTAGTTTATACACACACACACACACACACACACACACACACACACACACACACATACACACACATGTTAAGAAGATTAGGAATCACAAGCATTCACATCTCTATGTCTTTCATTGGACCTAGTTTTCATATTCTGACTTTTTAGCTGGGCCAACGAAACATTTAACATCTGTAATGTTTTCCATAATGTCTGTTCTCTCTAGTTACTATTATATTCTTATTATGTGTATTTTGTGTTTTGCTTCTCAGACTCCCATAGTTGCAAGTGCTATCTTTCCTAACTCTGATGAAAGTAAATAGATGCATATCGTGGGCTATAGAATATGCATGCATAAATGCATTTATGGAGCTATATTAATCTATAGTTCCTCGTTAGACTATGTGTGGATAGGAAGTTTGTTCTTTCGCCCCTATGGAAGCTGAGATGATATTTTATATGTTATCATGGGGCGGAGGGAGAATTCAAGTAGTCCTGTTGGATCTTTGATTCCTCGTTGGAAACAATAACCCAACACCATTCTTTGGGGCACTTTATCAGATAATTGATATCTATCTAATAAGTGTTAATTGTTCCCTGTTTTCATACCTAAAACCACTAAAAAAGTGTCTCCCCCTCTTTGCCTAATAATAATTCCATAAATAATGCAGCCACTTATTTCCAGATGGCTTCATTGTACATAGTACCATATCAGTTTATGCCTGGAAGAATGACATAAGAATCATCACAAACAACAACAATAACAACAAAAATCCTACTAAGTGCCTACTTAAGTGCCTATTAAGTGCCAGACACTGTGCTCAATGCTTTGTATTTTCTTGTTTGAGCCTCATAACTCTGGGAGGTAGGTGCTATTATTATCTTCATTGTATAGTTGACAAAATTGAGGCAGACAGATGTTTAGTGATTTGCCCCAGAGCCATATAACTAGTAAATATCTGAGGCTGGCTTTGAACTCAAGTCTTCCTGATTCTAGCCCCAGCACTTTATTCACTGTGCCATCTAGTTGTACTAGAGAAAGTGATCATGGCTTTTCCTTAAGGTTTCAAAATTAAGAGGGGATTGATGACTCTTATATGCCTTCTGCAGGTAGAAGAAAATGAATTTAGCATGCTGTTTACAAGTGAGCCAAACCTGAGTTTACCAGGGAACATTATGGTTCTAGCCTTTCATCCCTGTCAACCAATTACTGTGCTCAAAAATCTCAAAGTATAGATTTTGAATAACACCTTGCTTTACCAATCATTTTCCTAGAACACTCCCTCCTCCCCAAAGAGAGCATCTCTAACATGTGTCAGAGATAGGACTTTTCTTATACAAAAAGGGAAACTTAGGAAGCCATCTTTGAAACTGCTATTATACCACAATCTGCAGACTTGAGATCTCATCATTCCAGTCCGGGTGCATATTTGGAGGATAGTATTCTCATTTTCAGTTAGATTTAAGAATATCCTTTAATAAATCTCCTTTGAATACCTAAGTTTTGTACTTGGGTTTCCTTTTCTCCTTCCTAATACAGACACAAAATTACCATAACTCATTTGATAACTCATTTGAAGAGAGCAGCATTTGCCTACAAATGAAAAAATTGAAATGTGTAGGAGAAATTAATCAAGTCTTCTTATTTTTAGATTCCTCAAACACAAGAAGCCCTCATTCAAAATGCCTTGATGATTGGCCCTAATTCCACTTTATAGCATGCTTATCTTATATCTGTAACACACTTAGCACAGTGCCTGGCATAGAGTAGGTACTACATAAATGCCAGATATTATTATTATTACTTACATCCCAACTATATTATAAATTCCTTGAGATCTGGGACTATATCATTTTTCATTTTGTTATGTACTCAAAGTCTAGCACAGTATCTTGTATGTAGTAGGTATTTGATACATGTTTGTTGACTTGCTATCCAACTCTTGACAGAGAGCTGATGGACTCATGGTACAGAATGAGGCATATATGTTTTAAACATGACCAATGTGAGAATTTGTTTTTGCTTGACTATGAATATTTGTTAACAGTTCTTTTTGTACTTTTTCTTATTCCCAGTAAGGAAGGGGAATGGAAGGGAGAAAAATATATTTTTGTTTAAAAAAAGGAATTTAATTAACCTGAGTTTATTGAATCTTTATGTTTTACTTTCTTACTGCTTTGATTTTAATCATAAAACATTGGCCAATAAATAATATTCTATCTAGTCAGTAAATTTAAAAAAAAAACATTTCTAGAAGTAAAGCACATGAGAGGAAGTGTCTGGATTAAGAAAAGGAAAATATTGCTTTTGAAATACCCCAAAGTATGAAGTTATGATAGATAATTCATACCACTTAGTAAATAATGCAAATAAATTAACAAAGTTCAAAAATACAGCCAAAAAAACAATAAGAAAGACTAAACTGACTCAAGAGAGAGAAAGAATAGAGAAAGAATACCTCTCTCTCAGTGACTCTTTTCCTCTGCCTCTGCTGTTGTTGCCACTGTAATTGTTCTCATAACCATTACTAAGCTGCTCAGGTATGCAAGAAAGGGAATACAGATGCCAGTTGCCTTTTGAGCTCCAAAAAGACACTCTACCAAAGGAAAGAAGACATAAACAGGAGTTAGCTTCATCCCAGTCAAAGGTTTGCCTAGGAGATCATGCTCTTATGGAGCCAGGCTCCAATGACCCTCCAGAGCTCCAAAAATCATCCTTATACCTCAAGCCCAGCAATTAGGAGAGTCTGGGGGGAAGAGATTGCCCTTGTATTATTTCCTTAGAGTTCTAGTTTTCATCGTGGCCCTCAGAAGAAGCATTCAGAAGATATCTGCACATGATCTGAAGTGTGTTTGTGGGTGAGAACTCCTCCATTACCTAACCCAAGGGGTGCTACTTATCATTCCTGTATTTGTTTTCTTTCATACTCCCTCTTCTTAGTGTAAATCAAAGGTTAGTCTGTAGTACTGAAGAGTAAATGCATATTCTTCCCATGTTTGTTATTTCTGACAGTGTTAGGAGAATAAAGAACTAAAGACGAAGTCTGATATTATCACAATAAGAATATTAGTAATACCATAATACATACATAGAATAGTGTTTATAAAAGCTTCATAGTTTACAGCCATGTACTATAATCATTGCCTCCTTTAATGTTATCAATTGTATAAAAGGTTGCTTGGGCAAATATTTTCTTTCTGGTTTTGGGATATCTGTTATCGTTTGTACTCTTTTGGGACACAATTTCAAATAGAGTCGCTTCAACACCATTGCTAAAGCAATGGAGTAGGACTGTAGCAGAGAATGGCCAGTGCCACTAAACTAAGAAGTCTTTGTACACAGGCCTGGTAATGGATTGTGGTTTGTCATTCAAGGAGGACCATCACCTAATTCAGAGGTGGTCATTAGCAAAAGCTTGGCGACTGGATGATGAATGGTTTTGGCCATGCCAACATAAGGGAAGACCATCTAAAAAGTGTAGAGGGAGTACTCACACAAAAGAAGTCACAACTCTTTTCAAGTATTGAATTTAGAACTAAAGGTGAGGTTCACATCTTTAAAAGCAGTGCTGCCAGGTTGAGCATTGACTTTGTCTACATTTTGTTTTGAGAGACAGCATGTGGATAGCAAGCCACAGAAATCAGGAAGTCCTGGGCTTAAATCCTACCTCTGACACACTCTTGCTCTATGATCCTGGGCAAATCTCTTAACCTCTCCATGGGAGGTGTCTGTACTGGAAAATGGAGCATCCTCAATAGGACTTAACTATACTAATGAAACCACAGGTCCCTTTCAAATGCACTTATCGTTATTATTTGGGGCATCATATATTTGCTATGAGATACATGTTGCTTGTTTTCAGGATCTAGCTTCTATTCTGTGTGTGCATGTACTCACGTACGTAGTATGTTCATTTTATGTAAACATATACATACATAATACATACATGCCTATGTACACACATATTTCTGACTTAAGCTCCTTTTCTTCTTTCCTCCAAAAAAAAAATGAGCTTCTTGAGGACAAGGACTCTTTCATTTTTGTCTTTGTATCCTAAGTGCCTAAGGCAATGCCTGGTGCATAGTAGGTTTTCAGTAACTGCTGAATGAACAAATGAATGAATGGCTTTGTATTTATAAAACCATATGGGCCTTTTTACCACTTGCAAGTTCTAAGCTACTGTTTTTTAAAAATTTTCTTTCCTCATGATAAACTCAATTTCAAATCTCCTCATCAGAATCAGTTATCTAAATTTAGGCAAGGATCTTTCATCTAAAAAAGATCTTCAGTTTCAGGATCCCAAGGATAAAACAAATTGTGCAGGAGAGTATGGTCCAGGATATTCCTAAACCTAAGAGATTTATATAAATTGAAATATATTAATTTCTCATTATTTTGCCAGAGACTTCTGAATTCAGTACAAGGGTTAGGTATAAAGGTTTGATTGTTGTCTAATAAATTTCATCTCATATATCTAAAGAATGATTTGGACAAGACATGTTTCTGTTTCTAATCATGTCTCAAATGTCCTATCTTAGAATAAAGTGTTGCTAAGTCTGCAGTGTCTCTAGGGTTTAAAATGATGGGTGATTGCTTAGGAGTTGATTCCATGGAAAGAAGATTGTACTAACAAGAGAGTGAAAAGTGGGGCCTTTCAACATGGAGAGCCAGTTTCAAAAGTTACAATAGACATGCCCTGATATTGACTCAAGATCATCCTATTTAACCATGGTTTTAAAGTGGAATCTTCTTAAAATTCATAGGTTAATCCTTTCTGTTGTGTGTTTTGGCTGTGAGAGTTGAGTGGAGGAGGAGGAAGGGCAGAGAGGACAAGACTTGTTTTTTAAGTGTCTGTAACTGAAAAAGGATATTATATACTAATATCCCAAACATTCCAAGATTTGCTCCACATTACCTTGCCCACCTTTTAAATACTTATATTGTCATCTGGAGAAATTTTTAAAGTGATATCACTCCTTTGTTCCTTATCCATTCTTTGGTAGAGCTTTAGTGAATGGATTATGATGGTCAGTTGGTAATGTCATGAATGAAAGATTTAGGACATTTAATCTTAAGAATATTTCTTGGCGCCAGTAGAAAAACAATGTGCTCCTATACCTGTTACCTTACTATACTAGGTTTTGCCTTCAAAGTATATGAATTTACTCAAATATTTCTATAAGTAGTACCCGTGGTATTAGCCTCCAAACAAGACATAATACTGAGTGTTTGACATAGGGATATATATATGGAGAAATGAATACATATGTGTTATATACACATGATATGTATATATATATTTTAGAGGAATGGAGTGAATTTAAATTTTAAATATGTATATATTTTTCAAATATAGAGTTTTTGAAAGACTGCCTTGAAATGCATAATACAGTACAACAGAACACAAGATGATATACTATGATAAATATTTATGAAGCAATTTCTATGTGCCAAGAACTGGGCTAAGCACTGGAGATACAAATATGAAAGGGGGAGGGAGGGAGGGAGGGAAACCATAGGAGAATAATACATGTTCCTAGAATGGTTTAATGAACAAATGAAATAATGAATGAAGTTAATATAACATGCCTTATTAAAAGTAATCTGAATTGCATACATATTTCTTATGGTTATTATAATAATAAAGGAAACTAGATTTTAACATTTCCCTTTTCCAAGGCTAACATTGATATCCTTCTCTCCCAATGCACCTGACCAGGACTGACCTCCTTTCCTGAGGTATTATGGTGCAGGCTTACACAAAATAGTAGTGTTACAGTTAGAGTGCTGAAAAATACATAGTGGTTCCAGACCTCAAAGTCTACTCTTGACTTAAATTTTTGTCACTCTGTGCAAATGAACCATTTAAACTCATGGTACCACCAGCCTATTTTCCTCAACCCCCTTGCACTTTGAATTTTTGAGATTTTCCAGTTCTTTATTTAGCAACACATGAATATATTCCCCCTTTATTCGTCTCAGATTTTCAAACCCTTAAAATATTGAGGCAATACAAAAGATTCATTTTTTACTCAACTTTAAATTAATGTCTATCTTCAAGTAAAGTCAATCAATATGAACCTTTAAACATAGATTGATGCCTTACTCCCTACCTATTTGTGGAATGCCTACTCTGTTTACATTCATCTCATAAAATCCCTAGTTTTCTTCAAAGGGATCGCATGCCATCTCTAAAGCCAGGTCTTTGTTGGTCATTCTCTCTCCTTCTAGATATTACTTTGTATTATGTGATTAATTTTTACTTACTTTTGTGCATGCTCTATTCCCTCATTAAATGTAAGTTCTTCAAGGACAGAATTATTTTGTTTTTGTGTTTATTCATTTGGTCTCTCATACCTAACTTGCTTTGCACTGAGTATATAATAAATGTTTGTTGAATTGAATTAATAAAACCATTTACTCTTATTTTTTTGAGAATTTTAATTCTGATTTTAGGAAAATTTTTTTCTTTGGAAAAATTGCCTTTGAATTAGTTTCTCTCTTGGTGCAAAATAGAAATAATAGAACTATTATTCATTTGGATTATTTATTAAATTACTACCAAATTTCATTAGTGACATTAAAGAGCTTCTATACCTCCTAAAGTGATAATTCCCTTTTTATTGTATTTTATTGACAGGAGAAAATAAGGGCTCAGTAATTGTTGCATAAATGAATAAGTATATAAATAGATGGATGGATGAATGAAGAGAAATTTTTGGCAATATTGACATTATTACCTAATTATTCTCAAGTTTTATTTAGTCAATCCATTGATTAATCAATTAACAAACATTTACTAAACACTTACTATATGCCAGTCACTGTGCCAAGTGGTGGGAATATAAAGACAAGTCCCATAGGAAAATGTAATTTATTCATATAATCACAACTTTGTTGTGTTTTTGCTCAAAGTAAAGCTCCCCAACTTTATTTTCACTTGGAGCCTATCTGAAAGGCGTTAAACTAATAAATAATGCTCCCACAACCAGTTTGGCTTGCTGAATTATGAAAATTGGAGACTTCCTTGCCCAGACTCGTGTAATGGTTTTCCTGTTGGTTATTGAAAACTTCAGGATGTTCAAAAATTAAGCAATAAAACTGCCATTTGATATTTATGGAAATTCAAGGGGAGAAACCCCAGTTCTATTTTATTATTCCAAATGAAAATGGCTACAATTAAAATGTTAAAAAATGTTTTATAGCAAAAGTCAGAGAAAAATAATAGAATGTTTCCTATAACTGTAAAAAAGCAATGGACAACTTTTCCGATTCAATTTGTTATAGTTTAATGAACTGAATCTTCTGGTCACCAGAGAAAGATCACATTTAAATATCTATTCTAAGATATAGCTTCTTCTAAAGAGAATTATGTCTACAATCCTGGAAGTATGAGGTTCCCATAGGTGCACAAATGCACACATATTGCATTCTTTGTGCAAACATAGGGCTTCAGGTTATCTTAGTCCTTCAACATGTTCCTTTCCTCCTTCACAGATGTAGTGCAAACTTTTCTTCAATTCTCACATCATTTTAAATCCTTAGCACTCAAGCATGGGGTTGTTGGAATCAAGTGCTTAGAGAAATCTGTCCAGTATTCCAGGACACTTGCAGTAAGCATATGTAATTAACAGTCACAAAATCATAGAATTATAGAATCAAAGTTGGAAGAGACATCAGAGCCCACCAGTATCTGCATTTACTTGTTGTTTGATAAATAGACATAATTACTTCTCTAAGGATCTCCTAAGCTTTAGGGTATTAGTACTTGGAGTTTTTCTATATTATTGAAAATGGTCTGGGGAGGAAAAAAAAATTTGAATTCATTCAAGCAGTAAATTATTTTGAAGTAAAATACTAAATCTAGGTAGCTATTTTTTAAAATAGCTTGACGAAATCAACATTTCATTTTCTGAAATTTTTTCAATCACACAATCTTAAAAACACCGAAGAAACATTTTACAAGGTATCTTGATGAATGTAAAATACCAAAAGAATGGGGAAAAACATGAATGATATAACTATCCCAAAAGTGGCTATCAACATAATGACTAATAATCCATATTTATAGACTCCTTATGAAATTGAACTACTCAAATGTCAAGGATATCCTGAATAAAAATATAATAGACCATAAGGGCAAGGACTATTTCTTTTTTGACCTTGTATTCACAATGCCTAGTACAGTTTTGGACCCATAGTATGAGATTAGTATATGCTTGCTGATCGATTGATGCTAGCAGGAAAGAGCTGATTTTCACAGTAGACTTTACCGTTATACTCAATTGAATGAATATCTTGTGACTACGATTATTCTTTATTGATTATTCTTAAAGCATTTCATTCAATAAGTAACATATTACCTTAAAAGGTTTTTCTTCCAAGAAAGAATCTTTCATAGATATAAGATACTACAAGATTCCTGGGTAAATGCAATGACAGAGATAATTTTTCAACAATCACAGGGTCATTATTAACTTTAAACTAGGCAGAAAATGTGGAAGTGAATGCTTGCCAAAGGTTTTCACCACTGTGTGTGCAAGATCCAAATGGAAGAGGGATTGCCTAGAGATGGAAATCTTGCCAGGTGCTCCTGTTTGTAAGGTGATATTGGGCTGATTACTTCAAGCCCTAGATATCACAGGGTCTCTTCACTAATAGCCATGATAAATTAAGAAACATTTGCTTAACAATCCATATAGCAAAAACTAAATGGATTTTAAAAATGGTTCTTGTCTAGCCTATGATGTGTAGTTGGATGACCAATCTCCCAAATTGGCACAATCAGTAAGTACATTTGGGACAGGCACTGAATGGACAATGAATTCAGTAAGAATTGAATTAGAGAAAGAAAGTGTGTTGGATTGCATTTGGGAAACTTTATCATGCTTTTTTAATGGAATCCCAAGCTGGCTTCTTGTGCAAATACATATCTTCTTCTTTTTTTTTTTAACATAAAGTTTCTCCCAATAGTGCTATATGATTAGGAACCTTAGAACATCGTAGTCTCTAAAGAATTAAAGGAAGAGGCAATCGAAAGAACAATGAGAAAATGAATGGCAGATGCGAGTAGGCTGTTACATGTTTCAGTGACGATTCATAGGTAAGAAGTGGCATAAGGACTATTATCATGGAAATCTAAGCATTGAAAAACAGGATTGCTAGTCATTCCTATTGCGTCCCATAATGCCAGGGTAAAGGATTTAAAAAGTAGAACTGAGGGCTCCACTGGTATCCAAAAAGTGAATAAAAACTTGAAGGATGGCACCTAGGACAAATTGAATAGGTTCTTTGAGGACAATCTATGAAAGACTGTAAACAAGAAGCCAATGAGATAAGAAGTCACAGATGTCTTGCCATCATAAGTGATATGAAGAAAATACCCCAATTAATCAGATCATAGATCCACTGAAATGCTCAGATTTTGAATAAGCATTTCACTCTGGCCAAGGGGCTGTTCAGTACAAAAAGAAGATCACTGGCTTTGACGTTGGAGCACCTAGGTTAAATCCTACTTCTAATTTTTACTAGCTGTGTGACTTGAGACAAGTAACAACCTCCCTGCCTTTAAGATTCTCATCTGTAAAGTGATGGGGTTGGGCTAGATGGCTGCGAAGGTTTTCCGAGCTCAAAGGCTAGGATTCTACGAGCTCTCTGTCACACCTCTGGCCCCCTGAAACTATAAAAACAGATGCCAGGCATTTAGCACCATGTTTATGGTTGGTAGTTTCTGTTCTAGAAAAGTTTTGTTATCCTAATAAACATAAATTTATATAGTGTTTTCTTCACAGTGATCCTTTGGGCAGCTAATAAAAGCCTTACAATTCTCATTTTATAGATGAGACACAGAAAGTGTACTTGACTTGCTTAGTAGCTAATAATAATAACAGTTAATATTCATATAGCTCTTTACCTTTTCCTCTTAATACTCTTTCATCCCTGGATTCTGATGATACTGATTTCCTGGTTTTCTTCCTATATAGCTATTGACACTTTTTTAGTCTCCTCTTTCATTTGTGCCACACCCTCTAAGTATGGGGTGTTGTTTCTCTCCCCGCCTCTAAGATTCTAGACCAAGATCTTTTCTTTTTTATTCTGTACCAGGGGTGGGAAACCTGTGGTCTTGGAGCCACATGTGGCCCTCTAGGTCTTCAAGTGTGGCCCTTCGACTGAATCCAAACTTCACAGAACAAATTTTCTTAATAAAAGGATTTGTTCTATAAAACTTGGACTCAGTCAAAAGGACACACCTAGGGACCTACAAGGCCACATGTGGCCTCCAGGCTGCAGGCTCCCCACCCCTTTTCTATACTATCTCACTTGGTAATCTTATCAATTCCCATTGGTTCAAGTATGTCTCTCCAGAAGACTATCAGATCTATATGCAATATCCAAGTCTCTTGAGCTAAAGTTTCACAGCACCAACTAACTTTCAAAAATCTCTAATTGTACAACCCCTGTGCATCCCAAGCTCAGCGTGTTTGAAATAGAACTCATCAACTTTCCCCTCAAATTCTCTATTCTTCTGAATTTCTCTATTACTGTTGAGGGCACAATCCTTCCAATGGCCCAAGCTCTCCACCTCAGTGTTATACTCTACTCCTCCCTCTCATCGTCCCCCAAACCAGTGCATTGGCAAATCTTGTTTCTACCTTCACATCTTCACAATACCCCCTAGCCTCAGTGTTAGAGCTAGAAGGATCTTTGATATTTCATTCAGTCATTCCACACCTACCATTTCCATATGCAGGAAAGGTAAGGGCCAGTGGTATTAGGTGATTTGTCTTAGACCTCACAGCTAATTAATGACAGAGCTTGGATAAGAACCCAGGTCATCTGACTAATGACTCAGTGCTCTTTTGGCTATTCCCAGCCACTCCCAGAATCATTCTATGGACATGGTTTAAAATACTATAACTATTTGTCTGTGATGATACAATAGGAACATCCATGTGAATATTAACCTTCAGAGACCTAATTAAATAGGATGAGCTTTAAAGTTTAAGATATTTTTCTTCTTTTTTCATCCCAAACCTGCGTGACCATGCCTATTGGTTCAGATTTTTACATAAGTAAGTTCCTATTTTTATGTGTAAGTTATGATTTATATATGTACCTCTAAGAAACAGAAAATATCATGTTTGAACTCGGAATTCTTTGTATGGGAAATCACAGTTCATGTTATTGGTGTGTGTGCTTACTAGGTACATTCCTTGACCAAACTCCTGGAATGTGTTTCCCTACTGATGTTGTGAGACTCAATATGGACAGACTTCATGGATTTCTTTAATTTCTCTCCTCCTTGTGTCCTCTCCTGCTCATCTAACATATCATATTTATATGCTTACATGATGCTGGATTGTTGATAAGCTTCTTGTAACTCTGTGAGTCAAACAAAAAAGAAAGCATTCTACAGATGGCCGAGTAATTCAGTGGGATAATCCACAGAAGCAGATTCATATTCTCATGGAAAACATTTTAATTAAATGCTTGGATTTGATCACTAGCTTAGCGTACACCCCTAATTTTGACATCCATTTCCCATTTTTTTATCTAAGCTCTATTTTTCTCCAAAATACCATTGCGTAATTAGAAATCTTGGTGTTATAGAAGTGAATTTCTACAATGAAATAATGTATTATGTCATAGCATATTGAATATATTTTCCTGCTACATTGATAATAGCTATTTGCAACCAAAATATTATACCATCATGCTAATGAGTTAGTATTAATTTCTCCTTATCCATTTTTATATGAAAAAAACATTTAGTTTTATTCCAACAAATAGGATATTATTAAATGTCTATTGTGTGCTAGACACTATACTGGCCTCTGGGATACAAAGACAAAAATGAAGCCATCTCTGCCTTCAGAGATCTTATATAAAAGGACTCAGCTCAGGACATATATTTGGGACTTAAACTAGTCATCGAGATCCTTGGTGAAGTTCTGTATAATCTCAAAGTAATGGGAACAATTCAACATTAATTTGTATTTCAGCCACCTGAAAAATAATGAACTCTAGTCAGTAAATAAGCATTTATGAGGCACTCACTATGTGCTAGGCATTGTAGTAAGCCCTAAAGATACAAATACAGAAGGAAAGGCAGTCCCAACCCCCAAGGAGCTTACATTCTTCTGGGGAAAAACACCAAATAAAAGAGAGTTGAAAAGGGGTGGGAGGCAGGTATCCAAGGGGAAATGTTGGAGAAGTCCAAAGTGCAGCCTGGTAAGAAAAAAAAAAAGGATAGAGCTAGAGGATCTCATATAAAATCCTTTGTTTGGTGTTTACAGCTCTTCATAACCTCCTCCCACAGATTTCCAGCCTTCTTACATGTGACACTGCCCTGCATATATTCTGCATTCCAGACACACTGGCCTCTGTTGCTGTTCCTTGAATGAGATACTTCATCTCCCTATTCCAGGCATTTTCACAAGCAGTTTCTCATATCTGGAATGCCATCACTCCTTACCATCACCTAGCTTCTTTCAAGTCCCCCCTAAAATCCCACCTTATAGTAGAAGCCTTTCCTGATCCCCTTTAATTTTAGTGCCTTCCCTCTGTTAATTATCTCAAAATTATCCTGTATATAGCTTGATTCTACAGAATTGTTTACATGTCATCTTTCCCATTAGACTATTAGCTTCTTGAGATTCTGGACTGCCTTTTGCCTTTCTTTGTAGACACAAGCATTTAGCACAGCTCTCGGCACATAGTTGGCCTTAATACATGCTTATTGACTGACTGACTAGCTGGCCCAGGCTTCTCTTTAAATGGAGGTTGTGGGAGAACCCATGCAATCATAGGGAGTCTTCTAGGGCATGGTGGAGAAGTTCAAAGGAGTGCAGCCTAGTGAAAGATAAAGAGATGACTGCCCAGGAGCCCTTGAATTTTGAAACTCTAGATTTTTTTTTTTTGAGGCGAACACTGTTAGGTGACTTGCCCAGTGTCACATAGTAAGTGTCTGTGTTGGCAATCAAAATGGGCTCTTAGCACTCAGTTCAACCAAGTGCCCTTGAAGAGTTTGGCCTTTGTTTCTTTGATTAGATTGGGAGTCCTTGGTGACCTCCTTGCCTCAGGGGAGGGCCTAGTTTATAAGGGTTTGAGTGGCATGTTTGAGACATCAGAGGCTTTTAGACCACATTTAAGTCACATCTTTGTGACGATTTTAGGTCACATGGGTGAGTCACACTTGACCCTGAAAAAGATATAAAACCAGGGGTTGGCTTTCTCTTTTTTGGAGCTCTTACCCACAGCTATGGTGATGTGCATGACTCTGGGCCAGGCCTTGTTATAAGCTCCCAGGCTGAACTTAGATGATGGTTAACTATGAATTGTATTTGGCCTGTCTGTCGATGTTTGTAATTTGTTTGTATTTGCTCTGAAGTTCAGTATTTGCTCTGAACTAAGTGAATGGTATTTGTATGCTGAATTAACCCCTTAATGTTGCTTTGCTTAGTAAAGCAGATCGAAAGAACCTATGCTGGCAGCATTCTTGTTGTTGGGCTTGTGTTGGTCTTTCACCCCCACAATAGCTGCTGGCCGTATTGTTGAAACAGTGTCTGAGGCCTGATTTGAACTCAGGTCCTCCTGACTCCAGGGCCAGTGTCCACTGTGCTACCTAGCTGCCCTGAAACTCTAGAATTTTGTAAGTCACACATGTGACCTTTCCACAAGCTGAATAATTCTGGTACTTTCTCCACAAGGGGGAAAAAGACATGTAATATTCAGAATTAAAGTTTAGAAAGGATATTCTATTTATATATTTCCCCCCTTGTTTGATAATTCTTTACATATGAGATAAATCTGTTTTTCTTTTCTTTTTTTTAATTTCAAAGAACCAGTTATAAAGATCACATTACCTTTATTTTCTTGTTCATATTAGAATGATGGTATAGTATTTCAATTCTTCCAATTCTGAGATTCCTGAAAACAGTAAACATATATTCATGAAAAAGATTATGTGAGTGCAATCTCAGTTAACTGAAATGAAGATAACCACATTCAATGCCGGTAGTTTGTAAGCTCTTTGAGGACGCTGTCTCTCTGTCTGTCTGTCTCTCTCTCTCCGTCTCTGTGTTTCTCTCTGTCTCTCTCTGTCTCTCTCTGTCTTTCTCTCTCTCTCTCTCTCTTTCTCTCTCTCTCTCTCTCTCTCTCTGTCACAGGTTCTTTTTTTAAACTGTATCCCCATAATAAGTGCTTAGCAAATGTTGAATTGAATTGGTGTTTAAACTTTAAGGAGGGGTGAGAGTGACTCTGAAAGGCAGTCTGTGCCCTGAAATTCTCTGCTCAATTGACAATGGCTATAATTAGGTGAAAAGTATCCTGTATGGTTCCATTCATTTTTACTGTTGCCTAAGAAATCCCTTTTTAAAAAGCATTTATGGTTGTTTTTGTTAGTCTACCATCTTTATAAATCAAATGTGCAAATAAAAGTATTAGTCTTCCACCACTGGAAATGCTAGCTATTGAATAATATTTTGAAATCTATCAGTCAATAAATACTTTTTAGGGGCCTACTCTCCTCTATGAATTCTGTTAAGCACAAAGGGTATAAAGGCAAAAGAAAATCCCTGCTCTTGAAGAGCTTACAGTCTAATGGGAGAGACCCCAAGAAAACTATGGACAATCAAGCTATAATGAGAATATACTTGAAATGATCGGAAAGAACGCGTCCCTTTGGGGAATAACAAAGTTAATGTCTCTATGAAAGGAAACACAAACTTTCCCCCTATTCCTAACAGAGACGAGACTTGGCTTTGCCTTCCTGAGCACAGCTGGGAGCATTTTAAAGTGAAAAGTCTGTCTTTTGATCTCAATGGAAAATTTATCTTTTGACCTGAAGGGGAAGAGGTTCTAGCACAATGGCTTAAACAGGTAGTAGCTTTGATTTGAATTGAGAGCTATTTACCCTTTGCCAGTATGTTGGGTAAGATAAGGTACTGAATTAATTCACATAAAACCCTTATAGAGAAGTGAATGGGTATTCTTTTTGCAAACACAGGCTTATGCACACTCTCCATCAGACCTCTCTTATGATGTGAAGAGCTAAAAAGCTTGTCATTGGCAGAGAATAGACCTGAGGTGCGTGTCCTCGCTACAGAGAGGGAGTAACTCCCTTCCATGGCATAATAGCGTAGGGTTGATCTGAGAATGACTCCTCACCTCTGATGATACCTAGTGATATTTCTAAAGAATACTTGTGGTGGGCAATTTTTCTTGACTGACAACAACCAACACATATTTATGAATTGATCGACAAAGCAACATAGACTCAGTTCCTTGGAGGACATATAGCAATACCGAAAGATACTAGTGGGAAAAAAGAAAAAAACACATTGTCTTCAAGACAAAAAGCTAAGGAAGACCAGCTTGGTGCAATTCAGTAAGTGCTTCCTCAGTCAAGGATGCTGTTAACTGTTTATTGTCTGACATACCTTAAATCAAACTGTATTTCATGTGAGTGCTTTTCAAGCATTGGCCCCAGCCAAGATCTTCTTAAATTCTTGAGTACTAATTTTGTGGAAGTAACTAAATATAGGCATTTAAAACTCCCATCCAAAAATCAAATTCTGTTGAATCAGTTTGGTTGTAGATTCAGTCTTTTGTTCTCAAATAATGACTTTGCAAACCACCAGATATTATGGTTCAGCAATAATTTAGGACAAGTGTCTATTAATAATATTTATAAATTAAAATGGAACTTGATTTCCCTAGTCTCAAATTTATTTTAATCTGTGCTATAAAAATATCTCCCTCTACTGAATAGGTAGGAGAAAAAGTGAAGATAAGGAATTGTATGTCAATTGGGATGGTTTAATTAGATATGTAAAGTTATCAGAAGCTAGGTAAACATAGTGATACATTTCTCAAAACAAGAAATTTGCCACTAGTGAGAGGTTCCAGACTGTAAATACAAAAGGAGGGAATTTAACCTTGTATTTTAAAATACATTTGTCTTTGTGTATTTTTCCTCAACGTTTTTGTGCAATCATTTGACTGTTAATTCCATATAGCCTGGACTGAGTAAAATAACTGAGATTACCTTTTAATTGTGTTTTTCCTTCATTTTTGAAGAGGACCATGACATTAGGAAAATGAAGGCATGACTTGCAGTTGACTTTGATTTGAATGAGGGAGAGCTGTGCAAAGTCATCGGCCTCACTTTCTCCTCCAGAGCCATCTGGGTCCAGTGGCTAGATACTCATGAGGATGACTGGAGATGGCCCAGGATGCGATGGGACACCCTGGCCATTTTAGGCTAAGGACTTTTTAGGTTCTCACATTGAGTGAGGTAACACCCATTCAGTGAATAGGCCTCTTTAAGAAGTGAGTCAAGGGATGGCCCCTTTAATTAGAAAAAAGAAAAGAAAAAAAGACCAAAGTGGGCAGGGAAGACCCTCAGAGTTGCTGTTCAAAAGAGAAACAGTTACCATTGACCTTCATTCTGAGCCTGGAGGGCCCAAAATACTGCCATTAAGTGGAATTTGGGCAGGGACCTATTGTGGTCCAATCCATGTGCTCGAGAGTGAAATGGGTTTAAGGTCTGGTCTTATGGAAGGAAGGAAGGAAGGAAGGAAGGAAGGAAGGAAGGAAGGAAGGAAGGAAGGAAGGAAGGAAGGAGAGAAAGAGAGAGAGAAAGAAAGAACGAAAGAAAGAAAGAAAGAAGAAAGAAAGAAAGAAAGAAAGAAAGAAAGAAAGAAAGAAAGAAAGAAAGAAAGAAAGAAAGAAAGGAGAGAGAAAAAGGAAGAAAGGAAGGAAAGAAAAGAAGAAAGAGAGAAAAGGAAGGAAGGAAGAAATCTAAGTCAGTAAACTTCGAGTTAACTGGGGAGCTTCTGGCCATCAAAATACCTTCCTTTAGAGAGGAAAAGAAGACTGTTTCTAAAAGGGAATCTTTCCCTTACATTGAATTTCATTGTCATTGCTTAATATATGGAACAATTTGGAGGTATTATAGAAGCAATATTCTTCATATCAGTAACTTCTTAAATATAAAGCTCAAATTTCTTCTTAAAAATTATTAAACCCGGAGAAAGTGTGCTAAACATTGGTGGGAGGGGTCGGTTTGCGCGTTGGGGAAAGATGGAGGAGGTCGACCTCGCTCAGATGCTGGATGCGGACATCGATCCTGACGGTGTCTTTCAAGTACGTGCTGATCCACGTACATTCTGCGCGGGAGTCCAACCCTGACGATCGTGTGAGGCTACAAATGGACCGAGTACCACGCTGATATCTATGATAAAGCGTCAGAGGAAATTCAGAAGAAGGGCTTTGACTGTGAGTGTCTGGGTGGCGGCCGAATCTCCCACCAGAGCCGAGACAAGAAGATTCATGTGTATGGCTACCCCATGGGTTTTGGACGTGCTCAGCATTCTCTCTCAACGGAAAAAATCAAAGCTCACTACCCCAACTATGAAGTCACCTGGGCTGATGATGGTTACTGATGGGGCCCGGGTTGCTGCTTGCCTACGCTGTCAGACTTGTCCTTGAATTCTTGTCCTCTACCTTTTTGTTGTGTTGTATTAAGAGGGCACGTTGTGATAACCTGGTGTTTGCCTCCTTTTGTGCCTTCCAGTCCTATGGTGCCTAGCTGGGCCCCAAGGGGCATTCAGGCACAGAGTCCCCAACTGGAATTAAAAGTGCTGGGCCCTGGTTTGTGTGTAAAAAAAAAAAATATTAAACCCTAGGCACATCTACAAACAGACTGGATTCTCACTGATTCTTAAATATGGTTTATATAAATCTATACATTCAAGGGCAGCAGTGCTTTCTTCTATAGGAGGAAGGGGGATTCCTTCACAATTAACCAATGTACACACAAAAAGTTCTATCCTTATGCACAGTGTGAAGGTGACCTGGATCTTTCAAGACTCTACCAATAAAGCGAAATCTTTGACAGCTCCCCCAAAACTCAAAAGCTTTAAATATGAGAGCAACTACAGTCTAGGCACTGTGGTGTCGTGGAAAGAGGACTGAATCTAGGTCAGGAAGAACTGCATTCAAATCTGACCTTCAGCTCTTCTGTGTGATTCTGGACGAGTCATTGAACTTACCACAGCCTCAGTCCTCTCACCAGTAAAATGGGGATAGTAATAACTGTGGTAACTGTCAAAAAAGGCAACGTATGTAAAGAGACTGGGGAACCTCACAGTGCTGAGTAATAAAGGTCATTTTTAATGTCCAAAGACCAGCCTAGATCTATAGTCTTCACAATTAAGGAAGCAGGAAGATGAAAGCTGCTGCTAACAGCAGTAAATAAGGCCATTAGCCTCCTTCCCCTTCTGAGACTGCTAGGGGGTAGCATTAAAAAGAGACCCAGAACCTCAGGGTCAATATTCCTAATGTGGCCTTTAGGGTATGGTGGCTTTCTTTTTAAAGAACTCATTATGTTAGCAAGATGGCAAGAGTCTGTGGCAGCTAGATGGTATAGTGAATAGAGCTCCGGCCTTGGAGTCAGGAGGACCTGAGTTCAAATTTGACCTCAGACATTGGGCAGTTACTAACTGTGTGACCTTGAGCAAGTTAATTAACCCCAATTGCCTTGACTTCCCCCCTTCCAAAAAAGAGATGGCAGGAGTCTGGTGGAACTTCAGCCTTCAGGTCAGAATTCCTGGGCTGAATAAAATCCAACTTTTGACATATACTAGCTTTGTGACAATGGATAAGTCACTTAACATCTCAGTGTCTCCAGGGACTCTCTAATATTGGCGTATCTTCATGGATAGAGGGAGTTTCCTCATGGGGGATCTCTCTACACCAATAAAATCACAGGTTCAGATTTTTTTAAATGTGCCATTAGCTGGCATTAGACTTTGGAAATAAAATCACAGTTAAACAGTCTCTCTCCTCAAGGAACACACAGCTATCAGGGAGAACAACAAGCATGCATATAAGTAAGTATAAAATAAATGGAAAATAATTTAGGTTGACACTAGAAGCTGAGGGGATCAGGAAGGGAAGGGACAAGCAACTGGAAACATAGAAGAAGAAGAAATTACTTTCAGCAAGAAGGAAGTGGGGTGGGGTAGTGGTGGCCACTGGTCATTTTTGAGTTTACTTTCAAAATATGAAGAGCTTGAGTTGAGATTGTCCCAGTGAGAGGAAACAGGACCTTCTAAATGAAGAGACAGAAAAACAGAGAGAGAGAGACAGAGAGACAGAGAGAGACAGAGAGACAGAGACAGAGAGAGAGAGAGAGAGAGACAGACAGACAGACAGACAGACAGACACAGACACAGACACAGAGACAGAGAGAGACACACAAACACACGGAGAAAGATAGATTCTGGGAATATCTTGTGAAGGTTATCCTGATGTCTGCTTTGAGCTTTAGATCCAGAAAACACTTAAAGGCTTGGGGAGTGCTGACTCCACTTGTCAGGGCCAGCAAAAGCTATCTTGTCAGAATCTTCTGAGCCTCATTTTCCCAACACTTCTACATCCGAAGTCATGAGACTCTGCTGGAAATACAAAGAAGTTCATCCCTAGAAGTTTTGCTACCAGGTGAAGACCTTTTTCCTCATATAAATTCACCATAGAAGGAATTGTCCATGCTTAGAGGCAGTGCCTGCATGAGTAAAATCACAGATACAGTGAAATTAACAATCGAAGTCCTGGAGATTATTTAAATGTGAGTGGCAGAAACTTTGGCTCTTTTCCTTCATACTAATTTTACAAAGGGGAAGATAATGATGCAGTGGGCAGAACATCAGTTCTCAATCTGGTCTCAGATACTACTAGCTGCATGACCCTGGGCAAGTCACTTTGCCCAGTTTGCCTTAATTTCCTAAACTGTAAAATGAGCTGGAGAAGTAAATGGCAAACCATTCCAGCATCTCCACCAAGAAAGCCCCAAATGTAATCACAAAGAGTTGGATATGATGGAAGATGACTGAACAACAAGTTTTACAAAATGATTCCATAGTCAAGATTTGATCATTTTTAAACTGTGAAGTCTACTGCCATAACCAGGATATGACTCAAGGACTTACTCATTTGGTAAATTCTTACATTGTTATGAAAAATGTTATACATAAAACATACACTCATTTATAGGTAAAATATGGCTATATTTTAACAACATTTTATTGCACATTCAACATATTTTTTCAGGAGATTTATGGGAAATTTTTCTATTTTATTATTAGCTATGAATGGTTTCCTTCATGGATTAAAGAATTAAAATGTTAATGGGAAATTCATGATACAAAAATTTTTAAAGTTTCCTTTTTCCTCTGAATGATTGAGTATACATGCTATATATTTGGCTATTTTCACTATTATAACTCAGAAAAAAAAAACATTAAGTACAAATTTGCATATTGAACATTGGAAAATGACAAAACTGCTAGAGGCTAGTTCTCTGCTTTCAAAATAGAATGGAGGGATGAGGACATTGTCTAAATAATCTGGCTAAAATCCACCATAAAAAACTCTAGATGAGGACCCTCCTACAACGTTCTTTTTTTTATTATTAAGTTACTCTGCTCTAAATCAACAGCTTCATTCTTGGGGGAATTAAGTAAGTGTTGAAGATGTATAGTAATCCTGTTTTGCTGAAGAAAAAAATTCCAAGCAAACATTAATTACATTTCAGACATTTACTGAAGAAAGTGCGAAGTTTGTATATTTTTCAAATTTTATTCTGAACTTAAGAAATAAAGCAAGCATTTACATAACATAATAGAACAGAAAAAAAATGATTATACAGGAAACTGCAAATCTATTATGTACAAGTTGCTATTCCTTTTAAATACATAAAAAATCTATCATGTATTTTTTTTTCTTTTTTCTTCCCTCCCCCAAGCCTAGAGATGGCTACTATTAGACACATATGCATGCACATGTATGCACACATATGTGTTTGTACATTTAAAGCCATTCTATACATATGAAGTATATACATTGACATCCTACATAAGACCTGGGCATCTGTGGGCTGAATAAGGAGTGTCTGTATTTAAATTATCTGATAGTGTATTTGAAGACAGGGAAGCTGTAGGTGGCATAGAGAAGGTAAACACAGAGGCCCTCTGGAAGCCCAGCCCCTCTGGGATTCCAACATTGATTAGGACCTTCCTTTCCCTTTCCTTGCCCCCCTCCCATTGTATTCCTCTTCCCCTCTCATTTATTCTTTGTTAAAAGTATCAAGCCATAACAGAACAATTCCTAGACCTTATCTAATTGGACTCCCTTTATGGACTCTGATAATGGTAGGGTCCAGCGGGGGACACATCGCCTTTTCCTATTTGAATGTAAACAGTTTATCTTCATTTAGTCCTCTAGCATTGTTCTTGCACATTTATCTTTTTTTCTTACTCTTCACTACTATGTTTGAGTTTCAAAGTTTTCCACAGCTCTAGTATTTTCTTCATGAATGTTTGAAAGTCCTCTATTTTACTAAAGGTCTCTTTTCCTCTTCTGTTTTGCTGGATAAGTTATTCTTGGTGTAAGACCATATTCTTTGCCTTTTGGAATGTCATGTTCCAAGTTCTCTACTCCTTTGTAATGGTGGCTGCTAAATCATAGATGATCCTGACTTCGGTTCCTCACTACTTGAGGGTTTTTTTTTCTCTCCTGGCTACTTGCAGCACCTTTTCTTTGACCTGTTGACTCTGGGTTTTGGCTATGAAGCCAGCCTGTTCAACCAAGATCAAGAAGTCTTCCCTGGTAGCCAAGTTTTTAAAGAAGCTTTTTTTTGTTGTCTGAGTTTCCTACCAGGGCTTGTAATCATGCATAAAATTTTGAAAGCAAGTGCATCATGGAGATGTTTGACATGGAAGGAATTAAGAAGTCTAGGATTCTCCTTAAGCAGACCCACACCCCAAATGTTTTTTTAACCACATTCCTCTTAACATGTTGGTGACCTGGATACCCAATTAGAAGGTTATGTGGCATTATGATGCTTCCAGGAATGAGGTAACAAGCTTTATCCCATATCTCTTGGTATCTGTGAACCTCACTTCTTTCATTTTTACATATCTCCTTAGGTCTCTTCTGGTTCTAGACCTGTAAGAACTATTTATACTGGATGTCTACAATTCCTTTAAGTTCTAAATCTATGATCTCATTAGCCCGTAAAAACATCACCTCCTATGGAAAAAAATCACTCCTAAGTACTAGAGATACGAAGACAAAAATACAGAAGACTTTGCTCTCAAGAAGCTTGCATTCTATTTGGAGGACCTAGCAAGGACACAGGTAAAAGCAAAGCATACACAAATTAATATAAAATAATATCATAAAGAGCGAAATGTTAGGAACTAGAGGGGAATGAAGAAGGGCCTTCTGCAGGAGAAGGCTTCTGAGTTATGTCTTGAAGGAAGTAAGATATTCCAAGAAAGGAGGACAGAATATGTTTCAGTCATGTCAGCTATCTTATACAAAGGCACAGAGATGAGATATGGAATACTGTGAAAGATATACATCTAGGGATGCAATTTAAATGGAATTCAGTGTGTGAGAAAGAACATATTAAATATACCTGAAAAGATAAGTTAGAGTAGTTTAAATGGCAGGATTTTTTTGGGTGACAATAGAATATCATTGAACATGTTTGAGGAGAAAGATGACAGTGTATCCATTAGGTAATTTTATAGAAGAGTTTATGTAAAGGCAGAATCAACAAAAGATCTTTCAGTTTCAGACTCATGGTGACTTTTCCCTAAACCCAGCCACTGAAAACCCCTTATTTGTCTTTATGTGCTATATAACATCCACGTGCTAAACCACTGGGTGACACCTGTTCAAGATAGAATTGGCGGAATGATTCCAAGAAAAAGAACTCAGTTTCAGATAAAATGTGT
>CM053622.1:335192871-335232227 GCA_028646595.1 Phalanger gymnotis
AGCAAGTGGAGGTAAGAATTATTGATGACACTTTCTCTAAAACAAAAAACTAGCATTATTTGCATTGGGGAAAGTCTGGAAGCTTTCCCAACAAGATGAGGGGTGAAACAAAGATGCTTACTGTCTCCACTATCATTTAACATAAAATCATTCCAAGGAAGGAAAGGGCCTATCCCTTATGTACCAAAGTATTCATAGGAATACTATTTATAATAACAAAAAGTCAGAAATAAATTAGGTATTCAGTGATTGACTATAGCTGAGAAAATTATAGTATAAGGATATAATGGAATATCATATAATAAAGATGAATATGAAGAATTCAGATTTAAAAATCAAAAGGCGTATAACCTAATGCAGACAGAAGGAAGGAAAACAGGGAGAACAATACAAACAATGACTACAATCATCTAAATGAAGACAACACTAAAAGACCAAATAGAATGGCTAATGCTGATTAAGATTAATGAGATTACATGTGTGCGCGTATCCTTCTTTTTAAAACTAATAGTAGCCTATCAGAGCAGAGTTAAAAATATATATTGTCTGTCAAAATAGCCGTTATCAGATGGTTTGACATTTTTTTTTTATTGGAAGGTATTATGGGGGAGGCGGATGTGAGGTGGTTGTTTTATCAAACACAAAGTATTCCCGTTAAAAACTAAAAATCAATCAAAACTTTAATGAAGAATGTAAAATGAAAATACATGTTTGAACATATAAAAGAAAGTGGAGACATCTTTGGAGAAATAGCAAACTGAATCAGGAAGTCAAAGGGTGAAATTGAGCAGCTTGTGAAAGAAATACATTAACCAAGAAATCAAGTGGGACTTGTAACTAAGGAACCACTCTCTAAATGTTTATTATAACTCCCTATGGCTGCCACTGCTATTGACTCAATTAAAATCCAAGGAATGTCTATAAGGAGACCAAATAGTTAACTTTACATTTACTTTTCCAGCTGCCATTAAACTCTAGCTGGAAGAATACCATGGAGTTGGTAATATATTAATCTGGAGGGCCTCTCTTTTGCTTTACTAACAAATTTATATTGCTAGGGAGAGACTGTATACAAACTCTGCCAGAATATATGCTTGCCAAGATGGGTTCAAAGCTTTCTATAACTTCTTGTCTTGTACAGCTGTAGATTCACCAGAGTGGACACAAAAATTAGATTCCATCTTTATAATACAATAATATATTTTCCCACCAGATTGAAATTATATTTTTAGACAGAAGTTATAGCTCATATATGTATGTATGTATATATGTATACATATACATATAGTATGTTAGGTTTTACGAAACACTTTCCTCACCAAAACCTTTTGAATTTGTTGCTGCGAAAATCATTTTTCTCATTTTACAAATGAGAAGACTGAATGGATAAGTGACTGGTCCACATTCATACAATTAGATAGTGTCAGAGCTTGAATGTCAGCCTGCTTCTTTTTTACTTCAAGGTCAGTTCCTTGTTGACCATATTATACTGGCTTTAATATTTCTCTAGTTTCTATTAATAAGAGAAAGCATTCTTCCTCAGCTATAGAATTTTACTTTGTACAAGTTTTTGTTTTATGACAATTATTCTGTAAGAAGTGAAAGGATCTTCAAATATACAATCCAAATACTTCCTTCCATAGATGAGGGCTACATCATTTACCCGAGGCCACCTAGCTGGTTAGTAGTCAAGCCAGCACCAGAATCCAAGCCTTCTGATTCTCACTCCAATGCTCTTTACACTATACACTTCTATCTCCTCCATTTACAATGATATTTACCAATGATATTTCAAACAAATTTTCATAATAATGAATTATTATTAAAAATATTCAAAATGGTAAGAGGCAGAGTGAATTTAGAGATGGTCTTAAAGTCAGGAAAACCTGAATTCGAATCCTGCCTCTGACACATTAACTAACTGTGTGATGATGGTCAAGGAGTGGGTATGGGATGGCATAGCTAATGAGGTAGATAACTAATGTGTGAAGTGACAAATCAGGATCCAAAAAGATCATGGCAAACTGCACATGGGACTGAATCTAAAAAAGATAAAATTTAATAAGGAAAAATGAAAAATTTGACACTGACATACAATAAAGCAACTTCTTAAGTACAAAATTAGATAGACGTGACTAGGAAGTTTACCATGAGGTTTCTAATGAACTGCAATTTCAAAGTGAGTCAGCAGCATGCTGTGGAAACCAAAAGATGAAATTCCTCAAACTAATGCAGTGTTAGGATGAATTCAAAGGGCTATGACTTCCAGGAATAAGGTAGTGATGAAGCCCTACATTACTCAAATATCTTTGCTCTGGTCAGTCCATATCTGGAAGGTTGTGTTCCATTCTGGACACTGTGTTTTGGAAGGATATTTAGAAGTTCAAGAGCAGTCAAATGAGGTCAACTAAGATTCTAAAGAATCTCTAGATAATGACATATTCATATATGGATATGTGAATGTTTGGCCTAAAGAAGCCTTGTGTGCTTAAGAGGAGGAAACAAGCTAATGGTCGTCTTCAAGTCATCTTATACATGTTAAATCTGATATGCCTACAGGTAATCCAGGTGAGGAATAGTTAACAGGGGCTGGGGAGATAATTTAAGCCTGCATATAAATATGTGAAGATCATTTGAATATAGATCATAATTAAAGCCATGAAAATTAATAAAATCACATGTATAAGATGAAAGAAGTTCATCAAAGCACATTTGTAGTGCTTCTATGTGCAAAATGGATTAGACTTGTCCCATTTGGACCCAGAAGGCAAAAATAGGAGCAGTGGGAAGAACTTGTAGAAAGGCTTATCAGGCAAAACAAAATGTCCTAATGATTGGAGCTATCCTGTAAAGGAACAAACTGCCCTAGGATGCAGGGATTTCCTCCTCAGGTCTTTAAACCATGGCACAGTATCTTACAGAAGAGATCTGAATAGAGATCTGTGAGGTCCTTTCCAACTCAAAGATTTGATGATTGTGTCAGTCAGTGAACTATCATTGTGTCCAATTAAATTGCTCTCTCATCAAACCAGAATCACAAGCTGTGTTATATAACGAAGTTTTCTTTAAACTTTATGACAAATGAATGTACACAACAATAAAACAAACCCAATCGTTTGACAGGTATTTGTAATAATTAACTATGCCTATAACATAAGCAAAAATTACAGTTAATCAACTGAAATGTAATGCTGGGGCCACTGGATAATGACCTTCAAAAATGGACTGAACCATGAAGAGGATATGATAGAAAATCCAGTGATCTTGAACTCAGAAATGGTAGCTAAATTGTCTCTTATTTCTCTACATATCTTAACTTTTTTTGTTTGCTTATGGTCCAAATCTGTGATTTCAACGTAATGGGGAATTACTAATGTGGACATTCTCTGAGCCAAGGCAGATATGCAATTTCTCTACAACTTAAAATCTTAGAGAACTGACTGAAAGCTGATGTTAAGTGACTTTTCCCTGGTCACACAGAAGCAAGACTTGAGCGGAGGTCTTTCTGAATCCAATCCCATCCACTATCCCTCTCTTTCATAATAAAAAGAAACAATTGCTACCAAATACATATTAGCCAGTAAAGAAGATGAAAAAGGAGGAAGGAGACCAGTGTCACTTTAAGGAACAAATGACAAACAATATGTATTATAACAATACATGTCCATTATACATTCTAGCAGCTCCAGCAACTGGTTTCACATTCTAGAACATTCCATGTTACATAGCCAAATTCATGAAGACTACTTACACACCCTTTTGATGTTGCCTCACACTCCCATTGTCTGAAACTTTTTTCCACTTTAAATTTATAAAAAAAGGGTGGTTTAAGAACCCTTCTTATAGCATTTCATATTTATTTTATTACATTTAAATAAAACTGAAATCGTTGGAGGATCTCAACTGGGTCTCCCTTGACTTGAATTCCTTATAAAGACCTGTACACTTTGTTCACAAAGCTACAGTACCCCATTCAAAAGAAGCATCTTACAATATTCTATTACTTATGATGACCACTCCAATGGTACAATATTTGAAGGAGAATAGATATGCATGAAGAGATCCTAATGTGTGTTTTAAAGTTTTTGATAACTTGGTAACTTCTTGTTGCAGTTTTTGTAGAGGCTTATTTTCTGACCTTCTTCTCAGTCTTGCATTTTCAACATCTTAAAAGACTTTAGCCAAATAGACAAAACTCTCAACTACTATTTAGATTCCCTTTAAAAAACAGTTGAAGAAAAAACATAGACTCTCAAAGAACAATAATAAGCTGCTGTACACTCACTCCAGTTGCCTCTGTGGAGTGTGATGTTACTCAATACTGTCACTCTTGTTTTTCAGAAACATTCAAAAAATGAGTCTTTTACTTTCCCTAAAGGCTGACTTTTTCAGACTCTATGTTGGTATAAGATTCCAATATTAATTGGTAATGTGAGTTTTGAGAATTTTCCATGAATCTCCATGTTATCCTTATCTCCTAATGCCAAACCAGCAAACATTGGCTATTCCACCACAATTAACCCAACACACTCCCCAGTTATAAATTTTGAGACTTATAGCAGCTACGGCAATCAAAGGAACCTGCTCTTTTGCTGATCTGGAATACTTTTGATGGGCTTGGTGATGCTCTCTGGTCCCTTCCAGTGAGAAATGTATTCTGACTTCTTGCTAATGGATGAGAAAAATGGTGGTTCCCAGGTATTCTGTTGGGGTGCATGGGAGTACCCCTTCTGATGGGGACTTATGTCAGTGATGATTGGTAAAAGCTAGAAAAGCCTATACTTTAGCAGTCTATAAGAACCGTTGAAAGATTTGTCCTCCCTCTCTCTTTTCAGCATATTTCAGCTTCACTCTTGACATTCCAGAAGAGTACAAAGATGATTTTCTTTCATCCTCCTCGCCCCAAAGTAATAGAAGATACAGGTACATGGCAGTGGGAACTGAGATTTGCCTATGCAAACTTAAGTCTGAACCTGGAGTCTCTTGCTCCCTGCTTTATTTTATTTTCTATCCCCGAGAAAGGTCATCAAATAACATTCCTGAGCAATTAGCATTTCCATCCTTAGTGGCTGGCCATCTTGTGAGTTTAAGAAGTCAGGAGTTCCTCAGCTGGTGCCAGCTAGTGGGAGATATTTCCTCACGCTATACCACTTCTTAGAGGAGAAGATGCACCACCACCAGAAAAGCTACAAAGAAGATACTGTATTTGAAAGGATGAAGGAAACCAAGGTATTCTCTTACCTCTTGGAAGATCTGGACCTTGTGGATTTCTTGGACAAGCAGATATGAGAGAAAAATAAAACATCTGCTACTTCGTATCACAAAGTACTTTGCCTTTCAGGAAAGTATGAAAGGAATGATGGTTAATTGTTTTAAGTTCTTAAGTAGTCAGAAATCTGTGTTAATGAGTCTTTATGTAAAGTTTTACACATTTATTTTGTGGAAGAGGAAATAAATATTTGTCCTGTGCTTGATATGTACTTTGTACTCTATTTTTCAAGAAGGGACCCCATTAATCCTTCTTAAGGGAGACCCTAGACATGGGCCATAATCAAACTGTATTTAAGAGATTTTCCCTAGAACTCTGGGAAAGGAAAAAAAAAACATATCAAAGAATATGAGAAAGGCCAATCTTTAGGGATTGGGTACCACCAAAGACTGAACATTGTTTGCATGAATCTACACTAGGTGCACCTTTTCTAAGAGGGGATCCCTTTGGGCAATGGAAAATGTATAGCAGTTTACAGATAAAAAAAAATTCCTTTAGAGACAATATAGTCTAATTTCCTCATTTTACAGATGAGCAACCTAAGGGGGAGTGACTTGTCCAAAACTGCATGCTTAGTGAAAGTCAGGGCAGAAGTACAATTCAGAAATCTTGACTCTGAGTCCATGGAATCTTCACTACCACCCATTGCTGTAATGTGTAAGCAATGGCAAACATGATGAAAACAGAAATGGCTAGAAAAAACTTTCATGAACTGATGCAAAGTAAAGTAAACAGAGCTAGGAAAAGCAATATACAAAATTATTACAACAACATCAATGGAAATAAAAACCACAAAACAATAAAAACTCAATGTCACCAGAGTAAAAAGAAGTTGGGCCCCAAAGAAGGTTATGGGAAGACATCAATCCCTGTTCTTTTGTAAATGTGGGCTTTTATCATTGTGGAACACTGAATACAGTATCAAAGTTTTTCAATATGGTGACTGGTTTTGCTGAATTTTTTCTCTTTCTATTTTTTAAAAAAATGCATTTACCCCCAAATTCACAAAGTTAAAAATAGACAAGCAAAATAAAAATATTATCCCTTTTATAATTCCCCAAGGCCCACCACTTACAATGACTTCGTTTCTATACAATGGAAATTTTTCAGACAAAGTACACACCCTAATCTTTAGGCACTACTTATGTGAGTACTCTGCAGACATAGAATCCAGCTTTTCACCAGGTGTTTCACTTGAGACTGACAACTGTTATTAAAACACTGCTGACCCTTTAAGCCTGTGTCCTAACATAATACATGTTTATGTGACTCATTACAAATAGAAAAAGGAATATTCTCTAAATATTGGACTAAATGGGAATTTCCTTAGAAACATTACTGCTTCCCATGCCAAAGACTGTTAGGGAAAAAAGACATCAGCACTTTGGTGGTAGCAATATTATAGTCAAGATTTAAACTTTTTTCTTTTTCCTCCCTTTTTTCCTTTTCCTTTCTGTTAGGAGGTTAGTTTGAGTGAGGACAATATTTATAAATTCTATTTAAAACATTCTTAAAGAATTAAGGTCATTAATTGCAAATTTAATTTGAATACCTCTTGAAACATGTGTGAACATCAAGGGGCATGGGCCCAAAGAGGTAATAGTAATGGACCACTAAAATTTTAATATTTATATGGACATTAACTTCTTTTATGTTTTTTCATCTTGGGTGGCATTTTAGATCAAGTGTGCCTGTACACGATGTTAATTTAATTTCTTTCATTAAAAAAGGACAAATAGCTGAATTCAGTAAATGATGCATATGTTTTACTCTATATAATGTTGAATGAGCAGTTTGAATTTTTCATCATTTGTCTTTGAATTGCCTGGCCACAATGAGTGCATGTATGAAAAGACATTCCTTAAGCACTATGTGCAAAGAAAGCACTACACTAAGTTCTGAGGATACAAATAGAAAAGATAGCCCCTGCTTTCAAAGAGCTTACCATCGAATGCAGGAGACAACACAATGAAAATGTGCTTGTAATGATTTTCTGTACTGAAGGAATTATATAAATATAAATACATAAATTGGAATCATTCTACTAGCTTTCTTTCTGGCCATATTTCATCTGAGAAATTCTTATGTACCTTGGCCAAAATAACAATGTCTGGATTTTTAAAAATTGAATTTTAAATCACTTTTATCTGATATCCATGTCACTTATGGGATAGTAAAACACAAAATGTGACTAGTTCATAATAGTGTCCAGTACTTTAATATTTAAAAAAAAAATTACTTTGTGTTTAGAAACAAAATATGGAGAGACTTAATTCTTCATTTTTTTTAACAAAGGGAGAGGTTTCAAAAAGGACCCAAATAAACCCTCAAAAATATAAATTCTTCATTTAAAAAAATAAAAGCATTAAAAGGATTTATTCAATGTTATCTGTCTGCAACAATAACTTTTCTGTTAATTTCTGTGCACTATAAATCATCAGATTTTCATAAATAATGTGGGAATCATCACATCATTTATTCTCAAAGGGAGAAAAGTTGGGTGTAGAATTTTTTTTTTTATTAAGCTAAGACTGTAAGGCTATACCTTTCCAAGCTACCTAAGAGAGCAAAGGCCTTAATTTATTTTTCCTTTTAAGATGTTGTCTAAGCTTATCATTTCTCAAGATGAAAAAGAATCTAAAGTAATCAGAATATTTTGTTTTGGTCTGGACATGAGATTTTTATAAGTGCTTGGAATTCCTGGTCTGGAAACTACTCATTCCCATGACACTCTCATCACTGCATTTCTCTTTGAAAATTCCCTGGGAAAGTAAGAGGTTAAGCAACTTAGGCAGAAACAAATAGCTATTATGCATTAATGTCGAGTCTTGAATCAAGTCAAGTCTAGAGCCTCCTGACTCACTATGCCTTGCTGTCTCTCTACTACCACTGAAAACACTAGTCTGGGAACTAGGAGATCTGGATTTGAACTCCAATTTTTCCTCCATGTGACTTCAGGCAAGTCACTTCATCTCTGAAGAACTCAGATTCCTAATCTACAAAATTGGAGTGGTGGTAGGGGCCTTGAGGAAGGGAAATATGATGATACTGAAGGTCCTTTCAACTATTCAATCATTCTATGATTCTATGTGAAGCTCTGACAGTAGCAGAGGAAACAACACTGGGAATACTTGAGATTTTCTGTCCTTTATTTACCCATTTCCAAATTAGAGATATAACATAAAATAAGAATAATAGCTGAAACTGAAAAAATATGCCCCCTTTTAAGCCCATCCTTTTAATTCATTATTCTCCTCAAAATCTCATGATATAAAACTCCAAGGACCAAAATGTACATTTGCATATTTGGAGTATCCTCTGCATTCAGTAGGTGCTCATTGCTTATTGACTCAGTTTTGATTTTTCTCTGGGACCAACAGTGAAGAGGCAGCTCACTGACCATCACTAGAAATTCTTTCATCAGAGAATATGAAGAAGTTTTAAATAGACTCATAAATCTTTTTATCTTGAGGGGAAAAAACAGTGTTGTTCAAATTCCTTTCAAAGGGTTAAAAATAAAAGTCACATTTTAAAAGCCTCATATTTTTGCAGAGTCCAAAGAATATTCTAGTTTTCGTACTTCTCTCCTGTGGCTCTCATTAAGTGGGGTCATCTTCAGCTGGCATGAGCACCTAGGACCAAGGAGACGGCAATAAACCATAATGCAGGCAATGAGTCTAGACAGCGCTATTATGTTCGACACAGTGTAGCTCAAACAGAACGACTTGGATTGTTCTGATAATAACTCTGGCCAGCCATTTTCTGTAGTGGCTGCTCCTTACTTCTACAGGCTGATAAACTTATTAGGTGCCTATTACAGCATTGTTATCAAGAAGCACATTCAAGCGTAATGTTGTACCTTTTATCTCTAAGTGTGATGAGGAAAAACATGACTGCCAATGCCAACCTGGCACAAGGTACCCTGGCTGTTTGGCTATTTGGGGCTGGATACAACAGCGGCAGGTAATTCATATCAATCTTCAGCACAGAAAACAGCACAACTCAAGTGGATGGTATTGTATGCACCAAGACTTACAAAACAAAAATGCTGATCTCACAGACACTGTGCTGTCAGCCTTTAACCCCTAAGAAACCAATACATTCTCGGCTAGAGACCATTTTAGTCTCTCGGCTGGCCAGTGTATGTACTTTCTCTCGGCTATAACTTGTGCAGAGATTCAACTTAAGAATGCAGTGGTATCCGACACAGGGTAACTGGTCGACCATTGGCAATTCATTTCTAGGATCAAGTATAAACTCCTTTTGGGCATTTAAAGTTCTTTATACCCTAGCTTCAACCCATCTTTTCAGCATTATTCTTACGGTTTTTGTTGTTCAGTTGTTTCAATCTCTCCATGACCCATTGTGGAGTTTTCTTTGCAAAGAACCAGAGTAGTTTGCCATTTCTTTTGGTGTTTTCTTGGCAAAGATACCAGAGTATTTTGCCATTTCTTTCTCCAGCTCATTTTACAAATGAGGAAACTGAGGCAAACAGGGTTAAGTGACTTGCTCAACTAGTAAGTTGAGGCTAATTTTGAACTCATGAAGATAAGTCTTCCTGACTTCAGGGCCAGCACTCTATCCACTGCACCCCCTAGCTGCCCTTCCAGCATTTTTATACGGTCTCAAAAGTCTTAATCACAAAAGCTTTAATAACTTAAAACTATACAAAGAAAGAGTTTTGAAACACTCTGCACACTATTCCCCTCCACCCTACAGTAGTATTTCAGTGTTATTTCACATACTATTCTTTACTCATATAACATTCCATTTTCTGTCTCTTTTTGTACGATGATGTGTGTGTGTATGTGTGTGTGTGTGTCTGTGCCTGTGTGCACAAATATATGTCTCTCCTGATAGAATATAAGTAAAAATGAAAGCAGAGACTATTTCAACCTTATATCCTATATTCCACTTGTGAGTAGAAACTCTTCATTCTAGCCAACTAGTTTCTTACTTATGTCATGAGAGCACTGCCCCTAAGCCTTTTGTTCATATTTTATGCCACTTCGAATATTCTCATACCTCTTTTCTCCTCTCCCTTTATCTACACCTGAAGCTTCCTTTAACACCCAGCTCATATTCTACTTCCTTCATGAGGCCTCCTCAATATCACTCTCTTTTGAAATTTCATAGGTATCATGTCTGTGTCATATATTTAGAACTTAATATAGTTGACCTTATGGTTTTTTTAAATGTAAAATTTTAGCTCCTTGTGGGTGGGGATGTTTTGTCCTCATCTTGTATCCTGTTAACAGGATTTTACTGAGCCAATTTCTGATCTAAGAATGACAAAACTACAGGCCAAAGGTGAATTTCCAATGATCTGATAGCCTTTAATTAGTTTCATTATGAAGAATAGATTTGCAAATCAGGAATTCATAGGGAGAGGGGACGGTGGATTGCAAACAAATGTTCGCTGGGGCCAGAGTGATTTCCCATGACCAGCTGACAGATGGAAGACAATACAACAGTTCTAGAGTCCAGTCTTTGGGGGTCTGTGACTTGGTAGACCAGAGTTCTGTGATGGAAACAGGCTCTACAATCTTTGGTTCACTTTACTTCAACCACAAAGGCACAAGTAGTCCAGTGATTGTGAGCCTTGTCAGTGGTTTGATTGATCATTTCAAGCTGCATTGTGAGCTGACTCAAATGAGACACAATTCTGAAAAATCTAAATTATTGGTATATTCATTACACATATCATATTGATTATTATGAAAATCACAATTCTCTTTACAATACTTATCACCCAGCACAATACCTTGCACAGAGTAACCACCCAGGCAGTCAGTCAAAAAAAATTTATTAAGGGCTTAGTCTGTGGCAGACACTTTCTAAGTAAAGTGTCTAAGTTAAAAAAAAAAAGTAACTATCCCTATTCTCAAGGAATATGTATTCTAATGGAGGGAAAAAATGTATATATGTAGGTACATATAGGTAGATAGATAGATAGATAGATAGATAGATAGATAGATAGATAGATAGATAGATACGTAGATAGAGTTAGAGATGGAATAGATAGAAAGTAATCTGAAAGGGAAATATTAGGTTAGGGGATCAGGAAAAACTTCCTGCAGAAGAGTGACTTTAAAAGCAGCTTTAAGCTGAATCTTGATGGAAGCTGGGAAAAACAAAAGGTGGGGAAAGCAATAAAAGTAGGCCAAAGTAGCTTAATCATAGAGTATGTAGTGGGAACAAAGTGTGAGAAGGTAGGAAGGGGCTAGTTTATTCAGAGCTTCAGAACCCTGAGAACTTTATATTTGATCTCGTACATAACAGAGAACCACTGTAGCTCATGGAGCAGGAGGATGGACAAAGTTAGACCTAGACTTTAGAAAAATCACCTAGAAAAATGGGTGAAGGATTGATTGGATAGGAAAAGACCAGTTAGGAGGGTATTAATAATAACTAATCCTTCTCCAGTACCTTCTTCATAAGAACCCTAGAGGTAGGTGCTATTATTATGCCCATCTTACAGTTGAGGAAACTGAAGCAAATAGAGGTTTTTAGTGACTTCTCAGTCACACAGAGCAAGAGAAGATTCAAACTCATCTCTTCCTGACTCCATGCCTAGGGCTCTAGCCACTGTGCTCTCTAGCTGCATCTGTCTTGGTCAGAAGTAATGAAGGATTGACCAGGGTTGTGCTTTTACAGTTATTTGTCACCAAGTACAGTGAACATTTTCAATTGAATCTTTGAGCCTACAATTTTTTCCAGAAATCAGTTAAGGAAACTGTATCATGCCTGAATTTTTAGTAACTACCTTTTCAAAAGTTTTTCTTAAATAGGCCTTCAATGTCACAATGATTCCTTGGTCTATGGGCCACAATAAAAATATTATACTTGATGGCAAAACAAATAAATAAATAAATAGCTTTTGTACTCTGTCACCCAGAATGAACTGAGTGTAGTTGGATGACCAGAGGCATTATTTTAAGTAAGTGATAATTTTATCACAATATTGTTATCTTTGCAATATGTTTTCCATAGCTGCCCCGTTGAATCTTTGAAAATAGCTTTAGTCAAAAAAAAAATACGGGGCAGGTAGGTGGTGCAGTGGATAGATCACCAGCCATGGAGTCAGGATGGACCTGAGTTGAAATCGTGCCTCAGACACTTGACACTAGCTGTGTGACCCTGAGCAAGTCACTTAACCCTGGTCACCTCACAAAAGAAAAAGAAAATGGCTTTAGTCTCCCATGCTTTCTCATTTGACCATCAAAGAGATGGAAACATTCTATGGTTATAGCTTCTAAGAATTAAAGGATTTTGAGACAGATTTAAAAAGCATTGTTTTAATTTAAAATTCCCTTTTGCACTACATCACAATAAAAGTATGAGACGATCCTGAGATATTTTCAGTCCAGGTTCTTCTTTCTTATAACGTGAATTTTGTTAGGCATTATTTTCTAGAATAAGCCTGTTTCATCCATATTAAAAAGTTGTTGATCAGTATATCCACCTTCTTTGATTATTTGCCTCAAACTACCAAACTAAACCATTTAGCTGCCATGTTTTCATCTTCCACTCTGACAATTTTAACATTATGCACTTGAACTCATTTTTAAAACTGATCAAACTAACCAAAGCTTGCAGTAAAAGTTTCTTACTTCATATTTCACATCTTTCCTGACTTAAATAAACATGAAACTTTTGTCTGAATGGCTGCAATCGCAAGAGGACTGCAATTTTCATTTCATACAGCTAAAAATCTTATATTTCTATCATTGTAATATTTCTATTCCTTGCAATTGCTTACATACCACAAACATCTGATTCAACTCTGACTTCTTACTTTATTTTACCTTTGTGTATTATAATATTCCATACTGTGGACTCAGGCATTCCAACATATCGTCTTATTTTAAAGTTACCGTGACTACATTCATGATGTTAAATTGCACCAAATTTTCATTCTAACGTAATAACAAGCTTCTCCTCCTCCTCCTGCTCCTCCTCCTCCTTCTTCTTCTCCTCCTTCTCCTTGGCCTCCTTTTCTTTCTTCCTTCTCCTCTTTCTTTTTCTTTGCTGACAGTCTTTCCATCTAAAATATTATTCTTCTTTTCCATTTACTAAAGGCACCTAAAAATTAACACAACTGTTGGTGATGTGGTATGTGGAAGTTCATCACACCCATCAAAAATGATAGGCTAGTGCAAACTGACAAAGTAATAGAGTGATAAAATCTTCCACTAGTTAGCACACATTGCATTAATCAAATTTTGGCTCACACTAAATGTGACCTGGTATCATTTTATAATTTGAAATAAACTAAGTTTCACATTATAGGGCTCTCATTAATCTTGTCCTATCTGTATTATATACTTTATAGGGCTGTTGGGAGGATCACATAAAATTTCTAAAGCATGTGGAAAACATAAAACATTAAACAAACAGCAGATGATAGCAACAACAACATTTATAGTAAGTAGAGATTTGATAGGGCATAGTAGTGAAAGCATTGGATTTGTATTCAATAACTCCCAGGTTTAAGACTTGCCTCTGATACTTATTAACTGTATCACCATAGGCAAGTTCTCTGAACTTCAGTTTTTTTCATCTGTAAAATGGGAACAACGGAAACAAAGAATTTGGTTTCTGGGATTAAAGGAGCTAAATGTCAGTTATCTTCAGTATGTCACAGAGTCAATGTATAAGTAATCAGACAACAAACATTTATTAAGCACCTACTATTTTCCAGGCATTATGCTAAGAACTGGTAATATGGAGAAAGGTAAAGCATAACAAACAAACAAGTAAACAAAAATGGTCTCTTCACTCAAAAAGGTTGTCATCTAATGGTGAAGATAATATACAACCCACTATGTAGAAACAGGATATAGACATGATAGATTGGGTACTGTCTTTGAGGGAAGGCCCTGACATTAAGAGGGTTTGGAAAGATTTCTTGTAAAAGGTAAGATTTTTAGCTGGGACTAAGGAAGCCAGAAAGGCCAGGAGATAGAGAGATGAGGAGGGAGAGAATTCTAGACATGGGGGACAGTTACTGAAAATGCAAAAAGTCAGGAGATGGAATGTCTCGTGCAAGAAATAGAAAGAACATCTTCATGCCTGGATCACAGAGTACATGTTTGGGGAGTAAGACATAAAAAAGTACAAAAGGGTCAGTTTATGAGGATTTTTTAAAAAAAATTGTTCCTGGCAGCAATATTGGAATTTGTTGAATAGAGGAATGAAATGGTCAGATTTACTTTTTAGGAAAGATCAGTTTCACAACTGGTTGGAGAATGGACTGAATCAGGAAGAGGCTTGAAGGAAGGAGACTAACCACAGGGCTATTGAAATAATCCAGGAGAGAGTGGATGTGAGCTGCCCCAGAGCAGCAGTGACAGAGGAAAGAAGAGGGTATAGAGAAAAATATTTACGAAGGTATGCTAGAGAAGTAAAAATTTTAGACATGTCAATATCCGTGGGTCAGAAGGTTTTTGGCAACCTCCCCAAGAAGACTTAAATAGGGGTGGGGAAACTGAGCCTCGATTTGTTCTGTGAAGTTTGGATTCAGTCAAAGGGCCGCACTTGAGGACCTAGAGGGCCACATGTAGCCTCAAGGCTGCAGTTCCCCACCCCTGAAAGACATTTGCTTGGCACTCTGGAATGGAATTCATGCTATTCATGATAGCACAGGATGGTTAGGGCCCAGAAGGAACATAGCATTACTCTGAAGGATCTAGTTTATTTAAAACATTTTAACTAGTGGCTTTCTAACAGGTCTCAGACACTTAAGCTTACATATATTTTTTTCTTGTAGTGAGAAAAGCACCTTGTGATCCTCACCAAGATTTCCCCCTTTCAATAAAATAGCTGTAGTGCCCCAATCTGAAGGAGCAATTATTATTACTGTTCAAGCATGGTGCCTACAAGTAGGTAAGCACATAATAGCAGCCATGCTTTTCTACCTACTTACTATATGCCAAGCACAGAGCTCAATAATACATAAAGTGCTTGAGAATACTTTAAGTCTAAAGAGTGCTTCATAAAACCAAATTTTATGCTTTTCACTTCTTGGTACTTGCCACCATTTCAGTAGTCTAGTTTGATATATACTTATTTATCTACTGGGTACTGAAAAATTAGTAGCTGAGTGTTCAAAAGGCATTTAAAGTACAGTAGTTTTGTTGTTGCCAATAGTGTCAACGTAGCCTAGCTAAATTTGTGTTTCATTTTATGCACACATAGGAATTTCACATTATGCTCCTAGCTTTTAAAATCACTTATTTAGTGGCTAGTAAAATTAACGTACTTACATGGTCCCCACCCCATACTTCATCTTCCTCCCCAGTTCTGTTTTAGCCAGTGAGAAAGATATGGCATGATTGCAAGCTCTGGCTGGATCCTGAGGACAAAACTTCCTAAGGCTTGGACACTTACGAGAGCAGAAGTCAGCCTGATAAGCTTCATTCAATGCCATTTTTACTCTTCATCTCCTGCCCTCATCTGCTTCCTTTCCATTATTTGTGCCACCATTATTATTCTCTCTACAAAATCACTGTTGTCATGGCCAGCTCTTTGTTCCCTCCCTCTATTCTCCTTTGTATATTTCTGTACATTGCCAGTTGTTCAAAGCCTCCATAAATTAGTGGAGAGACTGCAAAAGTAGAAAAAGAAGTAAAATATTTTAAAATAGGATAATAAGATGCTATCTGCCTTTGGTGTTTGACCAAGATACCACATCAGTTAACTGTCATATGCTGCTCCTTTCTCCTTCTGTTCTTGCCCATGTGTTCATAATTAGAATGTAAACTTTCCTAGGATGAGGTGTCTTCTTTTCAACATCAATTTAGCAGATGGGCTTTTTCTTTTACACTTCAACTGAGTAATATGTAATCAGTTTATTTCATTTCACTAGTTCAACATTTGGCCAGACAGGAATATAAAGGAAGTGCCTAATCAGCCCCAAAATGTCCAGCAGGCTGCAGGCCTTCAGCTCATGGGTGTGTACAGATCTGGAAGAAGAAGGTTGCTTCCTTCTAGTGTTTCTGTAACTTGCAATGGGTAAAGTGGATTGGGTCAGCCACTTTTCACAGGCTTAAATCATATGCTAAGAATGGTATTATTCCTCATATATAAGTAAGGATAGCATAAAATAGAAATGATTCCTGGATTTTCCCCCCAAAATAATCTCATATTCCTTTAAAAGAAACTTCCAAATTAACAAACATTTGTTTTCTCTCTTCCTCCTCCTGTCTCCCCACCCCAAACCAAAACAAAATCCTTTAAATAAATACACATAATCAAATTTTTAAAAAATTGTCCCATAGGTCAGGTCAAAACACATGTCTCATTCTGCATACTGAATCTGTCACATCTCTGTCAGAAAGTAGATAGCATGCTTTGTCATCCAAGGAGTTTGATTGGGACTTCATTCTTTTCAAGCAGCACCCAATTAACTTCATCAACAGGATATTGTTTGAGGACCTTAAGGCTGGGAAATGAAATTTTTCATGGTACTACTGCCTACTGAACAACTTTATGATCAGCTCTGGTTGTTTACTGAGGATCTGCTTTTCTGGGATTTGGTTTTATGAGCCTGTATAAGCCAAGACTTTCTGGAAAGGTATTAGGACTATAGGCCTTCAGAGAGAAGATGCTGGCTTTGTTACCTTAGCCCATCTCATCTCCTCCAAGAAGGCTTTATCTGTGGTCTCTGCCTCTAAACTTCTGCAATTGTCTCTAATTTTTCAGCAGGCCCTCATTGGCATTGTTGTTCCTTCTTTATTAGCATAGCCTATCTTTCCAATAAGTTGTAAACTCCTTTATAACAAGGACATTTCATTTTTGTCTTTCCATCCTCAGTGCCTGACACAACCTAGTTGATAATAAATGCTTCTTAACTGATTGATTCTGAGCTAGATTGGAAGTTCCTTAATAGCAGAGCCACATCTCATTCATTTCAATTCAATTCACTGAGTATTTATGTAATCAGTACATTGTGCTGTTGGTACATATAAAAAATTGCCTTGTCTTCTAACTCTGTCAGCAGAATTCAACTGAATATTAGATATCAATAATCCAACTACATTCCTCTAGAGCTTTTATTCAACTAAAGGTATGTACTTTAATCATTCTCTTGACTTTACTCCTAATTAGTAGTCATGGGATCATTAGATTTTAGATGTAGAACCAGATGAGCACTCTACAGGACATTGAGTTTAATTGTCAACCCTCATTTTACACATGAGAAAATTAAATCTGTGAGAGACCAATTTATTTGCTCAGAGTCACACAGCTAGTAAGTGACTGAGGCAGTATTTGAACCCAGGTGCTCTACCTCCAAATTCAGGGTTCTTGTCACTGTACTATGCATTCCTTCCCTTCCTAGTACACTGTCAACCAAAAGCTTTTCTGCAAGTATTATTATCACAGTAAGCAGTTTAATTGGTTTGGAGAGAAGGGTAACATAAGCCAAAGCATTACTCATATATAATATAAACTGTACATTTTATTTTATCCTTTCTCCCAGCTCCTTCCAAAGGTAGAAATTCCTTTAGGATAGAATCCTTCTCTTTCTCTCTTGCTCCCCTGACACAGCACAGGACTGAAAATAAGAGCTTTCTCTGAAGTTGTGTCCTATTTGGATCTCCTTTTACCTTACAGAGAATGAAAGTAAAAGACCTGTAGTTAATGAACAACTTTCAAGACTGAGATTAGAACATTTTGGAAGTATTCCATGATTCTCCTGGTCACAGCAGGATATAAGAACATGGGCTTATATTCTCAAGGTTTTGGGTTCTCTGACATATCAAAGGCTATCTCTAGTTCCTGCCTGTCCCTGCAGGTTCAGCACTGAAAGAGTGCACATGGTTCAAGAGCCACCAGAGGCAGATGGCCACATTGAATCACTTGACAGTTAGAAATCTAACGACAGGGGAAAGGTTAGACACTATTGAATTCTTCTAAGTTCTTTTATAGTTTCAGTGATTTAGAAACACAGATGTGCAGCCTATATCACTTCTACCTCTCACATCTGAAAATCTGATTCAGCTCTACATTTATCAATCCACAAATATTTTCTAAGTACTAATGAGGTGTCGAACACTGTATTTGGAACTGGGGATGTAAATACAAAGGTGAGACAGTTCTTCCCTTCAGGGGTTCAGTTTCTGCTGGGGAGATATAACATATTCAAAGTCATATAAATGTGAGATATATACAAAATAAATATATATTAATTTTTGGGTGGCATACTAAAAACTGGGGCAATTAGGAAAGGCCTCTGGGAAGAAACAAAACTTGAACTGAACCTTGAAGTGATGTAGAGGTTCTATGCCTGGGAGCTGAGGAGGAATAACATCCAAGGAAGGCATGGGGGAGACAGAATGCAAAGGCATGGAGGTAGGAAGTGGAATGTGGTATATGGGGAATGGGAAGGAGCCTAGTTTGGTTGATGCATTATGGAATGTAAATGAGAGTAATGGCAATACACATGTAATAGACATGAAGCCACATTGTGAAAGAGTACTGCACAATACACTAAGGCAACCTCCCTGCTATATTGCTGCACATAGACTCCTCCTCTTCTACCTCTTTCCATTTTTGGCTTTGGGAATGGTAGTAAAATTAGTATTATCATCCCTGCAAAGAATGTGTCAATGAATTGCCTTACGACTCTACATATCAGTATCTTTCTAGACCAAAACACCCCTCCCAGGCCGACTTCCCTATATATGATGACTTCACCAATTTAAAGGGAAAAAAGCTTTTTGTGGGTAGAGATGGGCTTGCTTTTTTGCATTTGTATCCTTAGCACTTAACACAGGATTTGGAACTTAATTAGTCCTTCTTTCATTCATTTATATATTTGCGTAAAATGAAACAAAGGAGTTTGTATTTTGTCCTAGAGATACTGGGGATCCACTGAAGCTTCTGGAGAAGGGAAATGACATGGTTGGACCTACAGTTGAGTTCTGCTGATTTTTTTAACTGTGTGGAGGATGGGTTAGAGAGGGGACAGACTGAACACAGCAAGTCCAACTAGGAGGCTGTTGCAATATTCTAGACTAGGAAGGTGTGGTATAAGAATAGAGAAGTGGACATATGCAAGCAATGTTCAATAATATGTCAAGGAGGACTTAATAATTGGTGACTCAACAAAAAGGTGTCTACTATGTGCTACGTTTGGGGATTCAAATACAATAAATGAAATAATCCATACTCATAGAGTTTACATTCTAAAAGGGGAGAGAAGAAAAACATATATCAGCACACAAGGCATAAATATCAAGAGAATAATACAAAATAGTTAGATACAAGAAAATTTGGAAGGGATAACAATAGCAGTTGTGGGGATTAGGAAAGGCTATATATAGAAAGTGACGATTGAGCTATATCTTAAAGGAAGAGAAGGATTTTATCATGTAAAGGTAAGAAGACAGTGTATTCCATACATGGGAAATGGCCAGCACAAAGGCACAGAGATTATGGGATGGGAAGAAATATGCAAGATTGAGAACCTGGGTGACTTAAAGAATGTTGATACCCAACTTACACCTATCAGATTGGCTAATATGACAGAAAAGAAAAATGATAAATGTTGGAGAGGATGAGAGGAAATTGGGACACTAATGCACTGTTGGTTAAGTTGTGAACTGATCCAACTATTCTGGAGAGCAATTTGGAACTATAGCCAAAAGGCAACCAAAATATAGATACCTTTTGTTCCAGAAATACCACTACTAGGGTTGTATCCCAAAGACATAAAATATTTCTAGAAGTAAAAAAAAAAATAGAAATTGGTGGTATGTCTATCAGTTAGGGAATGGCTGAACAAGCTGTGGTACATGAATGCAATGGAATACTATTGTGCAATAAGACATGCTGAACAGGCAGATTTCAGAAAAACCTGGAAAGAATTTTATGAACTGAGGCAAATTGAAATAAGCAGAACCAGGACAACATTGTACACAGTAACGGTAACATTGTATAACCTTCAACTGTGAATGATTTAGCTCTTCTCATCAATAAAATGATCCAAGACAATTACAAAAGACTCATGATGAAAAATGCTATCCACATCCTGAGAAAGAACCAATAAACTTTGAATGCAAATCAAAACGTACTCCTTTCCATTTTCTTTATTTTTTCATGCTTTTCCCCTTTTCATCTGTTTCTTCTTTCACAATTGTGACTGATATAGAAATATGTTTTACATGATTGCACATATATAACCTATGTTGAATTGCTTATCATTTTAGCAAGAGGGTAAGGGAGGGAGGGAGAAAATTTGGAACTCAAAATCTTGTTAAAATGAATGACAAAAATTGTCTTTACATATAATCGGAAAAAAGATATTATTAAAAATGCTAGTACCTTTGACTTTAGAAGGAAGGGTAAATTTGGGGCACATATAATGAATTTGATTTTGGACATATTGATTTTGAGTTGTCTATAGGACGTTCAGAGGAAGATGTCCAACAGGCAGCTAGGCGATACAGTGGATAGAGCACTGGGTCTGGAGTCAGGAAGACCTGAGTTCAAATCTGGCCTCAGGAACTTGAAAGCTATGTGACTCTAGACAAGTTGTTTAATCTCTGTCTGCCTCAGTTTCCTCAACTGTAAAATAGAGATATCAAACAGTACTTACCTCCCAGGATTGTTGTGAGAATCAAATGAAATACTGTAAAGAGTTTGGCATAATACTTGTCAGACAGTAGGCACATTTGTTAAATGCTTGTTCCATTCCATTTCAATGAGAGATGCAAGGCTATGGTTTAGGGAAGAGAAGAGAATAGAATAGGAAAAGAATGTGTACAGATTTGGCAGTCATCTACATGGAGATGAAAGTTGAATCCATAGGAACTGATTAAATTATTGAAAGAGAGTATAGAAAAAGAAGAGAGGGCACAACCTGGACAGAGCCCAAGGGAACAACCATGCATATGAAGAGAGACTGAGAAGTATCAGTCATATAGTTAGGAAAAGAATCAAGAGAAAGCAATTTCAGGAAAATCCACAGAGAAGAGAGCATTCAGAACGGCTGGGTGGCTAACAGTGTCAAACCCTACTGAGAAAGAGGGATAAGGATTGAGAAAAGACCTCTGAATGTTCCAATTGGTCATTGGTGACTTTGGGGAGAGGAGTTTCAGGAGCACATAAACCAGCTCGAAGCATTTCAGATGTGAGTCCAATGAATGTAGATATATATATACTACAGGAGTTTGACTAAGAAAGGGAGGGAAAATGTCGGACAATAGCATGAGGAGATATTAGGATCAAGCAAAGATGACTTAATTTAAGACAGGGGAAGATCTAGACATGTTTGTAGGCAGGAAGGAACTAGTGGGCAACAAAATCACCAATTAGCTTGCTGTATCTTTCTCTGGCTATAGAATGCAGCCACATCCTCTCTATACCTATTCACTGCTTACTGCATGCAAAACTCAGTACTAGAAAATAGGAGAGATAGAAGTATTCTGCCCTTGTAGAACTTACAGTCTAGTAAGGGGATAAGATACACACATATCTATAGTATATAATGATATAGATGAATGAAAGAAGTCAATGTGAGGTTTAAAGAAGAAGGCCATAATTGAATGAAGGAATTAAGGAAATCTTCATATAATATGCGATATTTGAGTTAGCTTTGACAGATGATTAGAAATTCAGTAGCAGGAAGGAAATGCAGGGAAAGAGAAGGGATGGACATTATAGGTAGAGGTAAGAAAGCACACAGTATATTTGAGGATCGAAGTATACAGTTATACCTTCCACATCACAACTTTCTTCATTACAGTTTCAATATATTGTGAGTTGGCATAGAAATTAAATGGGAATTTTGTGGGAATTTTTTGGAAGCTGCAGATGACATACAAAGACCAGCAGATGACACAGAAAAAAATTAGAAATTCAGAAATACCCAAAATATATGTAGAGTATTGTATATCAACATATTTTATATTTCAATACCACAATAATTCAGATTTCTTCTCTGCTACAAAGGATGAGCCAAAAAAATTTTATGTTGATTTTCCAGATTACAGGGGTGCCATACTCCTAACCCTGATGATATAGAAGAGACAACTATAGTCTAACTTGCCTAAACTATAAAATTTGTGGAGAAGAGTTGGCAAGGCAGGGAGGTGGAATAAGAACATAGAAAGCCTTGAATGTCAGGTAAAAAGGTTTGAACTTTACTCATTAGGCAACAAGAAGCTATGATATATTTTTGTGCAGAGAAGTGACATGACAAAATTTTATACATCTTTTTGTTCCTAGAACCTAGAATGTAGTAAGTACCCAACAAATGTTTCTTGATTGTGTGCTCCTCTGCCAATATATGGTTTCAAAGATAGAATCACATATTCTTAATAGATTTAAACTCCATAGTTTAACCAGGTGCTTAATATTAGAACCTGCTTCACATCATCCTTTGCCTTTCTTTCCTTCTCCAGGAACCCCTTACACAGAGGCTTCCTTTCACATTTTCATTCCATGTAGCTTCTGACAAGCTTTGCACAACTTCTCACCGTGCAATGGGATCCTTAGCCATTGAACAAGTCAATGATCTTGGAAATGGTGGCGGTAGATGATGGCTTCTTCCCTTCCAGATGTGCACTCACATAACTCTGACTTTCCAGGTTTTTTATTTCCACACTGTAAGGCTGGGTGTCCAACAATTATTGCAGAAAGTAAGTTTGAAAAGCTAGTTGTTTGAGTTATTGTCTTTCATTTGAGTTATCATCTCTCTGGAAAAGCTGGAACAGAAACTTTGATTTCTTAATGGCTCTACAACTGCCCTCCTAAGGCTCTCTCAGCCATTGATAAAGGCCCACTTCCTCTTGGAGCTCCAGCTTACGAAACATTTCCATTTCTAGGCAAAAGTACTGCTGTTGAAAGAGCAACTGCCCAGCATTGGGGGACTTGCTTTCTTGGGACCAGATTGTAGTTCAAGGCTCTTATGGACCCATTTCTGAAGCTCTTCAGATTGCTGTAGATGTTATGGATGTTGAAGGTACAACAGAAGGAATTGGCTTCTCTTTAAAGTTTGCTTTTCATGAGCTAGTTCTAGGAAATGGTCCTAGATAATGATAAAGATAAAATGATAAATGATAAATGATAAAGAGATTGATGAATACTGGCAAGTTGGCTTCCAAAGAGCCAATCACTGAGAGACAGAGCCGGTATGCTAAGTAGTCATTTCATGCTTTGCAACATCATCCATGTTCTCCATAAAGCCCAAACTTTTTTTTTTTTACAACAGTATGAGACATCAAATGCTTAGCAATATGGATAGTACTGAGAGAATTGTAAGAAATGATGATCTAAAGCAGGAAAGCTGGGCCCATCTCAAAAACAAGACAGACAAATCTTTAAATTTCAAACTATTCCATTTCTCCATGCACACATTTCATGACAAAACTATTTCTCTTAAGGTTATTATATAGCCACAAGTTACAGTCACAGGTTTTCAAAGCATACCTGCTGATAGGAATTTATATTCCATATAAATATCTTAGTGAAAGAGGTGACCATGGGGTATATGAGGGAATCTATGTAGTGATTGCCTCAGATACTTGCTAGTTGTGTGACATTCGGCAGGTTATGGTGTTTAACTAAGCCTCTGTTTCCCCATCTCAAAAATGGGGATAGTATTACCTGGCATACATACCTCATAGTCAGTGTGATCTGACTACTTCTATGAAACAAAGAAATACATGGTGTTTCAGGTTGCCCTCCTTGAGACTATTGTAAGGACTGAATTGAAACAGATCCTTTGGTATTCTGATACCAGCAAACCACAAATGCGAAGAAAATGGACTGATGACATGAATATTTTCAAAATTGGTAACATCTCACCAACTAAAGGCAAGCACTTCTTCCTGCTACTTGTCAACAGTAGCTTCCATTCCATGTCATGAAGAAAATATTACTGTACTGTGCAAAACAATCATTTTTTAAAATCATATCTAAATAAGAAGTGAAATCAAGGAGCTACTAAAATTTGAAGAGGGAAATGCTAGAGAACTTCAGATCACTGAAAATTTTCACATAATACAAAATGCACAAATTATACTTAATAAAAAAGAGGTACAAAACCCAGAGCAGTCACAAAACATTTTGAAAACAAGATGAACATATGTAAACTGAAATTCCCAGAGCTTCTTTTTGAGTTTGGCAGCGTGCTTCCAACCAGCAGATCAATTGTAAGAAACAGATTAATTTGAGAAAAGTTGGCATCTACTTGTTGTTTGTCCTTTATTCTTGAAAAGGACTATGACATCAGGAAGGTGTTGCCATGACTTGCAAGTGAATTGGATTTAAGTGAGGGAGGGTTGTACAAAATCACGGGCTTCACTTTCTCCTCTGGAGCCATCTGGGTCCAGTGGCAAGATATAGTTCAGGACAACTAGAGATGGACCCAGATGCTGTGGGAGACCTTGGTCTTTTTAAGCTAAAGCCTTTTTCATGTCTCAGCCTGACTGAAGCAATGCACATTTGGTGATTAAGGTTAGGTAAGAAATGAGGTAGAGTGGTCTCTTTTACCTAGTCAAAAAAAAAAAAAAAACAATCTGGGAGGAGAAGACCTTCAGGGTTTCTGGCCAAAACAGAAGTATATTTATACTCATTCTGAGCCATCCAGTCTTAAACAATGACCAAGTGGGGCTTGGGCTGGAACCAATCGTTGCTCAATCAATGAGAACCAGAGTGATTTGGATTTAAGTGTTATGGTCCTTAAGAAAGAAATCTAGCCCATAAACTCCAAGATCAAAATTTACATTCCTTTGGGCATTGCAGTCACAAGTAAGGGTATTATATACTATGTAGACAGGGAGAGGAAGGAGGGAAGGGAAGGGAAAGGCAGGGAAGGGAAGGGAAAGGAAAGGAAGGAGAAGAAAGGGGAGGAGAGGGAAGGAGAGAAAAGGGAAGAAGAGGGAAGGGAAGAGAAGAGGAGGGAATGGAACAGAATGGGAGTAGAGGAGAGGGAAGGGGAGAAGAAACTGTGTGGCCCAACTGGAACTTGAGCAGTGGGGCAACTGGTACTACTCACAGGTTGTTTGTCCTTTGCTCTTGAAGAGGATCATGACATCTGGAAGGTCTTGCCATGACTTGTAAGTGAATTGGATCTAAATGAGGGAGGGCTGTGAAAAGTCACCAGCTTCACTTTCTCCCCTGGAGCCATCTGGGCCTAGTGGCAAGGTATTTACTATACTCATCGTGAATGAGTGAATTTTCTCACAATATTTAGAGTGCAAGCATTTCAGGGCCTACAAACAGCTGTATACATGGCAGTCTGAAATGTCTGTTGATGGCACTTTTGGGGTTAGCATCCCAATCATTGTCAGGCAATTCCCCCTAAGAGTCAAAGAAATATTGCTGCAGTATAGAGTTGCAAGTTGGAATTGACTGATTCAGTCAGTAAGGTCACCAGAACCCAATTCACCAGCACTTCAGGGTTTTTGATGGGACTTCACAGCTACGATAATGGTCTCATGATACACATAATCCACAGTGTATATTAACTTTCCCCTTAACTCTACCTCACTTCAAAACTTCCTTATTACTGTCAAGGGCACCACCATTCTTCCAGTCGTATAGGTTTGCAATCTCTCCCATCTTCAACTCATCACTCCCACTCATTTGACATAGCTGATTGGTCGCCAAATCCTGTTGTTTCTGTTTCCAGGATATCCCGTGTTCTCCTTTGCATTCACACAGCAACCACTCTAGTTTACATCGTCCTCATCTACTCCCAGGATTGTTGCAATGTTCTTCAATTTGATCTCCCTACCTCAAGCTTTTACTTATTCTAATACATCCTCTACACAGCTGCCAAAGATTTTTCCTGAAGTGACGGTCTGATGATGTCACTCCCTACTCCAGAAGCTTCAGTAGTTCCCTATTACCTCTAGGTTCATATTCCTCAGTTTGGTATTGAAATCTCTTCACAATCCCTTCTTACTTTTTTATCCTTCTAAAATATTATGCCACTCCATGTTTTCTACAATCCAAGCACACTGTCCTATTCAATGTTCCATATACGTTATCATTTTTCCGCGATCTTGTGCCTTTGCATTGGCTACCCCCATGCCTGGAATGTACTTCCTACTCATTTCTACCTCTCAGAATCCCTGGTTTACTTCAAGACACACACACACACATGCTCAACACTAACATACTATCTCTATTTCTATGTCTGTATCTATCTACTTATACATATTCATGTTGTCTCTCTTTCTAGAATATAAACTCCTTTAGGTTAAGGACTGTTTTATTCCCATCATTGAATAATCAGCATTTAGAAAGTTCCTGGCACATAATAAACAATGAATGCTCATTGAGTAATTTAATAAATGATTTTTTTTTTCCGTTGGTAGCTTCCCCTTTCAGTAGATACCTGCTGAGTGGCAGTCATCAGGGAGGCTAAGTCCAATTAAAGAAAGAGTTCTTATCCTTATTGTGTCATGGGTCCATTTTGTTATCTAATGAAACCTATGATCTGCTTCTCAGAATAATGTTTTTAAATGCATAAAATAAAATACATAGAATTGCAAAGCAAAACAATTATTTTTAAACACACGCATATAAATAACTATACACAAACACATGCACGTTTTCCTATCCAAGTATGTGGATCTTTAGAAATCAGTCTACAAATGTCCACAAATCAATTGAGGGAAAAGGTAATAAGGGATTGACACAATGTAACCAAGGCATAGGAAAGAACAAGCAATTTCATGGCTATAAATCCAACAAATATTTATTAAGCATTTGTTATGTTCAAGGAATTGGGGATACAAAAATGAAAAACATGATATAGTTTCCATCTTCAAGAAACTTACAGACAGAGGGGAAATCGAGCATAAACATAAATAAGCGTGGTCTGTAGAATGAGACCAATGGTTTAGAAAAAAAGTGTTTCAGGAAGAAAGTCGTTCAAGAAAATTTGAGGAGGAAGGATCACATTTATCTGAAGGAGCCCAAAAATATTTTAATGATGAAGATGGCACCTGAACTGACTCTTAGAGGAAAAAGAGGAATTCCATAGGAAGAAGTTTGGATTTAGCATATTATGACCATTGGGCATGAGTAAAAAAATGTAGGAGAAGACTGTAGAATAGCTAATTTGATTAGGATATAAGATACATGAAGTAGTATGAAAAGTATATTAGTGCTATATTATGGAGGACTGTAAAATGTAAGGCTAAGTCATTTTCCCCCATAAGCAATAAATAGGGTTTCACTAAAGATTTTGATGCAACATAGTGACATGGCCCAACCTCTGTATCGGGAAAAAACTTTGGCAGCTCCATGAAAAATGGATTAGAGAAGGGAGAATCAGAAGATAGTGATACTACTTTAAAATCTTTTATAAAAGTTGAGGTAAGAGGTCATATAGGCTTAAACTGGGCTGATAGTAGTGTGAACTTTGAAGATAAGGTATCTATAAGATGGAAGTGAGATTCTAGAGGGAGAATCAACAAGAATTGGCAATTGGCTGAATTTTGTAGTGAAGAAGAGAAAAGAATGAAAGAAGAGTCTAAAAGTTTAGCAAGTGGAGAAGGTCAGGACAGATCTTTGGTAATGATCACATGTAGGGAACAAGCTTAAATAGATTAATCAGTAAGGACGTCAAAAAGGGTCCTAGAAAACAAAGTATCCCCCAAAAGAAAGGATAGAGTAGTAGAAGGAGATTATGTTCAACTATGTAAAATGCTTGAAAAGGTTTAAGCAGAATAAGAACTAAAAAAAAGTCATGTAGTTTGGGACCTAGGAGGTTAGTGATAACTTTTTTTTTTTGGAGGAGGGCAATTGGGGTTAAGTGACTTGCCCAAGGTCACACAGCTAGTAACTGTGTCAAGTGTCTGAGGCCAGATTTGAACTCAGGTCCTCCTGACTCCAGGGCTGGTGCTCTACTCACTGTGCCACCTAGCTGCCCCTAGTGATAACTTTTAAAGTTATTTAATCAAATTAATGGTGAATTTACAGAATTACAGATGAAAATATTACAGATTTAGAGCTCAAAATGATCTTAGAGGTCACCTAGTCATTTTAAAAGATGAGGAAACTGAGGCACTTATTAAGTACCTATTATGTCAAGTACTGGAGATACATTCACACATGCATACATATATAATATGAACATGTATATATGTATGTATGCATATATACATACATATATTTTATACACACACCCCAAACCTACATCTCAGGAGATTATATCTGAGGCAAGGAGAGAGAGAAACAGAGAGAGAGAGAGAGAGAGAGAGAGAGAGAGAGACAGAGAGACAGAGAGACAGAGAGACAGAGAGACTCAGAGAGATTGTTACTTGCCCAGCACTCTATTCACTGTGCAAGCTACCTTCCTTTTGGCGTCCCACATCTGGCTTCAGATACTTACTAGCTCTGTGACCCTAAATAAGTCACTTAACCTCTGTTTGCCACAGTTTCTTCACCTGTAAGATATGGATAATAATAGTACAAGGTTGTTATGAGGATCAAATGAGGAAATATCTGTAAAGTGCTTAGCATAGTACCTGGCATATAGTAGGCACACATAACAAATCCTTCCCTCCCTCCCTTCCTTCCTTCCTTCCTTCCTTCCTTCCTTCCTTCCTTCCTTCCTTCCTTCCTTCCTTCCTTCCTTCCCTCCTCCCCTCCATCCTTTTTTCCTTCCATCCTTCCTTCCTTCCTTCTTTCCCTCTTTCCAAAATCAGTCCTCTATCCACCATACCACATTGCCCCCTGAAGGGGTCAGCTTTGGCAAGGAGGGCCACCTCATCCTCTGCAATCAGAAGATAGAAAGAGAAAGGATTTGTGAAAACATTGGGGTGTGGAGGAAGGAAAATGAGAGATCTAGCTATAGGGGCCTCAAGCAAGGGATGGAGAAGGAACAGAGGTGGTAGGAGTAGAGTTGGGGGCTTGAGGAAAGAGGGGAAGTTTCCTTTAATTTCATAAAGTCGATATATTCCTACTTTCCCTTGCTTTTTTAATTCTGTTGTATGAATACATTTAAGGCAGTTAAGGAACACACAACTCACTATAACTACTACACATTCCATATAGTTAGGATTCCTTGAAGGCCCTAAAGCTTGGGTGCTGCAGTTAGAGCACAAACCTGCAGTTAGAGCAAAGCAGTGAGTCCTTGGGAGCACGCCACATGTGGCACAGCTTGACCTTTCAGATCAGGCAGATTAAGAACATAATATTTTCTAGCTGGTCAATGCAGGGACTACGGTTAATGATTACTCAGAGCCTAAATCCCACACCCAGTTTTCTGTTATTTGGAAAATAATCAGAGCCCACATCCCGCAAAATCTGGCCTTGATATTTTTGGCAAGCTGCTCCAGGGGCAGGTATATTCAGGGGAGAAGGGAAACAACAACAGCAAAGACAACGGCAACAACATTCTGTGTTTCCGATGAAATTTATATTTCATAGAGCTGAACCCCATCACATCATGTGCTGGAAACACTGTTTTGATATTACAGTGACTTAGAATGTGGAGCTATTTTACTCACACTTAGATGGAGAGAACAGTAATCGCCTACTTTATTATTCCAGTTTCACACAAGACAATTCAATTTCCATAATATTGTCAAGAGTACACTGGAAAAAAAAATCCACCATTTCTGCACAATAAGTGCTTCCTAAGATAGTACAGGAAGCCATTGGCAGAGAAGGAAAATGTATTCCAGCATTGTTCAAGTAGGAGAATCATTGAATACCCACAGGAAACATGCAGAGGGAGGAGGTGAGAGCCTAGGAGTAGTGACTCATGGACATAGATACTCTTACCTTGTAGCAGATGAGCATTTTCTCCTTTTCCTCCTCCTTTCTTTTCCCTTCTTGTTCTCTTCTTTCTGATAGGCTTTGGAGAAAGAGAGGGAGCTTCAGAGAGGGGAATTGGTGCAGGAGAATGAGCTCAATGACTCCAATAATCTAAAATGAAAATGTGAGGATGCAATGAGGGAAGTTGAGGTTTGCCACCTTTGAAACCAAAGTTGCTATCTCATTTCAGGAACTAGTCAACCTGTGGCCTGTTGCACAGTGGGTAATGTCAGTGGCAGCCTTGGGCAGAGTTACAAATTAAATTGAGTTTGTCCTTAGCACATCTTACCTCCATTCCTCAAGCTTTCACAAAGCTTGGCTCTTTTCTCTTGCCATCTGAGAACACTCTCTGTCCTCCCTCAAGTACCCAATGTCCCAAAACTATCTTGATTGCCTCCTTGTTCCTTCTGCCTCTGCCAAAAGAATTCAAACTACTTATTTCCTGGAATACATGTATTCCTACATATCACAAACGTAAAAAAATAACATATTGAATAAAAGTCACATAAACCAAGACATTTTAATTTTGCACAAAGGGAAACTGAAACAAATTACTCTGAACACTTCTACAATTCTATATGATATGACACAGTTTTAGATTTTTATAGGCTTAAGTGTATTGTTAAAAGATTAATCAATAATAGAAAACAGTCAGAAAATCTCAAGGATTTTAGAACATTTTGCAGTTTCCAGGCTTCATTCTATCTGAGATATCTATATCATATATTCTAAAACAATTCGCCTCAAAAACAAACCTTTTGATTTCACAATAATGTGACATCATATTAGTCCTAATTTTCAGGGTTCTTCCAAGACGATGTCAGTGTTGTTCTTCATCTTTATTGCTAACTAGCTACTGTATGCAGAGCGCTGTACTGGGAGCTGAGGGAGATTGAAGGTGTAAGTCAGACAAAGTCCCTGCCCCAATTCTGATTATAGTTCAATAGGGAGCTAAGTACAAGAAAATACTGTAGCAGATTGGAGGAGGAAGGTCACATGGCTGGGTGAGGGGGGAGTCATGAAAGGATCTGGCAGAGGTGTTTGGGTATTTGTTGGAAAACAATTCCCGTTAAAACAAAATATTTCAGTGAAACTAAAAGTTTAGAAAACAAAAACAAAACAAATAAAACCACAGTGCATTTATGGTACTCTTATAGAAGCCAGAGCCTGTCCTCTACCAAATCTTTTCTTTAAGTCTGTAGATATTGCTATCATGTGCCATTTACAACACCCATTTTTCCTTGCACAATTTAAAAAACAATCTGTCTGTAAAATTCTCAGTTTTCCCTATGGGTTGTTTATATCCAGTTTTAAATGTTATGTTGGTTTCCCACAGACATATGTCTGCAGTACCATTTCTACCACCCTCCTTAGCCCATTAGCAAGATGTGCTCAAGGAAACAAACTCCTTTGAATACTGATTTAAGAATGATTAGGAATATTTTTTTGGAGGAATACATTTGCTGTCAAGATGTCAAGCAGTGCATGGGAAAGCCAAAGTCATCTTTTTTAAATTGTACCATTTAATCCTTTTCCTTCTAGTCAAGATTTGACTAGAGTTTAAAACTCTGAAAAGATGTGAAAAATGTAGACAATGACAAACTGAAGTATCTACTAGAGTCCAGAGTAATCATATCCCAATTTCCTTTAACCTATAGGTGCTATCAATTCTTGTGAGTTTCTATGAGGAGGTAACAGGGCTAACAGGAAAGCTCATTGCTATCTAAGGATAATTGAGAATTCTGTGACAATGTAAAGTATGAGTACATCAGAGCAATTATATTTGATCCTAAATAGTCATTTATTTCTTGGAGAAGAGTGTTAATGAAACTCCCTTTGATTTTAGTGGAGAGAGTGAACTCCACACCAGTCATAGTCCTAGTACAATCTTGAAATTTTGCTGTTCTTTGAAGCAATAAAATTGGGCTGCTTACACTTTATTGCACCAAAAATATATACAAATGATGAAGCTCAAAATTAAGTATATTCTCTTTCCAGGATACCATGATTGTCAAAGTAGTTAATTAAAATTGAAATATTTGCATATACCATTTTCTTTATGCAATCATTTCAATACATACAAATTAACAACAACAAAGTATTTGTTCATTAACATCCTCAAACCTTAAATTTTTCTCTTATTCCAATAAGATATAATCATTAAAGTGTTATTTAATTACACTTTATGGTCATATTGCTAGAAGATTTTTACTCAAATCACCAACCTCTAGATGAACGGTTCTTAAGATATTTTATATCGTGGACCCCTTTATTAGTTTCTTGAAGTCTGCAGATAAGGAAACTGAAATAAACAGAGATTAAGTGACTAGGTCAGGGTAATACAGCTATTAAGTGTCTGATACTGAATTTGAACTCAGTTCTTTCTGACTCCAGGGCCCAGTACGCCATCCAATTCACCCCATAGCTGTCTAGTACTAGAGGGAGTTCAATACTCATGCCATTAAGTATATTAGGTAGAGGATGATGAGAAAGAAGAGGAATCCAAATAAAGTGTTCCAGAAAATTTGAGGCAAAAAAGAACACTTTTAACTGAGGGGATGAGAGTTTGTTTGTTTTGGGGGAGTTTGTGGAGGAGGTGGCACTTGAATTAAACCTTGAAGGAAAAGGACGATCCTGGGAAGTGGTCAGAGTAGAATTCAGATAAAGCGACTGGCTTATACAAATGTCAGGACATAGTATGTCAGTTTCATCAAATAGCTGTTAGTTCAGTTTAACTAGAACTTATAATGTATGAAAGGGGATAATATCAAATGAGACCAGAATTATAGGCTGGAATCAGATTGTGGGGGTCATAAAATGTTAGGGAAGATAGTGTATTATATCTTAAAAGCAATAGAGAGGCACTGGAAGTTTTTGAGCCGAAGAGGAACGTGGTTAAAGTCTTTTATTATTGTACTGGCAGCTATGTAAAAGATAGGGAACATGGAGGAGCCTGGGAAAAATCAAGAACAGGGCTGTTATAAAAGAGCGAATGACAAGATTTTAAAAAACAAACGAACAATGATTTCATTCTATACCTACTACTCCACTAATGTAAACCAGAACCCTATCACACCTTAGTAGATGTCTTAATGAGTTTCTGTGACTAAAAGAATTCATTACCTAAGGGCCATATTTCTAGTGATGATTTTTTTTAACACAGCTAGACTGGTCGTTGGAATTCAAATGTATAGTCAATCACCAGGCCCATACTCAAAGCTTTCTGGTAGTGTCTGTCAGAACCCGAATGCAAACTTTGAGAGCACCTCTGCACCATGATGAGGCATCAGAATAAGACTTTAGTGAAGAAGACATAAAAGAATTTTAAAATGTAACTTGAGTTCAATATTAAAATGAATAGGGAGCCAGAGGATTGATGGAGTCTATGCATGACTCCAGCTCAAGATAAATACACATAATTGTCTGACAGTGAATGTCACCATAGAATACAGAGATTAAAACTATTGAGAAATCAATGTGACGAGTGCCCTTGAAAAGGTTAAGGCTCTCAAAAAGCAATTCGAAATTGTCATTAGCAATGGTATTCTGGAGGGAGAAATGTAATTGTGTGGTATTTTGAAGTGAATCTGTGTCTTGCTCTGTGTCTATGAGGAAAGAAAAAGAAGGGGAAAAGGGAGATGAGAGAGAGAGAAAGAGAGAATTTTTTTCATGGGACCTCAAGTTTTACTTAAGCTTTGTTTTTATTTTGTTTTTTTTTTAATATAGGCGATGACATAGCCTTCCAGACTCTTTTAGGTATAATAGAGAAATATACACTTGATGTTCTAGGAAATGTTTCACAACAGTAGGAAGTTGTAGAGTGGTAGGAAACTATTATAAAATCTAGAGCCAAGAAGTGATATGATTAAAGTGACATTTTAGAAAAGTTATTTGGCCAACAGTTGATAAGAATAGTTTGCTGGGAGCAGAAGAGAATGGTCTCAGGTTATTCAGATAGTCCAGGAATAATGTGATGAGTCACAAGGGTGTTGACAATAGAAAGGAAAAGAAAGCATGGGTAAATAAGACATTTTGAAGAAAGAAGTAACAGGACATGGTACAAAGCATCAGGTCACTCTAGAGAGATTGAATCTTCCAAGCTATTTCCCAGAACCTTCCTGAGGCACAGGAACCACGTGTCTGTAGTTTGAGGGATTTACCGCTAGATGGTGATCTTTTTTCCCTGTAACATTGCTAGAAAATCTGAGAGCCTCACCTGTGCTGAAAATTTCAAAAATATAGTAACAATGGCTCTCCATAAGGCACAACCTGAAACATTTGTACCTGGGTTAACATGAACTGAGCACTTCTTAAGTTTGAACAATGTGAGACCCTGAGGGGAAATAGGATATGTCCAGGGAGGTGAAGCCAGATTAATGAACTTACCTCAGGGGAAGGTAAGGAAAGGGGGAAGGAAACATGGAGAAACACAGTCAAGTAGCTTGAATCAAACAATCATCCATCATTTATATGCACTTATCATGTGCTGGGCACTGTGGTAGGCACCAATGATACAAAGACAAAAATGAAACAGGTCTTGTCCTCAAGGAGCTTATATTCTATAAAGTATAATATACTTTAATAATATGATCAATACCAGAATGTAATAAGTCTTAATAATATGAAATAGCTTCCTATTTTAGCTAATTCTTGCTAACACATTTTAAGCTCTATTGTTTCTATTCTAGTGAGGAACAACAATAGCTTTCCACTCCCTGGGGTTACTCTTCTAGCATTATGGAGCTCTCTGCCTTTCAATACATCTGCTCTTTAAATTATACATAAAATACTTTTTATTACTGAGAAATTTCTGTATATTTCTTTATCTATATGTAGATATTAATTTAGAGGAAGATTCTACATGAAGTAAAGACTATGTATCAATATATACATATTAACACAGAAAACATCTAGATACATCAAGTACCTAGCTCAGCTCATATCCATCCGCCTTACTTTCCTCAACTACTATTAATTAATAAAACACAAGGATACTCCAAAATCAAAGAGGCTTGCTAACTTGATTTCATTCTGCATCTTTATGAGAATATCTAGGAGATCTTAACATGTATTGAAGGTCCCAGCAGGTTTTAGTTACTGTCCTAACTGCTTAAGTAGCAGCCTCAGGTTTAGTGAATAAAAAGTAACCATGAATTTGGTTAGATGTTGACATTTCAATTAACTAACTACTATCTTACAGTTACTTTTTATCTCTTATTAATAGCTTTTCGAATGACTTATATTAATAAGGCAGGACTCTTCCATTCTGCACTTGTGTCAACTGCCAACTGAATTTAGAGGGAAGAAGAGAGTAACTGCCAGTCTAGTTCAGTTCCTATCACTTAAACTTTTCCCCTCAATCAGGAAAAGAGTTGCCAGAGAATAGAAATATATGGGTCCATCCCTTTAGCTCATGGCTTTTAATTCTGAATCTACTAGGTTTTTGCTTGTTTAAGCTCCTAGCTCCTCACATTCCTTACATCTCCAGAGCTTATAAATGTTAAGGATATTTCAAACGTTTTACAAAAAGTCTCCTATGTGCCTATAATGTTACTAACATATAATGTATCTAAACTAAAAAAAATCAAGGTTGTTATTAAAATAAATGATATCCAAACCTGCATTTTTAGTATGGGTAAATTTTTCTGAGCTACAGATTGACATATCCAAAGGCTTATGAAGCTAACTTTCTGAACTTGCTTCTACCTTAAGTTCAATGTGTTCGAATATGGGAATAAATACCTGCTTTAATTTGTTTTTAATTTGTACAATTTTTTTTGCCAGTGATGCCGCCACTGAGTCAGGCTTACCCATCCATAAATTTGGTGATATATTTTACTCTTCCCATCCTCTTTCATATCCAATAAATTACCAGGTCCTATTCATTCTACCTCAACAATTCTAATTGCTCCACACCTATTTCCATTGTTTCCTATATGTGCAGTACAAATCTCAAGAATAATTGTGATAATCTACAAGTCTCCCACCTCTACTTCCTCCCTCTCTAATTCATCCTTCATACTAACATCTTAATAATCTTTTAAATGCACAGAACTATTTATATCAAATGGTTCTCTATCACCCAAAGTTCAAACATCTTGACCCAACATTCAAAGACCTCTACAAGCTAGTACCATGCTACTTTTCAAGCCTTATCTTATATAGTAATGTTCAATTGCATATAATCAATTGAGAAATGGACTATTCTGGCCACCCCTACCCCTAAAACATTTATGCTTAAAAGTCTTTCTGGGTCTTTGTTCATGTGGTTCCCTACATTTGAGATCTATTCTTACTACCTTTTCCCACCATATTTGTTAAATTTCTACTTATCATTCAAACTCTACTTTGAATTCCACCTCTTTTATGAAGCAAGTGTGCTGGATTTAAGATCAGACTTGAGTTCGAACCCCAGTTCTGCCACTTGCTGCTTGTGTCACTTCACTTAACCTCTCTAGGCCATGGTTTCCTCAACTGTTAAATGAAGGAGCTGGATTAGATGACCTCTGAGGTCCCTTCCATCTCTAAATCTATAATCCTATTCCTGTATCCCTCTAGTTAGTAATAGACTTTTACACAAAAATCTCACATAGCCGTTTATTTTGTCATTCTCTACTGACCTATCATTTAACACTGTTTGCTGTAGGTATCTGTGTTGGTGAAGTATTCCCCTTAGGAACTTTCAGTATGTGAGCATCAATTCATCCAAATCTACCCAAGTTTCTCTGAATTCCTCATATTTATAATTTCTTACTGAGCAATAATCAATTACATTCATATATATATACATATATATACACACATATATATATATTTTTTTTCAATCAACTCCAATTTATGGGTCCCTATGTTGTTTCTGATTCTTTGTCTTACCTAATTTTTTATTTCTATTAGTGCCTTTCATGGGGGGTTTATCAAAAATTTGGAAAACGAATACAAATCAAATAATGAAATAACTAGATATTTTGGAATTATTATCTATCTTTTAGAAACATCATATAAAATCAATCTTCCCTGTATTTTGGTCGTTCTCCCCCCCACCTTAAGGTTTCTAATGAAAAAGAAGCTAACATTTTAAAAACCAATTAGGGGAATATAATCATGGATTTAAAGGTAGAAGGAACCTCAGAGATCAGTTGAGAATCCAGATGAGAAAACTGAATCCTAGAGAAACTGAATTTCTTTCTTATTGTTTATGTAGTTGAATAACTGAATGTGAAACTTTACAGAGGCAGTAAGTAGCAGAGAAGGGATTTGAACCCAGTTATTTGAACACAAATCCACTGCTAAGGAGGAACTAGAACATTCATTTCCAAAGACATCCATTTCTAGAGAACTAGACTATTTGCAAAAGGTATCAAATTGGAATTTTAAAATATATTTTATCGATAAGTTTTGTCTTTACATTGAAGTAGTTTCATACCTGTTTTTTCTTATAATTTTTTGTAAAATTTGTAATTTTTTCCTTGTAACAAATAGTATCAATTAAACAAAAATATCTGATACAAAAACCTAGTCTAACAATGATATGCAATATTCTCTCCTAGTATTATCCCATCTCTCTGCCAAGATGGAGGAGACAGATTTTGTTATTCCTTTTAAAAGACCTTCATGTTTTTTTTCATTAAACAGAATCGAACTTCCTTAAATCACTTTGATGAATAGCTAGGTGGTACATTAGATAAAGCATTGGGCTTGGAATCAGGAAGACTCATCTTTATGAGCTCAAATCCAGCCTCAGATATTTATAAGCTATGTGACCCCGTTTGCCTCAGTGCCTCATCTGTAAAAATGAGTTGAAGAAACAAATGGATAACCACTCCAGTATCTTTGTCATGAAAACCATAAAATGGGCTCATGAAGAGTTGAACCCAACTGATCAACAACAACAAACCAATTTTGATATTTCAGCTCATTCTATGAAGATTGGCAAAGGTGAGACCAAACAGGAACAATGAATCTTGAAGGAGCCATAGGAACATGGGCACACTGATACACTCTTGGAGATGCTGTGAAATGATATGACCATCTTGATTTAAATTTGGAATTATATAAGAAAAGTTATTAAATCACCCATATTCTTTGACTCTGCAATCCCAATTGCAGGCATATACTCTAAGGACAAAAAAGACAAGAAAACTAAAATCAACAACAGCTAGAATTAATATATAATTTTAAGGTGTGTAGAGCAATACTTCCTTGCTGAAACAAAGAATCAGAAATAACATAGGGACCCATAAATTGGAGTTGCCTGAAAAAACATATATATGAATGTAATTGAATACAATTGCTTAGTAAGAAATTACAAATATGAGTAATTCAGAAAACTTGGGTAGATTTTTATGAACTGATGCTTACTTCATTCTGGCCACCTCCATGTTAGCATGAAGTGACAGAAAAAGACATCAGCCAAGAATCACACAATTTTGGCTATACGCTCATAGAATCATGGATTTAGAGTTGGAAGAGACTTCAAAGGTTAAGTCTAGTTACATATTCCCTTGCTTTCTGATTGTTTGAAATCATTAGTTTCTCCAAACTGCTTAGAAGTTCCCTAAGAGCAGGGGCCCATACTTCAAGAATATTTGCTAAATGCCTTCGAAACATTGTGCTTGGTGCTGTGGCTATAAAGACCAAAGTAAAATTATCTCTAAATTTAAGGCATTTATATTCTACTTTTGTAGACATACCAAACAATGTGGCCATATTTTACAAGCCTAGAACACACATATTCTGGCAGATTTTCCCCCCAATGTGTGTCCTGAATGAGAGGAATATACAAGTTTTTTGGTTAGAATATATAGCATGTTGGGGTGGAGCCAAGATGGCAGCTGGAAAGCAGGGATTAGTGTGAGCTCCCCGCCAAGTCCCTCCAAAAACCTATAAAAAATGGCTCTGAACCAATTCTAGAGCTGCAGGACACACAAAATAGCAGAGGGAAGCAGGGCTCCAGCCCAGAACAGCCTGGATGGTCTCTGCATAAGGTCTTTCGTGCACAGAGCTGGGAGCGGAGCAGAGCCCAGTGTGGACGGCGCAGACCAGCCAGACCAGAAGCCGGGCAGAGGGTGACCTAGCACCCTGAATCAGTGAGCTGTGGCAGTTACCAGACTTCTCAACCCACAGGCACCAAAGACAACAGAGAAGAACTGCAGAGCCCACAAAGTGGCAGAGGGAAGCAGGGCGCTAGCCCAGGACAGCCTGGATGGTCTCTGGGTAAGGTCTATCCCACACAGAGCTGGGAGCAGAGCCCAGTGTGGGCAGCGCAGACCAACCAGAGCAGGAGCCAGGCGGAGCGTGC